>SSNR01000172.1:817957-834790 GCA_006937965.1 Callopanchax toddi | reverse complement strand
ATATATATATATATATATATATATCCGATTCTGGATTGTAGGTAACGTCTGATTCAGATAGAGTCTGAAACCACATGATCGGCCGGTTTAAGGTTTTTTGTTTCCTTGGAGGATCTGCCATGATGAACACGATACAGTAGATCTCTTAGCTCATATCTATGATGTCTGTGTTTTCAGCTTATCTGCCCTGAGCAGGTTCTGAGGTGTAAACATGGATTGCCATAAAGCGTTACTGTTTCTAGCAAGATATGTGACCTTGTGAGACTTCAGATAGGAGACTCAGATGTTGCAAGTGTGGTATTCTGGACACAAGCAGCAGATGGGGCTGAGTGACTTTTTCATTAACCCTGTAGGGGGGATGTTGGATTAGAAACAAAAAAAGCTCCACATATCACATTTAAAGACCACTGGGTTACATCGTACTAATACAATACATTATTAGTGTAAAAAACACTAAGTGTCTCTCTCCTCTCACGCTTGATCGATTCATGCATCAGTTCACATCCCATTTGGTTTAAACACATTCACGCTTAAACCTCTATCATTTCCCAGTTGCTGCATCAAGTTGACATCTGGACCCAGGAGCTTTCTGCAGAAGCTGATTGACATCTTACTTTGTATAAACTCAATATAAGACTCTGACTTTAACCTGAATTTAACGAGAACTTCACATCACCTTATTAATTTAAGTGTTTTTATCACTCCGGGATGTGATTCTCTCTGGTGTTATGAAGTTGCTTTGTCAGTTTCTGTCTCCATCAGATAATTATTCCTTCTTTAATCCCCCAAGTGACGTTTATGATGTCTTACATTTCTGTCAGAAATGTCCTAAATCAAAACACATATTTACCTTGTTCTGGTTTTTAGTTTCTGAAGAATAAAACCCTGAAAGACTTCTCCTTATATTTGGGTTATTTTAGTGCTTTATGCTGTTTTCTACCAGGTAAAGTTTTATTTGACACTTCGTTAGTAGCCAAGTCAGTGGGCTCTTGCATTCAGGAGTCCAGTGGGGACCACTTACAGAGGAGATAAACTTCTCTGATGTGCGCTCTACTGTTTGTTCTCAGGTATTAAAATGTAGCACCAGTTGTTTGAGGTACAACATAAATTCGTGGCACGTTTTCTGCATTTTTTTCTTGTGGCTAACCTTCCATTTTACAAGCGGTTGTCATTTTAAACATTGTTCTGCTGGAAAATATTATTGGAATTTTCTCAGCAGTGATTCTCAAAGTCAGGGTCAGAAATCCTCTGTGGGTTGGAAACACCAAGAGGAGGCCTTGAGATGAGCTCCAGGAATTCAACTAAATTCTAGAAAGAATTGATGATGTCATAGTTTACCTTATTATTACACACTTTTAAAAGAATGGCAACAGTTACCATAGTAATTCTGATGTAATAAATGTTGAACTCCTATTTACTTATTAGTAGTTTTCTGATATTCTATTGGTTCTATAGTTAAAGCTGAATATTTTCTTATGTAATTTTGTACTACTACTAATAAGTGTTATTATCTATTCAATGCACGATGCTGTATTAGTTTTAAGTTGTAGGTATCCTGTAGGTACTCCCATAAGTAGCTAGTACTTAATCTTTGCATACCCATAGATGTACCTTGTATGTATCCTTGTTAGTGGCCAGTGTGTACCTTTAAGTACCATGTACTTAGCCCCATAAGTACCCCTGTGAATACCTAGTACTTACCCAGTATGTACTCCTGTGAGTACCCAGTACTTACCCTGTACATATCACCGTGTGTACTCAGAATTTACCCTGTACATAGCCTCATGAGAACCCAGTACTTACCCTGTACATACCCTCATGTGTTCCCAGTACTTACCCTGTACATACCATCGTGTGTGCCCAGTACTTACCTTGTTAGTGACCTCTTTATACCCCATTAGGTACCCTGCACTTGTTCTGTGTATACCCTTGTATATACTCTGTACATATCTCTATAAATATCATATACTTGTCCTGTACTCACCCTCCTAAAAACCCTGCAGCAACCGCATAAGTAACTTGTATGTACTCTTGTAAGTACCCTATACTTATCCCCATAAGTACTCTGTACTTACCATATACATACAATTGTAAGAATCCCATACTTACTCTATGTAACCCCATAAGTACCCTGTATTTACCCTGTTAGTGCACTGTACATATCCCTGCAAAAATGCTGTACTTACCCTGCATGAACCCTTGTAAATACCCAGTATGTACGTCTGTAAGTACTCTGTACGTATTCCTTTAAGCACTCTGTACGTACCCTGTACATAGGTTGTGTATTATACATGGCTACTGTTTAAATATTACGCTTGAAGGTGTGTGAAACCTTAAATGACATCATTAACCTCCAATCATCTCTCAGCATCTGTTGCAAACAAAACAAACAAATAAAACACAATCAGAAGTACTTTACCAGGTGTTTCCTTATCATATCAGTGCCATTCCACCCTCGTCGTTTTATTAATACATTTTTATTCAATAATATAATTTTATTGTGTCCAATTGCCTCGTAATGCGCTGTCATAATCTTTAAATGATTTGCTGCTGGATGCACACAGAATCACAACACAGCCGTCGGTACAATAACAGTTTGTGTGCCCATTTAATATAAATGTCCATTAGCATCCGGACCTTTAACTCAGACAACTTAAGCCAGCTGGTAAATGGTCCTTTATGATGCTCGTAAAGCCATCTGGAACTATCTGCCTGCAACAACTCTTTGGTGTCTTTGCTTATAATAATCATTCTACTTTAACGCCTAAATCCTTTCATTTCAGATAAAACTATGATGATGATGTTTTTCTGAAATACAGTGCTTGTTTTACTCCAGGTGTAACGGGACACACACACCTTACACATAGTTTCACTGTTATCTCGTCAGTTCACTGGATACTATCCCAAAAACCTTGGGGACACCAAGACTTTTATCAATAAGCCGGGCCTTTGTGTTCTTTTTGGTCAGGAGAGGTGTTGGACTTGGTTTTGTTCCGTCTCTTTCTTATTGATGAATCATGACCTTTAACCAAGTGAGACCTGCAGTGCTTTAGATGTTGTTTGGTGTGTGTTGCTCTTGAATTTCGTTAGAACAGGGCATGACGTGCTGCTTTTTTAGATCTTTTAGCCCACATCATGTTCTTGGACAGGTTCTTTTGAAGTGATTTATTCATTCTACAGGTCTGAATGTGGCTAGTGGAACTGATCTCAGCTTTACAAATGATCTGGTTAATCGCAATTATTTCATGATTTAACAAGAGGGGCACTTTTTCAACATTTGCCAGGTTGGTTTGGACAGCTTTTGGTCATTTATTCAAGGAAAACATCATTTGAAACTGAAGTTTGTTTGCAGATCAGACACATTTAAGTGAAATACTTTTTACAGCACTGTATAATCAACACGTTTTACAGAAGGTGTTAAACTTATTGTTAAAGTCTCAGAACAGAATATAAGGGATTAAATATTTGACTAAGTAAAATGATGAATGATGAATACTATTGCTATAGATATATAAATAATATTAATGATAATGGTAATAACTGTAATATATTTAGAAACCTGCTGGCTCTAGTGTCTGATCTTCTTTTTAGAGCAGAGAGTTAATAAATACATAATTTGACACAGATAGAGCTAATTACATTGTTAGAGACAATGTCAAAGTATTTTTTTTCTTTTTGGCGTGCTCAGTCTAGACAAAAAGACAGATTACTGGTAAAGACAAAACACTGCAGAGACTTTTAATGAGGCAACAGGGGACTGTCCATCAAACTGTCACATATGGGGCGCACGAATTTACCCACACACGGGCATGCTTTAGTGCGCTATACACACAGACAGATGAAGAAGCACAGAAATATAATTACAGATAAGAGCGATAAGTGTTGCTTAAATAACTGCTGTGTGCATGGCTGTCTGGTTTTCAGCTGGTCTGTGAGGAGTTCAGTCTTCAACCAGACCATGCCTGCCTCAAACCTGACAGATGAGCTTAGAGGGTCAAACATTTAAGCTCAGTATTCCCCTTGTCAGACCCGTCAGTCATATCACGACTGTAGCTTCATTTTACAATGCAACAGCAATATATCAGAGATTACCGCTCTGAAAGGCAGCGCTAAATACCCCTGCATTATGACGCTAAAATACAGACACCCCCCTTCCTCCCCCCAAAAAATCCAAGATTATACTTCAGTAAGATAAAGCCTTTAGGCCTAATCCATATTCAAAGTCTTGTAGCCGGGCTGCAGGCCTCTATAACCTAGTTCTGATGGCTGTTATTGGGGAAAGCTGCTTTGTACTGGTCAGTCGTGTGATGGGGGCTTGGACACGGTCTGCTGAGCTGACCTATATTTGGCTGGCTTCCCTGTCTGCACAGCTGAAAACTAACCCAAGCTCCTCTCGTGGATTGTTCTGTAGGCCAACCAGGCCGCTGGGCATCTTCTCCTGCTTCCATCCGGTTCTTCAAGTTCACGCGTGAATGTTTTGTCAAAGAAAATATTTCACACATGTCGGCCTGAAGGCCAAAGTGCACGGTGGACACTCATGGACCATCAGTGTGCAGGAATTTGCAATATCAATGAAACACACTAACTACTATTACAACTACTATTACTATACCACTACTACAAAAAGTAACAATCATGCATAAGAGCCTGTGCAGACATGACATCATGGCTGTGTAAGTAAGCCTATTTAAGTACATGCAGTGCATAACTGAATAAACAGACTTGACATCAACAGTGATGTGTTGTAAAGCGGATCATGTTATCATCTCATAAAGCCATGTGACGAACAGCTGCAGCTCTTTGCTCTCATACAGAAATTAAATGTCAGGTCCTTAAAGCAGGGTTGCACCTACTCTTTAATATATTTTTTAAATAAACACCAGTCTTGTGTCTGGTGGTGAAACAGCTCATCCCTTCTGTATTTTAACACAACACGAACAGTCAGAGCTGGATCAAAGGAAACTTTTGGTTTAGAAAAATTTCAGCTCGCCAAGTCAAGGAATCTAAGCTTGTTTACATCTTTCTATTTTGAAAGTATTTCTTAAAAATTGTGGGAGTTTTTCTAGTTGTAGCCCCATGGCGTTTTGTTTTTAAGTGTTTTCATTTGAGGATGCTCGTTATCTCAAAATATATGGAATTGGATTGCAGTTTTTATTCGTCTGTAGATTAGATGTTTACAAAATGTCCATCAGGTTCATCTGTAACTAAAATCACTATCTGCCATAAATGAGTTGCACATGCAGTCACTATGGCATAAGATAGAAGATTTCCTTTCTTCACTTACATTCTGATTTGATCTGAGAATCAAACAAGAATCTGAATCTAAATCAAAAAAATCTGTCATAAATATGTTTTTAAAAAGTGGACCTTTTACAAATCTATACAATGCATTTACATAAATACAATAAGAGCTATAATTTCTAAATAGTTTGTTTTTTCCCTGGTAAAACTGCAGTTTAGTGCAACAAAGTTCTTCTTGTGAGTTGCTTGTAACCAAATCATGTGCAAGATTATAGGTGAACATGCAAAGTTCTCATCACTGATTTGTAATTTGTAGTCTGATGCTTTAGAAGCTGGTAACTAACTATTTATGTGAATGCTGTTTTTCACATTTCTAACTTTTTTGTGCCTTTTTTGATTTTTAGAATTGAAAAAATTGTCCACAGCTGCACACTAACATTTTTCTTTTTTTCCTCACTTTAAATTCATTTAACATGTTTGTACTTTTTTCATAAAAGTACACATTTAGGCTTTAGATTTTAGAGTTTTGCCATGCAAGATTTTGCATGAATTTTCAGATAAAATCTAGATGCTCATTTCCTTGTGTAAAGAAATATGTTAACAATCTTTTTCTAATTTAGTCTTCTCTATTTTGCTTTTTGTTTTGTCAAAGGTTTGAATTAAAGTATCTTTTGGAAACAAAGGCAATTTGAGTGTATTGACCTACTGTTACCACAGGGGTCACTGTTTAGTATTAAACACATATTCCTGCTTTTTGCTGTAAAATAGCTACTTCACAATTATTGCAAAGAAAAAAAACAATCTTCAGCTAAGTTAATATAATATTCAGTCATTTTTTTCTTTTATTAGCAGAAAGTAAACATTTAAAATCAAGAGAAGATTTGAAATTCTTATGGTCATGAGAGTGGAGACATTGTGTGTGATGTGTCCATAGAAAGATACAGGCCTGCATTTGTGAAAACCCAGCTGAAAGATACAACAAACCTATAAAAAAGAGCTGGTGTGAAAATATTGAGCATAGCGATGTCACAGGGCCAGATAAGCAGCGTGTTTATGACCAGTACGGCGCATTCACAGCGAGGTGGTGGCGGTGGAGGAGCTGCTGATAAGGCTTAGGCGCACTGTAGCGTTGCAGGTTCTAATCCACCGTTTCTGGTCATCCTCTTTCTGTCACCCTCTGTCGGATGCTGCCTAATAAAGCAGAAATGCGCTGAGAAGAAAAGACTCCAAAGCAGGTCAAGTGAAGAAAAAGCAGGGAGAGGGAGGACATCAAGTTTTAAAAGGTAAAAACTAGGGGAAGATGCAGTGAGGAGGAGAAAAAGGACAAAGTGTAAGTAACAAGGTGGATGGTAATGAAAAATTTAAATTCAGAAACGGTGAAGAGGGAAGAGATGGATGGATGGAGAGGAGGAGGAGGAGGAGGAACGCTCTCCAAAATGGAAGACAAGTGAAGCAGGTCAGCCTTAAGACCAGAGATAGTTGCCTAGCAGCATGCACGAATAGTTGTTTTCTTTTCTTATGTTTTTTCCCCATCATCATTCCACTCCTCTTTTTTTCTCTTTGCAGCCTCTCAGTTTTTTCCATCAGTCTCCTTATCCCCCCACTCTGCTCACACACTCCACTTACTTTACCGCGGCTTGAGGCCTGTGCTGCCTCATGCCGACTGTCAGCTTGTGTGTGTGTGTGTGTGTGTGTGCAGATTCCTCAGCGTGTAAAGCTGGTTGATGCAGCTGTTCCAGCAGCTCTGTGCAGCATCAGGATTACATGGCACATGTGGAGCTCACGTCCTCCTCCGTTTGGTCAAATACAGGATGACACACGGCATCAGGCGCTGACTTTCTCTGCCTCTGCGTGAGAATGAAAGATCATCTGCTGCTCGGAGACTTGAAACCAACAAGTTGTGACTCCTGGGAAGTTTTGTGTTGATGTGAAATTGATAAGTCCTTTTTATTTGATGCTATAAAAACTCTGTTCTATAATTAATATAATGTTTATATGTATATAGTATTTATGATGCTTGTATAACGTTTATTGCAGATGAAATCTGGATGCTACAGCAATAATTATTTATAGACTCCTTTAGTGTTGCTCATAATATCAGGGTGCTGAGTTTTGGGTTGTAAAACAGCTCTTGCTAAAAAAAAAAAAGTCAAACTGATGCATTCAATTGCCACATTCCCTGTTTGTAAACCTCTATTTTAAAAAAAACTATACAAATAGTCTTATACTTAATTGTAGAGGTTAACAAACACGTTAGTTGATGTTCAAATTCTCCAGTATGACTTTTTGGAGCATGGGTTGTTATAAATATCTAAAAATTAGCTGCTAGTTTGTCACCGTTCTGCAGCAGGGTCTTTCCTGATCTGACTATTGCTCTGGTCATAAGATTCCTTCTGGTTTTTATAATTTATCGTCCACTTGGGGACATTTGTTCTCTGCATTTGACTCATCCCTGAGGAGCAGACGGCACTTGGGAAGCAGCTTTGGGGTTGAGTATCTTTGCCCAAATGAACTTCAGTGTATGAGCTGTGGGAACCAGGCATTGATCTGCTCACCTTCTGATTAACAGACGAGCATCTTTACCTGTTGATTAAAATCCAGTCAACCAGTGGAAAACAGCTAAAAAGTCTCATAGGCAGACAGGGAGTAGTCTTATTAATGAATGGTCAAAGGACTGTATTGTTTGCTCTTGTTGTGAACAAGGCAGTGTTATGTTGCGATATGTCCCCCTGTTGAAGGCTGTTTCCCTATCTGTCTATGTATGGTAGATTTCTAGCCATAGAGTTGTGTTCCCCACAGTAAATTGGATAAATGTTGGCATTGAAGAATCAAAATCTCAGGATCATGAATTAATAAATCAACTGTACATATTTGACACATACAAGAGCTAATTTTCTTGATGAACACAGAGGAAATTGTCTTTATGTTGATCGATTAAATTGGCCAAAAAATAGGACTTGAATGATCAAAAGTTTTCTCTTAGGCAATTTAGATTTCTATTGCTTTAGACAACAGAGCGAAGAAAGGTGTAGTAACACCGATGGATTTCTGCAGTCAATGAGTTGGGTCCTGCCGGCAGGAGGCCCCCGGGTCGACCCAGGACACGCAGGAGAAAATATATCTCTGGTTTGGCCCTGGAGCGCCTTGGGATCCTGCCGGAGGAGCTGGTAGAAGTGGCTGGGGAGAAGACTGTCTGGAACTCCCTAATTGGGATGCTGCCCCCGCGATCCGGACCCGGATAAGCGGAAGAAGACGAGACGAGACGAGACAATGAGTTGGGTTTTCCTTTTCCTACCGCGCTCATTTCAGTCTATCGTGCCTTAAATGAGTAGCTGTTTTAACTACTTCACGTTGTCCAGGTGGTTTAGTCTGTTTTTAATAGTACAGTGTGAAAGTGAACCAAACCAAAGGTGTGGAAATTTTTGGAATTCCCTGCTCTGCTCAGTTGAACAAAGTCCTGAAGTATCCTGAGGTGAAAATCCTCAGGGTTGCAATCAGAGGGTTTTTGGTTCTAATCTCACTCTGGCTGGGTCACTTTGTTGTTGTGTTCTTGGGCTAGACACTTAACCCACATTACCCGATGGTGGAGGTCAGATGATCTGGTAGCACCTGTGAAAGATCGCTTTACTTCTGTGGCTACAATGTAGCTTACTGCCATCAGCATGTGGATGACTGACTGATGTAATGCCCTTCGTAGTCCATGACTTAGAAAATCACTGTACAAATGTGGAGCAGTTACATAATGTTTTACATTTGTATTTTTTTTTTGGTGGTTTGCTTTTTTTTCATAAAGGAAAAGTCCAAACGATACAAAATGCATCACTACAATTTAAATCAGGTGAGAACATCTGCTGGTTGGTCAGATTTTTGGGGGGGCGGGGCTACCAGAAGTAAATACAGGAGAAAGTCCATAACACGGTCTGACCCTCTCCCTCTAAGCCATACACTATTTGAACTCTCCAGTGTTTTTTTTTGGAGTCAGGTCAAATATCAGTGAGGTAATGGACTTTGTTGATCATCTATGTTAGCCCTCTTCTCATTTTTGGCTAGCTACAAGCTACCGGTACTCAGTAGATTTCTAATGTGTGTGCCCTCCTGCTTACCAGAATGCAGTGCAATCCTGGTTACAGTTTACTGGTCGTTGTGTCGGATTGAGGTCTGATCACATTTGCACTACGTATAAATAAACAGCTGTGTAGTTTGTTTGGGTCTTTTGTTCTGCATCTTATTGCAATTACTGTGTTCACACCTTAAAACAAAACTAACCAAGGGGGAAATGACTAGGGGTCTAAACACTGCAGGCATGATGACACCATAAAAGTTTGCTTTTTTGGCTTCCAAACAGATTGTCATTTAGTGCTACCAATGTGTCATTTGCAAATGAGCTGGCTCTGTGTTGTGAGTGGACACCCATCTGAAAGCCTGTTTTTGTTTGTTAGGATTATGGTATTCCATTAGGTAATAAACGGGTGTCTTCTAAGTGCAGTAGGGATACTTCCAGCAGGCTGTCCACTTCTATAACCTAATGGTGTAATCCTTATTGCACCTAACTGGTTGCACAAAATAAGAACAAAAAAAGGCTCCCTAATGGGAGTCAGAGCATAGAGCCGTTTAGAGTTATTTACACATAAGCTTAAAAGTATTTCATTATTTTTGTTTCATGTGGTCAATTTCAGAGCACTCATGCATTTCTGTTAGAATTCAATGTTATTTACAGCTTGTGGCAATTACAAGTGAACAAAATCCTTCATAAACAGTGTCAGGGTAACATGAACCTGTTTATTTTGAATCAGTAATGTTTACAATTCAGGATTATTTTAGAAAAATATATAAATGCTTATTTTGAATTAACTTGAAGGAACACACATTGCCCACCACTTCATGCCAGAGATTAAAACTGAGATCATAGTTTGCTAAAAATAGCAAAGGTTTAACAATTTTGAAAATAGCTGTATGTTAGCTTAAGCTGTTAACGCCCAGAGTACAGTATGTGTGCTATCTACAACCATACCAAGTTTCAGCTCAATACCTGTAAAAATGACTGAGTTGTAGCCAGTTTGTGTTTGCTAATGTTAGTTAGCAATGGCAGCCATCTTGGATTGGGTTAATCAGCTGTATAGACTTACATCCAGTGATTATTTTGGAGAGTATTTCAACAAATTAACTACTTGTGGGTTCCTACATGAGATGTCCTTTGTGTTTTTACCCATGTACAAGTCTTCGTCTGTCTTTACTTGAAATGACTTGTTCGCTAATCTGCGTATTTGAACATTTCTCTCACCACTTCACGCAGACATCCATACTTAAAAGTTTGGTGATGAAGTGAGAAAAGTTGTTAAGCTGGAGACTATTTTAGCCTCAATGTTGGCATGTCAGAGTGTCTTTAATTATAGTAAAAGAGTTGGCTGTTTCCTTGTTTTTCAGGAGGTATGCCAGTGCCTGAGGTGGTGTCTGACAGTGCCAGCGCCGCCGCCATGTTGAGCCCCGTCCTCAATGCCTCCAACGGAGACGGCTCGGAGTCTGAAACCACCTCCGCCATCCTCGCCTCCGTCAAGGAACAGGTTAGAAGTCTTCCCTGTGTATATGTATGCAAAACACACGGGGAGGTTGTCACAATTAATGAAAGATGAATACCAGAAAGTAGAAAGGATAATTCCTCCGGTCCTTTCAGAGGAAAACAAGGTGACAGTAAACAGTAAACACAAATGATGGAATGCCCAAATGAGCCAGTGTGTCACAAATATGTCGTAGCATGTTGATTTAGAGAGCCTTAAGCCACAGCTGCTCAATGTGATTCTGCCCTACAGCAGTGAAATTCATCCTTTCCACACTTTTTGTCAAAGTTGGAGCACTTTAGTCGGCATCCCTACGTGTGATGAGGCAGCACAAAGACAGAACGAAGTCACCTTGATTTTATTTTCAGAATAGCTAAGATCGGGCTTCGGTAGACTGTTTGATGTTCATTATAAAGTAATGAGGGTTGGAAAATTCATCACAGTACTCAATGTGACCCAATGTGTTCATATTTTGTAACTTCTCTTTCATATTTGACTCTATGTTGGAGGAGATTTAAAATTGTATTAACTTTGGACTGTATCCACCCACTGTGCGATGGAGAAATGATTTACATTTGTCACTTGTGTAACATCGTCAGGTTTTTAATGTGTGAGTCTAATGAGCCTAGTCTACAGACAGACAGATGTTTGTGTGAACCGTCTTCTGGATCAAACACGTTTTCTGATTGAAAGTTGTTGAAAGCATTGAATTTTGGGATTTTCTGTACTTTTTGGGATTTTCTGTACTTTTACCCTCACAGGTAATTGCATTTTTGGCAGATTTCTGAACATTTGGAGGGTGTTGCAGGATAAGGTGCATCATAGGAAGGATGAGACATTATCCTGATTTGCGTGAGCAAAAGCACAAGCAATTTATTTTTCTCTAATCTAAAAAAAAGAAAAGCAGCCTGAAACCTGAATAGTTTAAATTGCAGACCTGCCTTTTTGGTTCAGTAGTACTTTTCATATTTAGTTTGAAACCTCACGTTTTCAGTTCAACTAGTAACTGGAAAACATTTGGTTACTTGTTGACATTGGCTGCAACTTTCCAGCTCACTATATCTGGATTTTAAAAAAATCCAGCAACATCTCACCTCAAATTGGTAACTTATGACAATATCTACTCCTCACTCCTTGACTGCTGGAGTTAGATGGATGGAATATCTTTGAAATGACTAAATTCACTCAAAAACCCTTTTGGCGCTTTGTCACCCTGTGGGGTTTTTCAAACTTTTGCCACTACTTGTTTTTCTTGCTGACTGTTGCACTGTGTACATAAACATAAACATCCAATGGATCTATATGGTTGATAGGGAAAAACTAGACACATGATTTAAACTGAACGACTTTAGAATAAACTATATAGAAGATAAAATAAATGGGGTGGTTTTTTTTTAACGTTTCACGCAAGAACTGATCAGCTGCATGAAGCTAGTGAAAACATAGAGAGGTAATTGTTTAAACTTATCAGTCTGAAGCTGGATTATGTGCTGTAGCATCACCAGTGATCAGAGGTTATATCAAGGATAATTCCTAACCAGATTATTAAAATGACATCTGAAATAAAAAGGTATCCACTAACATGAATTCCTGCCAACTAGCTCTACAAAAACATTTTAGTACACTTGGGTATGAGTTCAAGTTTTTGAAAATCAGTGTTTGAACAAAACCATTTATTAAGCCTGCTAACTAATCTCACCTGCTTTAATCAGCTCAAAAAAACCTTTTAAAAAGCAAATCAGAGCAGTTAGAATGCTGGATGAGGACAAACACATGCTCAAATCTGAAGATGAGCTAGAAAAAGAGAGAAAACATCTGCTTGTCAGGGAAGCAGATGGATAGAATGTTAAAAAAATACACTCAAAAGTCAAAATTGGTTGAAGCAGAGATGTGATTTAGATGCTGAATAACTCCCACCTCCTTTGCATATGAGTAGCACGATGAGTCCTTTCTTTGTGAAGTGTGACACTGCTGCCGGGTTCCAAATTACAGCTGCAAGAGCGAGGCTCGTTTCACTTGCAGGTGACTGAATGACGCGTTGAAATCTGTGATACGAGCACAAGACTGGGTGGAAAATGGAGAGATACTTTAGGTGAGAACTGGAAGATTTGGAAGTATTCTTCACTAATTGAAAGGTTGGACTGTGAGTGCTGGGAAAGTGGAGCATTTATACCAGAGTCCGTGTTAATCCACACAGCAGTTGTCTACATATTTTAATCTGGACTAAAACATCAGACAGATGGACTGATATTGTCACCCAGCATTGCTGTGTTTAAAACTACTTTTATCCAGCTTACTCTGCAGTAGGATAAGAACTAATAAGCACAGAGGACAACCAAAACAAATGGAAAACGATGTTCATGTGCTTAAACAGAACTTCTGCTCCTTAGATTATGGCTGCAGATCTGGTAAATAACTGCTGCACTTGTCTGAAGCCCTGTGTGGTTTCAGAGGGAGGTGATGGAGGTCAGCTGAATCATCTGTCACAGTTCAGGCTAGAAAATGAAAGTCAGGACTAAAGATAAAAAAAAAAGTGATGGACATTTGTTTTTGAAACCAGTCAAAGCCTAATCCAACAGTTCATACTGAGAGTAACGTATGCCTGGTTTAATAGTAAATATAGTTTGCTTTAGGCTACAGTGGTGAGAACGAGTTTCTTTTTTTTGTATGTGCAAAATGCTGTTTTCAAATGATGATTTAATTGTCTAAAGGCAAAAAAGCTATCCATAATAACCTGGCCTTATGTGAAAAAGCAAACTGTGCCCTTTGCTAAATCCTGAATTACTTGTGATGAACCACATTATTTGAAAAGTTGAGTTCAGTTCCACCAGCTACTCCCTGACCTGATTACTGCCAGACCTGTAGAATTAATACATCACTTTAATAGAACCTGTCTGACAACATGAAGGAGGCTAAAAGATCTCAAAAAGCAGCACATCGTGTCCTGTTCTAAAGAGGTTTGACTGACGAAACAAAAGTGAAACTTTCTGGAAGGAGTGTGTCCCGTTCCATCTGGAGTCAAACTAACGGTATTCAGAAAACCACCATCACACCAGCAGTCAGACATGGTGGTGGTAGTGTGATGGTCTGGGGCTGCTTCAGGACCTGGAATTCATTTTGACCTTAAACTGTTGGAAAACCCTCCAATGTGGCTGAAATAAAGATAATTTTAAAAGAAGACTGGAACAACATTCCTCCACAGCAATGTGAGAGACTCATAACTACTGTAGTTATCACAAACACTTGGTTGTAGTTGTTGCCACCAGGAGTCTGACAGCCAGATCTTAGGTTTAGGGGCAATAACGTGTTCACACTTAATCTTAAACACCTTCATTTAAAAAATGCATTTTGTGCTTATTTGTGTTCTCTTCATCTGATAGTTGAATTTGTTTGATGATCTGAAACATTTAAACTTTCAAAAATATAGGAAATCAGGTAAGGCCAAACTCTTTTTCATGATGCGCCTTATTTTACTTTTGGTTGAAGCGATGTTGTGTTTTTAGAACCAGCGTCTGCAAACTTGTTTAAAAAAATGTTAAAGTGCTCTAAACACAAACTGACGTGAACTTATAGCTTGTTTCTGCATCTTCATAGGGCCTGGTGCATCATGTGACTCTGTATGCGTGTGGTAGAATCGTCATGGGAACATGCTGCTGATGTCTAAAGCATAGTGAGAAAACAGATAAGCATCTTAGGGATGTAGAAAGTAGCAGAAAACCCTATTTGGTGAGTAGTTACAGCAGCAAATTTGCTGTGACCAAACCACATTCTAACAGGTTGTGAATATTGTGGAGAGCATAGCAGGGTTGTAATCCACTGTGCAGGGGGGAGTAAAGAAGGTAGAATTAAAAACAGAAGACTCTCAGAAGCTAAACGTAGCACATGGAAGCCTTAAGAGTTGCACAAATAATGGATTGTTCATGTATTTGACACAAACCATCCTCTAAGTTCATAGGAGCTCAGACTAAGTCTCAGACTCAAACATGCGCATGCAGGTCTGGAGACCGTGATGGTCTTCTGATCAGAATGTGTGTATAAAGACTGAGAGGCAGATGAAAATGGAAAGAGCATCCACTATTTGAGGAGAGAGGAAACAAAGAGGTGGTTGTTTACTCAGTCCTCCACCTCTGCAAGCCCTCTCTGTTCCGGTTCATGCCGCTGCACCATGGTGAAGTTATTATTACTTCTCAGAACCAGCCATTCGTCACTTCCTTTAATACTTGTTTTTGCAGTGTCTAATTTTTCAGTGTGTTTGGGCTGGTGTCAGTGTTTATTAGCAGGCAGGAAAGGAAAACAGGCATGTGTGTGTTTTTCTTAAAGCCGGGTTCACACACACATACAGGCATGCAACAAAGCTTCCTGTTCATTCTGGTTCATAAAAGCAAGGTCAGGCTTAAGAGACCTAAATAAAAAGCACACACTCAGATATGTGGTCTGCACACACACACACACACATGCACTGCAAACTCTGCCAATCAGCCTCTTTTGCCTGTGCTGACTCACACCAGGAGATCCCTGCTGCCATGTTTTTTCCTCTGTTTCCTTCTACCCATGAGATTGATTAGCCATTCAACGTTGTCTTTATCACATCTGTCAGTTTTTGTCTTCACATCGTTTATCATCCCCCTTGTCACCAGATCTGATACTGGAGGAAGCTCAGTGTGAAGTCTGAGAGTTTTATTCCAACGTGAGACGTGGCCTATTTAAAAACCCTGACAGACCGTCTTATTGACAGACCGACTGTGGCATTGATTAACTTTAGCCTGTAGCTGGGTAACTTGATAATCCAGTCAGTTCAGAAATATTCAAATTGGCATAAAATGGTTTTATCTAATCAGAAAACAAAGAGCCATAGTAGCCTATACATAAATAAAATGGCTTGAAATGTATAAGAAAGGCAGTATGTTGAAATTTGTTTAGCATAAAAGGCCACTTTTTAAGGTACAATATAAATAGTTAACCAGCCAATCACATGGCAGCATGATGCATTTGGGCATCTATGTGGTGAAGACGACATGCTGAATTTGAAATTCAGCATCAGAAGAAGAAAACGAGAGATTTAAGTGACTTTGAACATGGCATGGTTGTTGGTACCAGACAGGCCGGTCTGAGTTCATAAGGGTAAATTGTTGTGAGTTCAAATCATAAGAGGCCACACATGCGGCGATAAAAAACCTCACGGATGTTGACCATTCTGGTCCTTCAGTGTGTGGTGTGTGATCACATGGAAAAGACAACACATCACACACAAACCAGTTTCACCCACGAACATTCCCAGGTCAGACATGAAATCTCCGTTCAGCTTGTGTCAGTCAACTCAATCTCTGATTAGCTACACGTCACATTCCACAGGCTGCTCCTCGGGGGACACCATGCACACTGCAATATCAGGTCAAGACAATCCAACATGGATTTCCCTGATTTGTGATCGGAGCTATCCCAACGTCCTTCTGGGCGTACCAGAGTCTTAACCCACCACACGACAGGAATACCTGATCAGATTATCTTTCAGAGCCGTTACGATAATTGGGGGCGCCCTTAAGATGTTGTAAGGAGACAATCGGGGCAAAAATTGGCTTTAAAATCTTGCTGTGTGAACCGGGCTCAAGCCTGTCTTACATATTATACTACTGAGACATTTTAGTTCCAACAAAACAAGCAACAGTCCCACAGAAGTGCAATAAGAATGGGCTAAGTGTAAATGAAGCCAATAGTCTAAAAGCTTAATGTATTTAGAGAAATCAGCTGCTTGCTTTTGTTCTTTCATTGCCAGAACTGGAAAACACTTTACATTTCAGCTATAACCCTCATTTACATACTAACAACGAGACCTCCTGCTGCGTTTCTACGAGCTAACAAAAAATTAAAGGATCATTAGGAAAGAAAAAACAGAAAAAGAAAGAAGAAACCACATAATAGTTTTAGGTTAAGTTTAGTTTGAATTGTGTTTTTAATTCAGTTTTTCTGCTGCTGAGTAATTAATGTGCACCATGATGAAGAGTTTAATTTAAATGAAGATCTCTCAGTTTTAATGACC
>SSNR01000172.1:797957-815457 GCA_006937965.1 Callopanchax toddi | reverse complement strand
GAAAACATCTCCTACACAGGAGCACACCTCCATGGGGCTCTTCCCCGCTAGTAGGATCAGAACCGAAGCTCGACGGGTCCAGTCGGATTTGGGATGATTAATTATTTGGACATACTGAGTCACGCTTGACCAGCAGAGAGACAGAGACAGAGAGAGAGAGACTGTTTCTCAACTGAAAATAACCATACATTCAAAAAAAATGTAAAATACAACACCTTGTCTGGTGACATCATTAGCTGAAAAGCAGCTGGAGCAATGGCAGGCTGTGGGGAAGAGACTCCTCCTGCCAGATCCTACTGTTTCCATGCCTTTTACTGTACATGCCATGTTCTGTTCCCACATTCTGAATCCCTGATGACTTTTTCTGTATTAAATTGTGTTTAAATGTTACCTGCCTGCCTCCTGCTGCTGTTGCCTGCACCACACTCTCCAAACCAACCTGGCACTGTGTGAAAAAGGTTTTTGCCCCTAAACTTAATAACAGGTTGTAACACTCCTGGAGACAATAACTACAACCCAGTGTTTGTAATGAGTCTCTCACGCCTCTGTGGAGGAATTGTGTCCCACTCTTCTTTACAGAATTGTTTCAATTCAGCCACATTGGAGGGTTTTCCAACATGAATGGCCTGTTTAAGGTTCAGACAGCAGAATTCATGGTTCCATCAATTACAGCAAGTGGTCCAGGTCCTGATGCAGACCATCACACTACCACCCCCATGTCTGACTGTTGGGATGGTGATGTTTTTCTGAAATACAGTTAGTTTTTCTCCAGGTGGAACAGGACACACACCTTTCAGAAAGTTTCACTTTTGTCTCATCAGTTGACAGAATATTTCCCCAAAAGCCTGGAGGATCACCAAGATGTTTTCTGCACATGTGGGTTGAGTCTTTGTGCTCTTTTTGGTCAGGAGAGGTTTGACCTTGGACTTAGATGTCTCTTTCTTATTGCTGAATCATGACCTCTGACCTTAACAAGTGAAGCCTGCAGTGCTTTAGATGATGTTCTGGGTTCTTTTGTTCTTGAATTTCTAGGGCATGATGTGTGATTCTGCAGTAATCAGGCCTGGGTGTAGCTAGTGACTGAACTCAGTGTTCCACATAATAGTGGTCAATCACAATTCATTAACAATTTAACAAATGAGGTCATTACTTCTTCACATAGGGCCATCTTGGTCTGGATAGCTTTTTTTGTTCACTCAGGTTGTCTTTTTCTGATATTGAAATTTGTTTGCTGATCTGAAACGTTTAAATGTGACGAGTCAGCAAAAACAGAAGAACTCTGTGAGGAGGCAGGTACGTTTTCAGAGCACTGTAAAAGAGGACTGAAGGTTAGACTAAGGTCAGAGTTCCCTCTAACAGCATGACAACTTTCTACAGGTCAACCCTCATTATCCAAACTAAAAGCCTCAACATTAAATTTAGTCTTGATGATTGAATTAAAAAGTTATACCTGTTTTTTCTCTGTACAGCTAATTAAGTTCATTTTGGTTCATCTCTCACTAAAAAACCTATTAGCATTAGGCCAATTTCACTTTACGTCTCTAACAAACACACATTTGATACATTTTTAATGCAAACTTTCACTTTTCATATATTGTTTTCATATGATAATAAAAGAACCCAGGATTCGTATCTCTTTGAAAGGAATCAGCCGTATATTAATTACCTTCATTCCTGAAGATTCATTAGCTTCTTTTATAAGTTTTTGCTCAGCAGCCTTGTGATAATAAAGGGCATTTCCTCCCACTCAACGCTACTCCCTTCATTTGTTTATTAGGACTAATTAAGGTTTGTTTAGCTGCAGCTAACTCATTAAATTACCAAATATAGTTCTCTTCAAAGTTCCCAGAGTTATTCTTACGAAACCATTTCACAGTGGATCAAGTGTTGATTTTTTTTTTTTTTTGCTTTTTATGCAAGTAGGCACTGAGGAAAAGGAAGAGCAGAACATGAGCAGGGAGGAATTTGGAGAAGAATCATGTTTTTTCTCTCTCTTTCTCTCTCTTTCCTTCTCTCTCTCTCTCTCTCTCTCTCTCTCTCTCTCTCTCTCTCTCTCTCTTTCCTGACTCCAGGGCGCTATAATATAAATAGGCCAATTTCTCTCATTTGAGCCCGGTCTCACTCTCAGCTCATCACTCACTGACGCTTTGTCAGGACCCGCTGGTACAGGCTTCACTTTAACAGTATTATTCAGCTACAGGGTGATAATTGTGAAAGTGGTTATTTTACACAAAAATATGACCTAGTTTTTGTAGCAGATTGTGAGAATGAGCAGAACTAAAAGTATAATGTTAGAATTATTACGTATTTTAACTTTATTACTTATTCTAAAAGTAAACTACACAATTTTCTGTTGTCAAATATTAGCACTATTTTATAGAAGGATAAGGCTTTGGGGGCATTTTATGGATTTTGCTGTGTAAAGTGTTATTTCTAGGGCTGAGCAAATAATCAAAGCTGTGTTTTAGCTTTGATTTTGGCTCCTAATGAGCACAAAAACAATGTAATTAATCAAAAAATGATTATTATTAAAAATGATTTCAGCAGCCTGCTCCTTTTGTATCCATGCCTTCTAAATGACGTGAACTTCTGCCCCTGCTGATTGCTAAACTCACAGGTTCTGTTGTGGTGTTTTATAAAGTCAGCACAAGAACGAGGGCAACACTGCTGGCAGCATGGAGCACATCAAAGGCAATGCCTTCATTATTTTAAATTACGCCCCCCACATGCTCTGTGGTGCTGAGTTTGTTGGTATTTTTCCATGCATCAAGAACACTTTTTATATATACTGTCTTCCTATTGGACATCTGAGCTAGCAGCTAATATTAATCACTCTGCAGCTGCATGTGTCCATGTTTCTTTCATGTGACTGATTGATATGAATCTTAGAGTAAACCTTCTACAATACAAATCTATTTGAACATACTTTAACTCATCAGGCTAAGTTTTAAAATAAAAAAACAGGATATGTAGAATCAAAAGAAAAGTGAGGCTTAAACAGCATCTGTTCACTCCAGAAACACGGATGCCTTACTTAATAGACATCTTTTAGTTTAGAAGCATTGATAAGCTTTTAGCAGGAGCTGTTAGTTTTTGCACCAGCTTGTAGAGAAACACACAGATAGCCCACATTCCTTTTAAACTATGTATTTTTACTCTTTCAGGAGGTTTGGAAACACACACACCTGTCGGATTATTCAAATACAAAACATCAGCTGTACCTCAGCCTCTGAGCCGTACATAATATTAAATAAGCTTCAACTTCATCATATGAAGAATGAAATAAAATGCATGAATATGAGTGATTGTTGCTTCCTTCTGATGCAGAATGAATGTGAGTTGTCTTTGGACATGTGATCGTGTGTGTGTGTGTTGTGTCTAGCGCTCCAGCCATAACTTGTGCTGTATTATGCAGAGAGATGAGCAGATGGTTGACACTGCAAAGGACGAGATACCAATCTAGAGTGCAAGTCTGGCTGTGGATGCTGATTATTTCATTACATGAAAGTGATGACAGGCGAAGATGCAGCAATACGGTCTGAAACAAGCTTTTAGCCGATTCTTTAAATGATGTCAATTTCTTTGAATTTCTTATTGATTAGTCAAAACTTTATTTGCACAGAAATATTCGATGCAAGGTTTCATTCTCTTGTATGTAAAGACAAATCATTAAATAGCTCGCATCTTTCCAATCAGTTGTTTAACAGTTATTCAGTAAGGTGTCAAGTAGCTACACAAAATATGTATGCTTTCACACTACCAGCACTTAAAAAAGGACAGGTTTTTGGGACCACATGTGGTTGGTGGTTGATTGAAAGCAAAGTCGTTTGTAGTTTCTAAATGTTGTAGGTCTTGGTTCTGGAGGTAAACCTCATCTCTCAGGCAGGAAATCATGTTTGGCAAGTTTAAAGATGCATTAAGTAATTTGAGAAACAAAATGGCTTAAAACATTTTAATGCCTCTTAACAACGCTCTAACATAGTATAGTTATAAATATATTGTGGTGATTAAAAAAGAAGTTAATAAAGTGGTTGTCCCGCAGTTCTCTAAAAACCTCAGCCAATCATACGTTTTGGACCGAAAGCAACTATTAGACAATCCAGTTGTCTGTCTCACCGAAGCGCCACACTTCTACAATGCTTAGATCCTCCATTAATGTCTGCTTGAGCATTTTGTAGTAGAAGAGAGAGAAAGAGAGAAACAGCCTTCTGCTACCGCTTCAATTCTAAATACCAGAGTCTCAAAAAGAAATACATCTTTTCAGCTAGCAGAAAACAAAAAACGTTTGGACGTATAAAGACAGGGATTATAGCTGATGGGAGGGAGGAGCGTTCTGGACCGTGTTTGTGTAAAATAGCTACCTATACCTAGCTTGTTAGCAGATTACATAGTGCAGCTTTAATGCAGGATTACAAACGCCTGAACTCACATAAACTGGTAAATATGAGTGTTTGTTGAATATTAGTGAGCATTTTGAAATCAAATCACATATTTTTTAGCAGTCACAAATTAGCATTAAACCACATAAGGTGGATTAATGATTTGATCAGAAATCTGCTTTATCCAGTCCTATATGTACTCTGCCCTCTGATGGAGAATCTATAGGTGGATTGTGATGATTAAATTGTTTATGTTTATCTATTTAACTGATGCTTTTATTCAAAGTGATGTACGCAATTAACAATTAACCTATCAGGTATGTTGTGTTCTGTGGGGGACCCAGAGAAGTCCACACATGCATAAGGAGAACATGCTAACTCCACGCAGACAGGCCACAGCCGGGATTCGAACTTGAGACCTTCTTGCTGCGAGGCAACTTTTCTTTAATCCTGTTATACGGTCAGACTTCAAATACTGAAACAGATAGTTATATTAACTGTAGCCAATACATGATGACAAAAACAAAATTTTTGTATTGTCAATATGTTATATTTGAGAATTTAAAGGGCTAATAGCATAATATTACAATGGATCTGAACTACTTAAGCAGGGGCAATCAAAAATATTGAATTTACAAGTCATTTAAGCAAAGTTATATAGAGGAGTGCCATGAAAACATGGCACTGGAAGCAAGAATACATCTAGACTTTATTAAAAATAAAAATAACACAAAATGCTTTAACGACAGGGAACACAGAGGAACATATGCTCTAGTAAGAAAGTGAATAGATTTAAGGTAAGAGGAAACCAAGGAGGGGTTTTAAACATGAAGCAGCAGGTAAAATACAAGGGCAACTAAGGACATGACAAATTGTATTATATCAAATTTATCATCAAAACCCACCGGACACAAGTCAACCAAGCACTATAACGCACAACAAAACCTACAACCCTAAAGAGGGTTGACATTCCCAAATAATCTGTTTCTGGCTCATGCAAGTCGACAGAACAAACCTCAGCTTTTCATAAAACGTATATTTTTTATTTTTTTTCTCGGTAAACCTGGATCAAGATTCTAAATTGTAAACCTGTTCAGTTGCTGTGATTGGGAATCAGTGAACTTAGTGAGAAAAAGAGATTCTAGAAGTGTTGTGGTTTCCTTTAGTGTAATTAAAGCAGATGTTTCCTGGCCTCTCAGCATGTTTAAGGTTTCTTTTGATCACCAGCTGGATGAGTACTTTTCTCCTTGGTGCTGTTTCTCTATTTTATTATACTCTCAGCAAAAATAAAGTGTCTTGAAACTTTTACAGCTGCTCATAATTTATATCCCTTAGCATTTGGTGAAAGCCAGTTTCACAGGGATGAGAACAAAAACAAAAACTTGAGCAAAGCAATTAAACCAGTCTTAGTTCACAAAACCAGACAAACCCATCTGTTCTGGGATGAACACCTGTACCTGATACCTGGGGACGACTAACTCTTTTGCCTCCATCTCTGGTTTTTTTTGTTTGTTCATCATTTGTACATCATACTTCCCGCTCCGGTGGTCCCCATCCTTCTATCACCACACCTCCTCTTATTTGTTAGGCTCTCTCAGCCTCGGGGGGTGGCCTTATTTCCAAATGAGTTCCTAATAATTTATAATTTTCCATCCTGAAACAATAGCTCCAGACTGGCTTATACAGCCACGGTGACATTTTCCCGTGGAACAGGGCCCCTCATCTGAAACATGTAAATGCCAAGCAGACACCACGGGGCCCAATTAAACCACTTTATACTGGGAAACGAAGGAGACGGCTACAGCCACAGGACACACGCTCATACACAATCCAGCTTTCTCCTCACTGAAGCACACCGCCGTCCAAGGGTTGTTTATTTTACTTCACTAATATATTTAATCATGTTTTGTTAGAAGCCAACAGTCTTTTTTTAATCATTTTGTTTCTAGTAAAAAATAAAAAACCTCCTAAATAATCTAATAATTAACTGATGAGTCATTAAAATATTTTTGTCCTTTGTTTGCAAGTGAGAAGCTATAAGCACTCACATTAGGACACAAACAACAGGAACACATGGGAGACGTTAAATACTGATGTGAACAGCTGATGTGTTGATGTTGAGGTTATGAAGCTGATCATTGTTTCATCTAACAGTCAGAGAGCGACGGCTTCAGATGATCTCCTGAGACAAAACAACCAGTCAATAAAAAAATGTGTTTATTTGGCTCCATCTTTGTACTTGTTTAATTACCCCCCCCCCCTCCAGACACCTAATAACCAATCATCAGCCTAGAGCTGAAATTACAAGTTAATTAAATAATCACCTAATTTACCAGAAAGGAGTGTTCTATGGCTTGGTGATTCAAAAATATTCAAATTCACGATGTCAGCTTCAGCAGCTGCAAGATTTATTCATTTAATAGTTTTATGAAATGTTTTTCTGTTACTGCCTGTTGGTCATTCTTATTTTCTAAATTATTTGAAATAGTATAAACAAAAACATTTGATCCTATAAAGCGCTAAGGAACCAATTTAATAATATAATAATATAAAATTGCAGTAGCATTGCACTAAATCACAGACACAAACGTCATGTTAGCAATATATTTGGAACAAATAATTTAAATTACCAATTGTTTATTTTGTTATTATTAACTCAACACCAGTCCTAAAGCTATAGATGTCACACAGCTGCCATTCAGTGCAATCAGTTTCAGACAAATTAGAAAAGAGAAATCAGTTTGTGAGTTAGAGTAGTGACATGGGTGGTGTGCCTCTTCCTAAACAACCACCTGAAACTCCACCCACTCAGTCAGAACCAGTTAGGACAGCAGAAATCAGGCAGATACAGGTCATGTAATCTGAGCCGATTCATATTTGAATAAGGAAATGAGTGGAGAGTAGAGTTTTGCATGTGCAGAGTGTATATGTTGGTGCATTATTATTGTCATTCAGATAAAGAGATAAAGAGAATGTGAAGTCAGATCAGTAAAAGACGGATAAAAACGAGGAGGAACAGGACGTTTTTAGATGGTAACAGAGGCCTGTCAGTGGGATACAATGGACTCTGAGTTTGAACCAGGTTGTATCTGGGTAAGTGAGGATGTCTGCTTTAATGTGAGACTGTAACCATCTTTAGTTGAATGAATAAGTAAAATAACTAAAGTTAAAGCTACTGCTTACTTCTTTTTCAAGGTTTTGAGTTAGGTTATGGTGTTTTAGTTATCCAAGTTCAGTGTGTGCAGCTGGCAACTGTGTGTTGTAGGAATACACAAGTATCTGATCAATATTCTATCAGAGGGTACTTACTTTTAAATGACTTGAATTAGTTCTGAGAGGAAAAATGAGCTTAGTTCTTGAAATAGAGTTTACCAGTTTTCAAACGGTTCTATGTTGTTCTAGTTCAGGTCCAGGTTTCCTGGACTTTCCACAAACCACCTTGCAGCTACTCTTGTGTTTTTTGTTGGCAGAATATGAGTTTAGGGTTGTTTTCTTCATTTAATGTGCGTTTGAATCAAATCTGAGATCCTGTGTAATTACTCTTAACTTAGCCATTTCTACTAGCATCATAATAAACTTCTGCAAAAATCAATCAAGAGAACACAATAGTCCTTAAATCAACTTAACACTGGTATAGGTAGAGAGGAGCTGACCAACGCTGTTTTTCAGAACCATGTGCGGTGAACTCCGACTCTTTCACCTCTATTTTTGTTAATCCAGTAATGGTTTTCTCCTTTTCACAGTCTAAAAACGTACAACAACATACAAGATGCTAGCTGCTACAGATTCAACTTTAACAGTACAGCAGATCGGAGCAACATCGACCAACCGATCAGTGGATGAGAACTGTTCAGTTTGACATTTCTGCTTTTGTTCATTTAAATTTTTTAAATTCTCATTCTGTATGTCTACAAATTTAAATAAAAAATGTTAGAAATAGTAAAAAATATTTCTAATGTTAAAAGTATTAACATTTTTTTGAGGTAGGGTGTCATGTAACCCACTTTACCCAGCCATATAAAGGATGTGCTACAGGAGTACCACTACAGAGGGATTCTCATGCAATTTTGCAACGTTTACTAGTTGCCAAAAGGTACAGGTCAATACTGTGATAATGAACGATGATGTCATTATAGTATCTGACTGTACTCCATTGATGAGGTGAAAGTCAATGACTCCCATCCACAAACAGTCTCCAGTTGTTTATTCTAATCTTGGGATTTTGCTTCTATTAGTCTCAGAGTCCATCAGGTTCCTTTTAGAAAACTCGGCATCTTTTGACCATTCTACCATAACAGTCTGACTAATGAAGTGCCCCACCTGCTGATATCTCTCTGTAGAGTTCAACTGGTACCTCAGAAAGAGCTCATGTTGTCCTTATTGGCCTTACTGGTTGATCAATGCCTCAGAGAGTGGCTGGGAGTAGAATCACTGCATCACTCTGTTTCACTATTAGTCACTGCTAGCTTCCCTGGAGCTTCTAGCAAAACAATTTTCAATTACATTTTTTAATATTTGTAACATAAAATGAAAGTATGGAGTGGAATCTGGCATTTAATGTCACTTATCCTGTAAAGCCAGGTAGTAAAAAGGTGAATTTAAATAAGTCACTGACCACAGATCAGAGCAAGAGGCCTCGTCTCTTCTGGTGTGAAACTGAATGCTAACGGTGGCAAACTGGAAGCGATACCAGGCTTGTACCAGATTTTTATTTTTGTTTGCTTCTAGGAAGAAAGAAGAGCAATAAAATGAGAGATTAGTGACATTAATTATTTTCCTGATGTTCCAGGTGTGTAGGTACTTAAAAGCTTTCAAACTGAACTGTAATCTTATTTAAAACTCTTATTATCAAACACCTCAGGAGCTCCAGGTTTAAGAGGCTAAGAGGGGGTGGGACTATTTGTGCAGGGGTTAAGTCCCCGGATGTGTTGCTCCAATCCAGTTAACAACCTAGAGCAATACAAACATTAATATGAGCGCACAGCTGTACCAACATAATATAGGTCACACTGTCTTCACAGTTCAGCATACAGCAGATTGATCTAGTTCTGGATATTTAACAGTAACTGGCAGGTCAACCAGAGTGCATTTTAGTCTCCATGTCTTATTAAAGTGTGCATTGAACCTAACTGATGAAAAACTACTGAACTAAAAGAATTCTGAAAGATCTGAGGATGTTTCAATAGAAAGTTTAACATGATTAGAGTTTACTCAGATTTAGAGTAATTATTATAAGTTCACTTATAAAGGGATTCAGTCAGGTGTCAAAACTTCCAAGGTGAGTATTCAACATTTCGATTTGAGTGATTTACTCATTAAACACTTAACAAAATCATCATTTAAATACCTCGTCTCATAAAGGAAATGTCATGGTTCTAAAACCAGTGTCAGGTACAAATTCACATTTTCAAGAATGTTAATAAAGATTCAAGCACTTTTCAAAATATTGAAACACATTCAATTTCAAACGTTACATTTTTTGACTTACTGCATCAAATAAATGATAATAATTATTATTATATTAACCTTTATTTGACCAGGAATAGTCCCATTGAGATTCAGAACGTCCTTTTCAAGGGAGTCCTGGATTATAACCTATATAGGACATCTGTGGAGGAAACCTCACACATGCATGGGGAGAACATGCTAACTCCACACAGAAAGGACGCAACCGGGATTCAAATCTGCGTCTTTCTCGCTGCGAGGCAACAGTGCTAACAACTGCGCCACCATGCAGCTTTGTTACTGATTTGAAGTTAAAAGGTGAACCAGTCTGGCATTGGAGCTACTCTGAAGCAGCCTCACTCTTCTAGAGGACGTCTACACCAGCACATGCAGAAGCAGAGCTTAGAACACAATGACGGACCATTCACCCTTCTTCCTTCAGGCAGAAGCTTGTGCAGCCTTAAAGCTTAACTTTTGTTTTTTGTAACTTATTTCAGTTTTTGTGCACTCCTCACTTCCCATCTTTAAGCCAATGTATTCTCACAGTGTGTGTGTGTGTGTGAGAATGTGTGTGTGTCATGTTTCCGTGTCGTAGGAGTCCACCGCTCTGAGTGTGTGGATAGGACTTCATCCCTCCTGCTCCATATTCATGCTCACATTTTCTGGCCTCCAACTCTTCCCTGAGAATCCCTTCTTGTTTTTTTGGTGACGGTGAATGTGATGAGGAGAGAAGAAGGAAGGAGGGGGTGGTGTGTGTGTGTGTGTGTGTGTGTGTGTGTGGGGGGGGGGGTTGCAGATGGTCTGGTCAGAGAGAAAAGGAGGGAAGGAGGTAGAGTGAGAGGCAGAGAGTGATTGTGGAGCGGCAGGCTCTTTTTTGGCAGGGTTGGCCGGTGGGAGGGCCCATTGTGATGCAACGTTGCATAAATAATGCCACGGGGCTTCTAAATGCTCCGTTGCCATGGGGACCTTTGTGACTCAGTGAACAGCGAGTGTGTGTGTGTGCTTCATGGCCCCTGAGCAAGGAGAGAGAAAAAGAAGCAGACATAGAGACACACAGAGAGAGAGAGGGGGGGTTGAGTTGCAGTCAGCTCAAGTGACACTTGTGGTCTCTCAGTCTTTCTTTCTTTCTTTCTTTCTCCGTCGCTTCCTGACGCAGGATAGATGAGTGTTTGGAGGAGAGTGAGGGAGCACTGCTGTTGTGTGTTTAACCAGATGGGAGCACAGACGGAAGCTGGGATACTTTGTGAACTTCTGAGTTTTGATGAAGCATGGTCCATGTGAAGGTATGTGTCCTGTTATCTGTTCTGGTTTTCCTGATCAGCACTTCACTGGAAAATGAGTCCATCCTGGTCCTGCTTTCTCTCTGCAGTAACAGGTGTCAGTCAGTCCGATCTGGAGGCAGGAGGGAGCAGCCGCCTTTGTTCTGCTGGTTTTACGATTGAAATCTGAATTTTATGGACCTTCTAACAAACCACTCAGTATTTTGTTAGTATAAATCTCTTTTCTTGATCTTTACATCGGCCGATTAAGTACTTCTTATTGATTTGGCTGCATAAAAAGTCTGATCTCTCAGGGAAACAACATGCTGTTTTCTTGCGTGCAGTGCAGTTTGAGATGTAAATAAGATTGCCTCTGCAAGCAGCGGCTGGTTTCTATTGACTTCAGAGGATAGCGGATTTGTAGTGATGTGAAAAGACACTGAAATCAACAATGTGCTCCTTGTACGATATCAGCTGCTGGCTCAAACATCAACCAATACTGTGATTATTGACCAAGCATGTTAGCAAGTAGTTGTAACGTTTTCTTTTAAAATTTATTATCAACACAGTCATCAATATTTTTGACTTTTAGACTACTTATGATTTCAGTTACTCAAATCACATAAGTCAAAAATAACTGGGAAGCTTTTTTCCAGTGATGTTAGCAATTCTATGCAGTGTTTGTGCATTTATCTGCATGCATACTGTATGTGCATTTATATAGGAGACTTCCACAGTCTTCTGTGCACATGCATGTCCTGTTTATGTTGATGAGGGGAAGATGGTTTGATTTGTGAACCCATTACATTAATAAGTCTTTATAATCAAATTGTGTGATTACGGAGGGAAACCTGGAGTTGCCTCAGGCATCATCAGTGTTGAAGCTCCAGCAGAGCAGCAGTTCATTAGCAGTCTTAGTCAGAAATGATCCTATATGTAGAAGTAAGGTTTCTGCTTTTATATGTCAAGTTCATTTTAAAAACTTGGGTCATTTGTCAGATTTTGATTTATTTTTGTGCTTGATTATTGTATTAATCTATCATTATAGACTATTGGTGGAGCACATTTTAGTTCCTGTAGCTTATCGAAGCACTGAAGATAGCACTGAAATTAACTGACTAAATATTTCTAAACTAATAAAATGTGGAGATGTTAGAATAAAAAATAAATATCACATTGCATTATTATTACCTTTATAATTATCATCTGAATAATAAAAATGCACGTATCTTGGAGTGGACATTAAACGGTTAATTTTGCAGACTATATATAGAGTGAGCTGAACAAGAGATGTGGTTCTAATGTTGAAAATCAGATGATTTTAATTCCACTCATGTTTCTTTATACTGTGCAGCCTTGATGTGGACAGAAGGCGTCTGAAGCAGAAAACCCATGGTCATGCTGTTAGAATAGCTGGAAAGCAAATCTGTGCTCAGTTTTTGTCTTTAAAAATCTAAAGTTTTTAAAAACATTTTACAAAATAATTGCAATTGTAATGGTTAAAATATTCAGCATGATTGGTTTAACCAGTAGTAGCCAATCTGAAACTCAAGATTCTGATTTTTTGTGTGCCTGTCAACACATCATTCATTGTCAAGCAGCAATAGAAACGTCTAACATTGTTTTCATGAACTCACCTTCATCAAGCGCTAATTCTCTTTAGTAATAACATGTGGACGCTTTCACATGGAGAATCATGGTTTTCAATCTAATCAGACATAATAACAAAGGATTTTATTGTGTTGATTAAAGTTTTTTGTAGTTTAACAGAATCACTGGTATGGACAGTTCAGATACAGGAATCAGAAATCAGTGTCAGCCATAAAAACCAGAATGAGTTCAGCTCTAACGTCAGTTCACAGCTGAGTTTCCTTCAGTTTGGAGCTTTTGTTTTGATTACAGCCTCTCAAGTTTTTAATTCTTCATAAGAAGAAATACAACCTCGTAATGCGCTGACTGTGGGATGATACAGTTTTGAAGCATTTGACATTTGCACTAATTTGAGACGTAGGCCTTCTATCTGCAGGTATCACATGACCTGTAAGAGAGTCTTTCTTTGCTTTCTTCAATTATAGTTGAACGTGTCTTTTTCCTGTCAGCATATTGCCTTGCAATTGACAGCTTGGTATTAAAGATTAGCAATTTGTGTGTGTGTGTGTGTGAGTGTGTGTGCCAAATATATACAAACAAGAAATTATTCAGGCCTTTGAAACCCGGGTTCCTGTGCTAGATTTGGTTTAGAATCACCTCCAAGCCAGTTACATTCTGTTTTTTTGTTGGTGTTGTTTGCATTTTTGTTTTCATTTATTTGTTAGATTTTTGGGACCAAATTGAGAAATTTACCATAATTACTTTTAATAGGTTATAATGAGCTTCATCAGTATGAATAATATAATTATAACTTTATTCGTACATCAGCTAATTAGTGCTTTTTTCCCTCCTCGCTCAGAAATTGTGGGAAAACAGCAGAACAGCAGTCCAAGGAAAATGGGTTTATTCCTAATATCATATGAGATTCAAGACAAGTGATTTTTATGCTTTAAAAGTCATAAAGGTCACAGATAGTGGTTGTAGTTTAGGTTTGGTGTATTTAGTGGATCAGAAGGAGGCTTATGACTGAGTCACTTTGGTCAGTGGTAAACAGACTGCATGTATTTGCAGCTTTTAGTCCTACTGACCACTCAAATCGCTTTAAGCCACATTCACCTAATTATCCACTCTCTCACAACACTGAATTGCAGATCAGGGGCTACATAGGAAAACTTGTGGTGAGGGTACTGTATTAGAACAATCAGCCTTCTGATTGGCCGGTGACCACTCTTCCCACAAACCACAGCTGCTCCTTCTAATAGGTGTTTGGTTCTTGTAGAACCAAAGCAAGGACTGTGTCCACCATTGAGCCTGTTCCTGGTGTGGGTCAGACTTCACCAGGGCTGCCCCTTTGTTTATGGACATGACCTCAGGTTGTAGTCATGAAGAGGAGGGTGTCTACTCTGGTTTTTGGTTAGTTTTTTATCTAAAGTAAGAACCACAGTGGTGACATCACTCAAATAAGCAGAGTTTTCAGATAGAGGAAGTAGTCCTCCAATAGTCAGATCCGGAGACACAAACGGTGACGAACTAGCGACTAATTCTCTGGTAGTTTAAAAACAACTCTTGCTCAAAATAAGTCATACTGATGCATTCATGCTATAGGATAGCACGAGACACTGTTTAGTTTGTTTCAACTAAACAGTGTCTGAATAACTCTGCTACTGTATGTGCTGCTGCATAAACACAATGAATGACCAAAGCAGGAGCTACCAGAGCAGCAGAAACCAGAGGGTTTCTTCTGGTTTCAGAGACTCTGCTTGCTTTGAGTAATGTCACTAGTAGGTAGTCCTTATTCTAGATTTTAAAAACCCTCATAGAACTCCACTCCAAACGACCAAAATATCCCTTTAAGTATCCTGGTGCCTAGTTCGTAAGTGATGATAAGAATTGGCGAGAGATGGACCAACGGATCAGGCTTCATCAGTAAAGAGGATGACGCTCCGGTCTGTTGTACTGAAGAAGAAGCTGAGCAAAAAGGCTCTTGAATTACTGTTCATCTACGCTCCAACCCTCATAAGTTAATGAGATTTGGATTGTCACCACCGTATAAGAAGCTGAAATGAGCTTCCCCTGTAGGATGGCTGTGCTCGCCCTTAGAGATAAGGCGAGGAGCTCCGTCATCAAAAGGAGTCCGTTGAGGTGGTTTGAGCATCTGATTCGGTTGCTTCTTCCTCTGCAGGTTTCTGGGTCCCACTAAATAAATAAATCAGATTTAAAGATTCAAGATAATGTGTTCTGGGTGGGATTGTGTGCTATTCTATAAATGAAGTTATTGGTAGGGATGAAATAACAGTCAGCTTTCTCCATCACTTGGCTCGTTTTAACAAGCAGGATGAAAATCCATACAGCGTCGAGATGGTTTCACCTGAATCAGCCCCTCCTCCCTTCACACAACTCCCTCACTTTATTTGTCTGAATATCTGACCCTGTGAGGCCAGCAGACACAGTGATAGAGGCCCGTTTCCCCATCACACTCAGCAAAGTCTATTTCACAACAATTAAAAATGTGTCAGGAGACAGTGGAGCCACAGTGACGTTAAGGATCACTGTAAGAGTGTCGGTAAATAAATCGGCAGACTGTTTTGACACAATCTCTCCCTCCCTCTCTCTTTATCTCCATCTCTCTCCAGGAGTTGCAGTTTGAACGTCTGACCAGGGAGCTGGAAGCCGAACGGCAGATCGTTGCCAGTCAGCTGGAGAGATGCAAGCTTGGCTCTGAAACTGGAAGCATGACTAGCATCAGGTGTGTGTGTGTGTGTGTGTGTGTGTGTGTGTTTGTTTGTTTCCAGCACCTGCCAAGTCCTCCTCTGTACCTGTGTGTGTCAGCTGTGCTCCTGCAGGTGACTGGCATCACAGACGGTCACGTTTGAGTTACGCTCCTCTGTGCATGCTGGGAACCACAGTTCAAAAACTGTTGTTTTGCTTTTGAACTCAGTGAGAATTTGTGCAGCGAGGCACATCCTGTTTTGTAAATCCACAACGTCAACTTTAAGTTTGAGTTGACTTATAACTTAGGTTCTTGTGTTTTAAGACAAAAAGTCCAAAAAGTAGTGTTAAGTTTGACTAAGGAGTGTGATTAAACAAACCCAGGAGGATCTCTTTATATTTCCTCATTAAGGCCTTTAAAATATACATTCTCTACATACATAACAGTTCAACATTATATACAAAAATCCTGTTTAAATATATTTCCAAAACATCCTTTTTTCAAACTGTGTCCAACAGACACAATTGTGGAATTAGATTCAGATCCACTTTGCTTCGTCCTCCTTTAATCCCGGTCTGCTGTTGTTGCATATGGTAAACTTTTGGAAGAAGAGATTTTGTTCAGTCAAACATAATGCTTTTAATTTGAAATGAAAGTCAAAGTAAAATGCCTCAAAGCCTTCAGGTTGAGGTACGAGTGTCTGAAACAAGCGATGTTCTGGAATCCTTTATTCCCACTGCTGGTTGGACTTTACTCATTCTAAATAAATGTTTTAATGACATGTGGGCCTTGCTACTGTTGTTGTTGTGCATGGTTTTATTTGTTATTCTATAGTTTGTTGATGATGCAAATTTGGATTGACTGGATTGAATGTCTACAAACGAATTCTTCATTGTGATTTGTCAAAATACCTCGTTCTGACAGAAAAAAGGCTTTAATATAAAATGGACAAAGAGGTGTGATCAAACACCTCTGTGGTTCAGCCACTGATTATAGAACTTTTGAAAAGCCTAAAATAAACTTTAATGTACCAAAATCACTCTCTTTTAAATGACCTAAATAATAAATACAATTCTGGCAGACAGAGCTTTTTATCTGAGAAAACGTAGTTATCATGTTATGTTATCTATTCTGTTAAAGCAGAATAAGGCCTGATTGTGACTGATCTATCAGAATGAGTCTCTGTTTCTCCAAACTGAGCCCATTCAAATCTACAAGAGCTAGGACATTCACTGATCATAACACAGCCCCACTGTAAAAGATGTGCACTATCACTTTATATCACTATCACTTTATTTTGATTTCCAAAGGACAGATTTGTCTGTATTTCATCCTGATGGATGATTTTCCAGGTTCTGAAGGTTTGTGATCGTTTTTCTTAAAACATTAGCAGCTTTTCACTCATTTTAATCAACCCTAACCTGAACCCCACTACTACTATTATTAATAATAATATTTGTCACATGAGTTTGTTTTTTTAGGGCTGAATATTGCTGACTCATGATACATTTAGGCATAAGTTTCCTAGTTTACCAGTGTGTTTTGTGTTTTAACATTATACATTTATTAGTAGGGAATTAAATTCTAACAGGGTTAGGGTCTAACAGTATATTTATATATTTTTGTAGCTGCATCCTGTTGCAAAAACAATTTGTTTCTTTTTCTTTAATAGAATAAAAAATAAGAGACATTTTGACTGGTTTAAAACTGTTAGTGTACACAAAAAGTGATTACAACCACACAGAGACCAACTAAAGAACGGCACATCTCAGGTCATGTCTAGTTTTCCCTGTTTTTTAAGAACATGACTTTCAGATACTGGAGGTTTTTAAAGTACCGTAGTTATTTGATTTTTTTAAATATATAAGCACACGGCACAGAATGCAGGATGTTTTCAGGCAACAATTCTCTAACAATCCCTTTTTAGGTGACAAGAAAAAGGAAAACTGTTCCTTTATGGCACATAAGGAAGGTCCAACCAGTTACATGTAAACAGTTTATGAGCCTAAATATAAATATGTCTAAAACTAGAATTTTATATAGTGTGTTTTTGTGTAAGTGGATTTTAAATTGGCTTTAGCATCCAAGAAACAAAAATTTATTCTACCAACTGTTAT
>SSNR01000172.1:785457-792957 GCA_006937965.1 Callopanchax toddi | reverse complement strand
TATACCAGGAGGTGTGTGTTATATACCAGGAGGTGTGTGTTATATACCAGGAGGTGTGTGTTATATACCAGGAGGTGTGTGTTATATACCAACAGGTGTGTGTTATATACCAGGAGGTGTGTGTTATATACCAGGAGGTGTGTGTTATATACCAACAGGTATGTGTTATATACCAGGAGGTGTGTGTTATATACCAACAGGTATGTGTTATATACCAGGAGGTGTGTGTTATATACTAGGAGGTGTGCATGATATACTAACAGGTGTGTATTATATACTAACACTGTGCATGAGATACTAACAGGTGTGTATTATATACTAACACTGTGCATGAGATACTAACAGGTGTGTATTATATACCAGGAGGTGTGTGTTATATACCAGGAGGTGTGTGTTATATACCAACAGGTATGTGTTATATACCAGGAGGTGTGTGTTATATACCAGGAGGTGTGTGTTATATACCAGGAGGTGTGTGTTATATACCAGGAGGTGTGTGTTATATACCAACAGGTGTGTGTTATATACCAACAGGTGTGTGTTATATACCAACAGGTGTGTGTTATATACCAGGAGGTGTGTGTTATATACCAGGAGGTGTGTGTTATATACCAGGAGGTGTGTGTTATATACCAACAGGTGTGTGTTACATACCAGGAGGTGTGTGTTATATACCAGGAGGTGTGTGTTATATACCAACAGGTGTGTGTTACATACCAACAGGTGTGTATTATATACCAGGAGGTGTGTGTTATATACCAACAGGTGTGTATTATATACTATCATATGTGCATGAGGTACTAAGAAGTGTGTATTATATAATAATAGCTGTGCATGATATACTAACTAGTGCTGTCATGCGATTAAAAAATGTGTGATTAATTATATATAATCTATAATTAATTAATCTTAATAATCCCATTTTTAATCACACCTAACAAATAGGTGAAGAAAGCCCTCATTTTGAGGTATTTTCATTTAAATTCATTCCATATTGTGTCAGACCAATAGATTGATATATAACAACAAAAATGTGTTTATGAAGTCATTTATTGTGTTTAACAGACTTGAACAGATTCAGTCCCAGTGCTGCTGCATCCTTTACTTTGGTCAGTGGACTCAGTTTGCAGCAGCTCTGTTAACCCCTCATCTGGTTTTATGTTATGTTTTATCTGCTGTAAAGCACACTTTGTTGCTCTGCAGGAAATGTGCTCTATAAGCAAAGTTTGATTTGATTTTGATTTGATCTTCCACCAAGAATGAAATTTAGATTTCAAAGGTGGGGGGACACAACTGTCTTGCTTGAGTACACGGGTGGGGGGCTGGAGGTCGAGAAGAGGGTCTTGAACTGTTTAAACAGAGCCATGATATCAACCCTTACCCCACACCTAAAAACAACAACCTGTATGTATCCATTTAATACAGTGGAACATTGATTTTAGACAGTAAAAACTACATGTCCTTCCTGCACCCCCCAAATTACATCCATGTCTTCCACTGTGACCGGACCAGCTAAAAGTTGCAAGTACTACTGCTAACCAGTGGTCAGCGCTGTGCTGGACTGGCGATCCGGTCTGGTCTCGCATCTCATGAAATGAGCTGCTTGTTTTAATTTTTCACTTCCTGTAGCAGAGCTCAGATAAAGAGCGCTCCAAAAGGTGATGCCAGTGTCATAACACCGGTACGGCCATCAGCTGTGTGTTATGCTGCGGCATCACGCGTAGATCACATGATCACTTCCTGAAAATGCAGAGCTCTGAGACTCACAGAGCCACTCAGTGACACACACACACACACACACACACACACACACACACATACACACACACACAGCCACACACAAACACAAACACACACACACACACACACACACACACACACACCGCTATAGCAGCAGACTGCATGCAGAAACGGTCAAGCAATTAAAAAACATAACATGTTAATTATGGCTGTAATTAATTAATTGTAATTAACGCACTAATTTTACACCACTAATACTAACAGGTGTGTATTATATACTAACACTGTGAATGATATACTAACAGGTTTGTATTATATACTAACACTGTGAATGAGATACTAACAGGTGTGTATTATATACTAACACTGTGAATGAGATACTAACAGGTGTGTATTATATACTAACACTGTGAATGAGATACTAACAGGTGTGTATTATATACTAACACTGTGAATGAGATACTAACAGGTGTGTATTATATACTAACACCGTGCATGAGATACTAACAGGTGTGTATTATATACTAACACCGTGCATGAGTTACTAACAGGTGTGTATTATATACTAACACTGTGCATGAGATACTAACAGGTGTGTATTATATACTAATACTGTGAATGAGATACTAACAGGTGTGTATTATATACTAACACTGTGCATGAGATACTAACAGGTGTGTATTATATAATAATAGCTGTGCATGAGATACTAACAGGTGTGTATTATATACTAACACTGTGCATGAGATACTAACAGGTGTGTATTATATACTAACACTGTGCATGAGATACTAACAGGTGTGTATTGTGTACTAACACTGTGCATGAGATACTAACAGGTGTGTATTATATAATAATAGCTGTGCATGAGATACTAACAGGTGTGTATTATATACTAACACTGTGCATGAGATACTAACAGGTGTGTATTGTATACTAACACTGTGCATGAGATACTAACAGGTGTGTATTATATAATAATAGCTGTGCATGAGATACTAACAGGTGTGTATTGTATACTAACACTGTGCATGAGATACTAACAGGTGTGTATTATATACTAACACGTGTGTGTTACATACCAACAGGTGTGTATTATATACTAACAATGTGAATGAGATACTAACAAGTGTGTATTATATAATAATAGCTGTGCATGAGATACTAACAGGTGTGTATTATATACTAACACTGTGAATGAGATACTAACAGGTGTGTATTATATACTAACACTGTGAATGAGATACTAACAGGTGTGTATTATATACTAACACTGTGCATGAGATACTAACAGGTGTGTATTATATACTAACACTGTGAATGAGATACTAACAGGTGTGTATTATATACTAACACTGTGAATGAGATACTAACAGGTGTGTATTATATAATAATAGCTGTGCATGAGATACTAACAGGTGTGTATTATATACTAACACTGTGCATGAGATACTAACAGGTGTGTATTATATACTAACACTGTGCATGAGATACTAACAGGTGTGTATTATATAATAATAGCTGTGCATGAGATACTAACAGGTGTGTATTATATACTAACACTGTGCATGAGATTCTAACAGGTGTGTATTATATACTAACACTGTGCATGAGATTCTAACAGGTGTGTATTATATACTAACACTGTGCATGAGATACTAACAGGTGTGTATTATATAATAATAGCTGTGCATGAGATAGCAATGGGTGCGTATTACCGTATTTACTAACAGGTGCTCAAAGAGATACTAACAGTTGTGCATGAGGTACTAGCTAAAGTATGAACTAGATGTCATTTGGTGTGCATAAGATTTTACTTTGTGAGCACAAACTACTACCAAGTGTGTCACAGATGTCATCAGGTTCAATTAATGAGCATTAGACAACATCTAGTTTTTTTACAGCTTGCTAGTCTGGTGTTGTTACAACACTTGTGTTGTTTTTGCTTCATAAGTTCCTATGCATCCAAGTCATTACTGTTGATTTGTAATGTTTAAATACAGAAGTAATTTTTTAACCTAATATTTAGTTTGGAGGACTGTTTCAGCATTTTATTCTCAGCAGTTACTGTTAGTTAGATCTAAATGTTATTCTTAAAGCGATATTTTGATAATGGCGTTCTGTCAGGTATTTTCTACAGTAAGGATCATGCCCACCGGTGACATCACTCAAAGTGAGTGGAGTCTCTAGAAACTAGTGATATGACGTTCATGAGCGAGTTGATTTTTTTGAACGCTCTTCACTGTGAATGAGGAGAACCGAGTCCTTGTAAAGAACCGTTGATTCGTTTGTATTAACTGTGACGTTTGAGGCTGGGAGGCAATATTCAACGACACGAAACAGAACGGCTCTTTATTTAAAACAACATCAGTGAGCATAGCATCATTCCTATCGGGGAAGCTAATTAACAACACACGTAGGTGTCGCAACAAAGAGTGTCCCCAAACATAGTTCCACATGACATTTCTCTTTCAAAATATTGCAAACCCCCCATAAAGTAGCCAGTTTTTTGAACGGCTCTTTGAGGTGAATGGCTCCCCAATGAACTGCTCCCTTCAGAGCCATAAATCCCATCACTACTAGAAACAGGAAGTAGTCCTCTGAGTAGAGCAATAGTCAGATCAGGAGAAACACTGCTGTTGATCGGTGACAAACTAGCAGCTAATTTTTAGGGATTTTAAACAACTTTAGCTAAAAACAATCATATTAGAACGCCAAATTACTCTGTTTGTTAACCTCTACACTTTTGCATGACGATGGTAAATTCCTTATTTGTTTACATCAAACAAAGTGTTGCATATCAGTGTATCAGTGTGTAATGGCACCACACACACACACTTATTGTAAGATATTATTGTATATTATTGTAAGATTCATAGATTAATATAAAATGTTGTGTCAGCTGAGTTTTTCAATCTTGACTGTTGGTTTTTGGTGAAAAGGAGCATTAAAATGTATGTACTTTGAAAAGACAAGGTAGGATACAGCATTGTGTTTATTGCCAAGCAGCATATCTTCTCAACTTCTAATTATCCAAATGGCCGAGGATGGTGAAATGAATTACCCCTCCCTGTCAAAATCTAATTAAATGGCACATGTAGAATCTGAAGGATTATTCTGTCTTAATCCACTTCATCTGTAATAACATCAAGATGTGCTGAACTCCTGTAGCTAGCAGGCTGCACTAGTGTTTGTTTGACAAATACGCCACAGACACTTTTATTGTCTTTTCTAGAGCAGATCTAATTTCCACACCCAAGTAAAGCTCAGACTGAGGCGCCAGACATGCGATGTGACTAATGCTGATATGATCAGGGGTGATACAAACGGTGTGTGGCGTCTTTTTGGTACCTTGGCTGTTTACTGGGACTCTGTGTGTAGCTATGTTCTTTGTTGTCTTTCACTGTAGTAGAAAAATTGAGACAAAATATAAATTCTAAACAAATTTTGTGATTTAAACACTGAAATATCCCCAACGACAAGTCAGTCCTACCTATACCAGCGTTTTATGAGGTTTTAATTAGCAAACCTTTTAGTTTTCTAGATTTTTTGGCTTTAACTGAAGAGGCAAATGGAAATCTATCCACAGATGGTCAGGTTAAACCACGCAGGAATTATCATTTAAGTGTTAAGTTGCCACAGGGTAAGTAGCTATTGACAAATCTGTTTTTCTTGTATTGTGAAAGACGTTCAGAGGTGCTAATGAGTTTTTCTGCTGCAGGTTTTTATGGGTTACCACAGGTCATGATGCTAGTCCTGACATATCACTCACTGGAATGAGACTCTGTGTCACTCCTGTTATTCAAGCAGTTTTCATATATTAATCTCTCCAAATCTGCATTTCCTCCTTTAACTGTTCATACAGACTCAAAGGTGACCTAGTGTTACATCAGTGAGTGCTTTTGAATAGAAAATATAGAATTAGCAGCAGGCGTTATTTAAAGCTTTGTGTCCCAGCATGCTGCTGTCCCTCATGCACAGATTCTTTAATCTGTAACTTAAATGCATTAGTTTCTCAGAGGTGAATCTATCTCCTCCTGCGAGGTTTGACACTGCTGTTGTTGTATTGATCACCAACAATGAGGAGTCTATGAGTTAGTGTGAGGTAGGGGAGGTTGCTGATTGGTAAATAATCCAAGCATCAGTGAGGCAAAAACCTAAGAGACTGGGGTGGATTTGTAGCCATGAATCTGGTGAAATCAGTTAAATACTTGAGTCTGCACATGACCTCTGACCTTACATGGGCTACAAACACAATGAGCATAATTAGAATGGCTCGTTAGCAGCTCTGGTTAATGAGGAAGCTGAGAGAGGTTGGTCTTGGTGCTGCTGTCCTCATTTTACTCTGTGTGGTGAAGGAAGCATGTAAACTCGTCTGATCACATCAGATCAGGGATGCTCTCTAACAGCTGACCACCAGGACCCTGATTTGACCCGTCAGACCAGCAGGAAGACGCTAACGCCGACCTCAGGGTGTCTCATTGACTTATGAATAAATACATTCAGCTATTAGGAAAAAACAAAGACACATTCCTGTCAAACCTACTTTCACACATCAGCGAAAAAGTTAATGAGCTCTAATCACACTCAACTAAATAAAAATAGCTGTATATTTATGAGTGAATTTCTAGATGTGTCTCCAGTTCTAGGAGAACCCGAGCAGCTCTTTGTCCGTTCACGCTGCTCGTCTGATAATCAGATTCACGGCTGCCTCCCTGTCAGACTGCTGAGTGTTGAGTGAGTGCATTTGTGTGTGAGCACGTTTTGGCCACATGCACAGTGCACGGCGAGACCCACCACGGCTCGTCTGGCAGTAAAATGTGACCCGTCTAGTGAGGCCAGCGAGGGCCCATTACCCAGAAGCTGTCGGGCTCACGGCTGCCAGCTCACAGAGATGTGACTCTCATCAGCTCTGCTGAGAAACGCTGGTGTGGAATTCAACTCTTTCTTTATAAGAAGATATCTAATTAGACCCGGATGAAGTCAAATGATCATTTTAACTGTCGAACACATTACTTTATTTATTTAGAGAGCTGTTTTGTTTGCAGGTAGCTTCATATTAATGGACACAATATACTGCATTATTCAGCCGGTATTTACTTTAGCAGGTGTGATGTAATCACAGCTGAGATATTTTAGCTCCTTCAAAAGTGGACGTGTAAACATCACAGCTTAGGCAGTCTAAGGCACACCTGTTCAGTATCAATGCTGTCTAATCAGCACCTTGATATGCATCACCTGTGAGGTGGGATGGGTTATCTCTGCAAAGGAGAAGTGCTCACTAACACAGACTTGTGCACAATCTTGGAGAGTAATGGGTCTTTTGTGGATGTAGAAAATGTTTCAGATCTTTGAGTTCAGCCCATGAAAAATGGGAGCAAAAACTATAGTTTTATGTTTTTGTTCAGTGTAATATTTTTGCCTTTTTTTTTTTATCGAGGAATCGTTTCAACCCTGGTTTCTCTCGCAATAGAGTGTCAATATTCAGGTATTTTTTTCCTACTTTCTTTTAGCATTGTGGAAAAAAATTCTCATATTGAAGATTTTTATTGTCATATTTACTGACAGGCATTTTTAATAGAACATATGTACATGGGTTTTAATCTGAGACAAACGAGGAGATGCAGGGTGACAGACGTCTTCATCCAAAATTCATCGATCTTAAAATCCAAGGCAGGATCACAGGGAGGACAAAGGAGGACAACAGAGAGTCGACGTGGGTGCAAAGTAAGGTTTGAGTTGGACAAATTGTGGGGGATG
>SSNR01000172.1:708752-785408 GCA_006937965.1 Callopanchax toddi | reverse complement strand
CAGGCAGGTGGTAGTGGGGGGTGCATTCCATTTTAAGCCCCTTCAACCTGCCGCCTTATAAAAAACACACAAACACACACTGACTTAGCATGAGTCACTTGGAGCCAGACACTCTTAATAAGACTAATATCCTCCACTGTCACAGACGGGCTCTGTCTGTCACACTCGGCTATGGATTTGTGTGTGTGTGTGTGCGTGCGTGCGTGCGTGCATGCGTGTGTGTGTGTGTGTGTGTGTGTGTGTGTGTGTGTGTGTGCTAACCAGCTCACAGTGTTAGCACAGTCATTTATGACTCTATTATTGATCGGTCAGCAGAACAGAGACAGAACCATCACAGTTAGGCTCCAATAAAAACCTGCTTACTTCACCAGCATGAAGGAACACCGTACAGTATATTCACAGAAATACATTCTAAACATTTTCCAACACATGCATTCATATTCATACAGATTTATTGTAAGCTTGATATACATTTTGCAAGCTTGAATAAAGAACCTGAGCTTTTTAAAAAATATTCTGTACATAAACAGCATAGGGACAGAGCTCCAGAACTTACTTGAAACTGAAGTTTTGACATTTCTTCATGAAAGGCAACAGGAAAGATTTCTGCACCTCTACTATCTCATCTCCAAAATAAGGGCAGCACAATATCTTCTAAAATGTGTTGCTGTCACATTATCAGTCTGGCAAAAGGATTGCAATACATTTCAAACACACGTTGCTTCCAGAAAATACATTCAGCAATCAGATGGACCCCAGCTCTGCTGCAGACAGATTTAGATTCAGGGCCTAAAATGCTACAGCACACTAATGATAAGTGAAGAAAATGTGGATTTATGATAAATATTATTACTAAATCAAAGGGGTTCTTAGTATTTTGCTGCCCTGGCAAAAATCCCCTTGGTTTATTTGACCTTTATCAAATTTTATGGTGGCATTATAATAATGTCATGAACATGTCCAGTTTTCCAAAGAGTTTTAAAAGTGACTTAATCTCAATACATTAGCATTGCTAGTGCCTGTTAGCGAAATAATTCATTGCTTAATTTGCTGTTGCTATAAATAATGCTGCATCGTTAATGATTAAATCAATAATTCTGATGTTAAGGACTGTCTGCTGAGTGAATTCTCTTAATGCTGTTTGCTCATCTCACACACGTTGAATTTCAGCCACTTCAACCAGTCTTATGTTGTTAACGTCGTGGGGATCTGCTACACTATTCATTTCAAAATTGTGTAAACTCAGAAAAATTTGTTGAGAAGTGTTGTTTGGCCTGAATGCTCTGATAGGTTTTTCTATCTGAGCTGTTTTTGTAAAGGAAGATATCAAGTTTGCTTCGTTCAGTCACTGGCAAAATAGTGAAAATACAAAACAACTATTGTTAAAAAATGATAGTCGTGATCCATGATTTCACAATGATACTTTTACCTTATTGAAGTTGCACATATATAAGATATAAGATGAAGAAGAAACAATGCAGAGCATAATATAGCACAAATATCTCTGAAATATGAAGTGAGCCTCAAACGCTTAAAGATTATCTTCAAAGTACAAAGGCAGATACGTTCCACTGGCCAGTTCAAACTACTGCTCTAGAAGTTTAGCTAAGAGCTGGACCCCATCGACCCTGATAAGGAGACTTGACACTTGGATGCTGGTGTGTGTGTACAGTAGCCAAAGTGATGTCCAACAGGCCCAGTCCAAAGGCAGCAAATTGATTTGACATTTAGCTAGCTAGAGAGCACATGGCTCTGACTTCAAGCTTGTCAATCTGAGACAGAAAGCGAGTAAAACACAGTAAAGTGCTGCTGAAAGGTTGTGCTGAAAGTACTTTGGCGCCTGATCACGTAGTGAGCTTTGAGGGGATGAGTCTTGTCAGCACCTGGGACTCAAATTGTCTTTAGAAATGATGGAAGTAAAAATGTTCTTTGGAAGTATTTTCCAGCTGCTAAAGCTGCTTTTCCTTTCTGTGCTTTCAGACGGGAGCATGTCAGGGACTGATTTTTACCAAAGCTGAAGTACTCAGCTCATCATAACACAAATGTTTAGTTCCTGCAGAGACAAAAGCTCTGCTGTCTTTTTAATAAATGTCTTCTGAACCGTTATCCCAAAGGGTGTTTTTGCCTATTGACAGTCACACTTATTCAGAGCTTTTGACACACTCAATCTTTCGTCTGTAGATAACTGGGAAATGTTCCTTCAGTGTTTGACAGAAGAGAGGATCAACACTTTGATTCTTTAAATTTGAGTATTATTCTGCTTAGAGCAAGATTCAAATGTGAGCACGGCATTTAGTTACATGGCTAACAGCTAACCTTTGCTCGCCAAAAATATTTAAATTAGCATCTTTTCCTGTTTTTTAAAATAATTTATTAATCCCTGCTCTGTTGTCTAGTTTTTGTCACTGACTACTTCTTTGCCAAGAGAAAGGCTTTCACCAAAATACTCTGGACAATTCACAGAGAGGTTCTGGAAATACTGGCTGGACTCACACTGAGAACCAACATGTCCTCCTCCTCGCCTCTCATTTAACTTCTGGCCCCAAGTCAAAATGGCTGCCTCCCACACTGGCAGACGTGGAAGTCAATTTGACCAATTTAGTGGGTCACAAGAGACTTCTGCTTCTCTCTCTCGCTGTCTCTCTCTCAAGCCATTTGTTTGGGGCGTGTGGACGGGGTAACAGAAATGGCGAGCTGGGCCTCATCCTGCTGCGCTTTAATCACTTGCTTCAAACCGTCTCGGGTTTCTCCCTCTCCTCCTGGCTGCTGGGAGGAAGATGATGCTCCTCGCCTCCTTCCCTCATTGTTAGTGCATCAGAACCAGGCGAGATGGATTTCTGCTTTCACCTTCATCGTCCTGGCTCCCTTTTTAATCTGCTGCAGCACTGCTGGAATGCAGCATTATTTAATTTACTTCCCCATAAAGTTCAGTATAATGACTTTTTATTCTCTCTTCTCTTCAGCAATGATAAATTTGCTCTTTTACACAAATATTTAAGATTTATTTCATCAAAGCAGAAATAGAAAAATGTTTTAAAAGTTTAACTTCTGTTTAAGTGGCTAAAGTTGAAACAAGATAAATTCCTACATACATAGTTTACCAAGACCGGAGCACATTAGCACAAAGGTACAAATAATCAAACTTATTGATGATCAAAAGCATGGAAATCATCAAGAACTTTCATACTTTTTAAGGCTCATTTTAGTCTTATATTGTAGCACCTATAGGGCTACTTTCTGGACCTTTCAAAACAAGCCCCAAAACACCCAGACACTAGAAATATTTTCAAGAGACCCATATTAAAAAAGAGAGTTTTTTTGGGGTTTATTTAGTTTCACCTAACTTTAACTACATTAAAAGTGAAGAGGGGTAAATGCACTGCATTATTTATTTGGTAATAGTCCTATTTCTTGTGCACCAAGGGACAGTGTAAATAAAACTGAGGATGATGACATTCCTGAGATGAATTAAAGCAAATATCAAAAGCAAAGAATAAAGAAAAAAACTAAATATCCACTAAAGGTTTGGATGCTGCAGACATCGCCTTAACTTCTTCTAGACGAAGATTCCAGGTCTTCTTATATTTCTTCCTGCAAAGTAAGGAACACAGTTGGCAGTAATTTATGCATTTATAACATTTTTTGCATAAATGCTGCATCTCTGCTATTTGTTGACTCTTTACTCCTTTTGACACCAGTGCATTCTGGGTGCAGAAGCCCACAACCCTCGCGTTAAGACGTGCTTTTTTTTCTCTGTGGTGAATAATGTTACAATTGGCAGGTGCAAAATGCTGCACAGAAAATAAGTGTGTCGTTTATCTGAATAATCTCCAAATGCTGCACGTTCAAAGCAAAACTCCCATGAATAAATAAATACACAACAAAGAGAGATGGCCGTGTTCCACATGTTTCTGCTGCTAATTTCAGCGTTTAGTCAGAAATACAAAGCACAAAACCTGACTTCTTTGTTGTATAGAACTGATATTTTTTCAGATTCAGATTTCAGAACAACTATATAACAGTACATATATTTTAAATATATAAATATAAAACAGTAACAAAGAAATTAAATTGGTTCTTTCCATCTGGGAAGGGTGTAAGCCGTGTATAGAACCGTATATGTCAGGTTTTTGATTAACCCTAACACTCTATCTGGTCACTTTAATACTAAAATGTGTTTTGATGCAAATTAGCGACACTAATCTACAGGGCGTTCATGTCATTCCAGCGCCCCAGATTCAACTCAAAGCCCCCATATGCACCAGGACACACTCCCCTGCAAGGAGGCTTAGACCTTGGGTTGAAGAATTTCCTGTTATCCCATTATGTCACCCTTACCTTGCATTATGCATCACACAGCTACTCTGAGCCTTAATGTTCTGCAGCCTCTTGAGGGCTTTGACATTTTCAACCTGTTCATTTCTGTCCTCTCTTGAGATATGAGAAGCAGCAGAGTTAGATATAACCTGAACAAAGGGGCAACAGTTTGCTATTGTTCCAACATAATGCATAATTAGGTAGAATTCATTTGACCAGGCAAGATAAAGCACATAGTTACAGAGCACACTGGGATCCTCCATCTTCCAGCCCAGGCTGTAATTAGAAGTCCACAATAGACCGTCTGGGCTGTGTTGTAGCTCTGCTCCTGACTGTCTGATGCACTGTTTGACCAACTCCGATTTCCCCTCGCTTCCATGCTAGAGGTAAATGTAGCATCTGTGTTTATATGCAGGGAAAAAAAGGTTCAATAAGAAAATAGTTTCAGCGTGTTTTCTTAGAATCATCTGGCAGATATCATATCTCACATTAAAGCTCATAGATCAAAATAAATGAATTGTTTTCTGTCTGTCAAACACTGAACATCATCATTGTTCAGCCTTAGTATTATTAGTATAATATTATAATATACTTATTGTAAAAGTGAAATTAATTAGTCATGTTTTGCTTTGCAAATATGCTTAGATTTTCTCTTTTTTATTCTGAGTGACGTGCGCTTCCAACCAGCTAAACTTTCATGTGTCTTCGTGTTTTAAAAAGTCAGAGCAAGAGCAAGGTGGTGCATGGCGCATTAGAAAATATGCCTCCATCAGTGATGAAGCGTTTAGCCATATTTTTCCATATAGTTCTCTTTCCAAGTATTTGAAAACATTTATCTTTATATGTACTTACGCCCTGATTTAATAGTTGGACTTTGTAGCAGCTTTTCTCTGTTTTATCAAGCACTCTTCTGCACTGCCTGCAGCATAGGCATAGTAATATCTTTCTTTTTTCTTATCTAAGCTAACTCACACAGTAGCTTACCACAACAGTAACTCCTCCACTCCAACCAAACTAAATTAAGATAAAATGCCCCTGGTCTTCTCTATCACAGACTCAAGTCGTTAAAACTTCTTTTTAAGATCAACTTAGAACACTTAACATCGTGTTGACACAGCTAATAACCTTGCTACCTCTTCTAAACTGTGTGTAACTGTTCGTCCGTCTCTTTTATAATAAATCTGGTAAAGTTTTATTCCTGACTCAGACTTCAATTCGTCCATATCAAGATATATAATCGACTCCCTGTAACATCAGAATGAACCTAGAGTTCCTGTAAACACTGGTAAGTGAAGGTATCAGAGAAACCTCTTCGTGTAAAACCGACAAAGTGAACTAGTGATATTACAGAAGTGTGTGCCAGTTATAAACTAAAAATAGAGTTTATAAAACGCTACAACGATCTGTTCATATTTTTTTCACCACTAAACAACTCGATTGATATAAATTGATAACAGCAATCTCCTAAAATGTTATCTCGGTGTATTTAGGGCTTTAAATAATTAGAAAGTGTCTGCAAAAAAATTGGATGCTTTCAATACAGAACCTATTGGTGATGGCAGTGCATTTTTCTGAAGGTATTAATTCAAAATATAAATATATAAGGATAGAAAACTGGTTAAGTGAACACAGATTATGATTAACAATCTGCTGTCCTTTGATGCTCTTATTTTGATAATCTGTATGGCAACAAGGTGTGTTTTGGTCTGAAAATGAAAATTTAATGCAAATCAAAGTGGTAAATAATTGTGATATCAAAAATTTAAAAAATAAAAGAGGTTTTTTTTCATAATAGAAAACTTGCTGCCTGTTACCTTTACCTCTGCAAGATGTTGCACTTAACACTCTAATTACATGTCTCCATTATCAATTAACAGCTACGGTATGAGAAATACTAAAACTTCAAAGAGGCTACATTCAATATTCTTATACTAAAAGCCAGATATTAAAATAATAACATAATAGAGCTCCTTCATAAAGGCAAAACCGTCACTTTCTTTCTGAATTGGCAGCTTCATCTTGGATTTAAAGAGGTTTACAGCAAATTTGAGCTCATAATATTAGCTATTTAATGACAAAGGCAGTAATCCAGAGCTGTAAAAATTGCAACTAAAAGGTTTTCCACTATATTTAGACCTAGTTTAATTGAGGGCTGAATTTCCTCTGGGAAAAGAGCTGTTGTGTCTAAACACAAAGAACATTTTACTGCATGACAAAGCAGCCTATAGCATGTATAATTTACAAAATAAAAGTTGAGTTCACTCTTTCACACCAACACTCATACAGGAATGTATTTGAAATAGTTTTACTCAGTAACAAGATCAAAGTGAGGTCTAAGGACACTTCTAGGGCTGGGGATCAAACCCTTGAACTTCTGAAGTTTAACCTGGAAACTACAGAAAGCTAATATTAGTTATTTTAACGCTGCTTGAGAGAGAAAGTCTCTGAAGTGCCTCCAGTTTTATGGCAGACACAATATCAATTTCACATTCGAGAAAAAATGTGACATTTACACACTTCTCACTACAGAGCTCTGGCGTGTAGTCCAAGTGTTTCTACCTGCACAGACAGCAGCTCCTTCCTCTCTGAAGGTCACTTTAGGGATCATATCCTGGTCACAGCAACAGAAAACTGTAACTTTGATCACAGAAACACCAAATACACACAAGGTGTTTTTCATGCAGCAGGGCTGTTATCAGATACTTTGATATCATATTCGTTTTTTATGTACAGGACTTTATCTTTGTTCTTGTAAATGAAATATTGTATAATAGCTCGTCCATGAAAATTTACCAATGTGAATTTTGTTTGCTGAACAATGGAAGAAGTCAGTTTTGGTAAATGATGCAGAAGGTTAAAGTTGTTTGATTAAAGCTATGAATCCCAATGATGGATGGAAGATATGACAATTATCTTGATAAATATTTTTGCTTCAAACGTTTTATGTTTTGTGACATCTTTATCTTTCTCTGCTTTCTGTAGCTGTTCTGTGCACCAGTATAGTAAATATGAGAGGTAGTAGAACTAAACCCAACAATAGGCTCATGTCTGGCATGCAGGTGGTAACGAGATTTATCTTTAGAAACAATAACAACAAAAAGGAATAAGAGAAACGCCCAATAATAAGACCAAACAAAATGACAACAAAATCTGAACAAATGAAGATCTTGGACTAAACAAGCAGGAACATGACGATTGACTAAAAAAACCTCACAATGTCCTAATAAAAGGGTAATCAAATCCCAAATTAGGAGAATGAATAACAAATAAGAAAAGATCCAGGAGGCATGCAGAGGAAGTTAGGGTGTGAGGGTTTGTGTATTGAGATGCTTCCAGGGGTTCACAAACTTTTCAGCCTCTAACTCATAAAAGAAAAACAGCACAGATTTGCAACCTCAAATATTATTGGTTGAACTATGAAATAATTGCTACAAAGTTGAATAAATATCAGCAAAGTGATGACGAAAACAGTCTCAACTGTTCCTCTTATAGTTTTACTACTTTCCTACTTTTTGGCCACTTGTTTTGATGTATAACCTTAGAAATGAGAGACTTTTAGAAGAGGAAGCAGCTAATTGGCATCTCAAACGCTCAAATAATTTCCAAACTACAACCCAAAATCCCAGACGTGGATGTAGCGCAGGAGCAAATCAGAGAGAGAGGAATAAGAAGTTTAAACCATCACTTTGGAAAAATAATATCTCTCACAAATGAGATACTTTTATTCCCAGTCTAACTTTGTTTCGTCACTGTTCTGCTGGATCCAGATCACACTTACTGCTTCTTGCCATAAACCCTTTAGCGTCAGAGCATAATTCTCACACTAATCACAACTTTCAGTGAGTCTTAATCTTTTTTTCTTTCCTCCACAGATTTATTCGTGTTTCCTCTTGACTTGGCCCGTGTCATTCTGTAATGAAATATCACCACAGCAGCCTGACCACCTACCTCATTTACAAATCAATGTTAGCCTAACTGTGTTTTCTGGCAGAAGTAGGAGACACTGCTGCCAATATTTATCATTATGTGTAAAGCTGCAGTAATTGATGGCCAGTAGGATGAAGAGGGGGAATACCAATGAGGCCTTAGGGAGTAATGATAAAAAAATACCAGCTGATTCAGACTCATTTTAGGTTTTTAAATGTGCAGTATCAGTAAATTGTTATCTAACCTAAAGATGACTGCAAATACTCCACCTGACAACCAGTAATTAATAATAAAAATAACATGTGAACATAATTTACAATCTGCAGAATAAATCGGTTTTTAAATAAAAGCTTTTCAGGTTTTTTTCTTCTTCTTTTTTTCTGTTAATGCAACATTTGGAAAATGTCCCTGAGTAAATTAGCAACCATGGTGTTGCTTTAGCTCCTGAATCTAAATTAGTGTTGACAAAAGCCGAGCTACAGTTTGATGCTTTCCAACAGCCAACAGGGCCTTCTGCTTTCCTTTTATGGGAGACTCTATTATCTATCACCTCTGTCTACAAGAGCGTCGGTTATTGTGGTCAGCACAGACAAGAGATAATATGGAGGGCATTGAAGTAGATGGATTATATGGATGGGGGTTAGAATGTGTTTATTGGGTGGATTTTCATTGCTATCTCTGGCATTCGCTCTTTTAAGCCCCTCTCATTGGATTTGGCAAAGCTCTATTCTCTTTCTTTCTCTCTACCCATCATATTCTCTCTCTCTCTGCTGTATTTACCTTTTTTTCTCACTTTGTATTGTATCATATTACCCTTATCATTCTCTTACCTCAGTGTGCCCCTTCGTTCTGTCTCAGTCTTTCTATATTGAGTTCATTCTCTGTCTCTCTTCTTCCATCCTCATTTTCTGCTCGTTTTTTCCTCCATCCTTTAATGCAGCAGCAGCGCCGTCGGTCCGGAGAGCTCAGGTGCTTTCATTTGCAGAATTACCTACGGAGTAGGAATAGCACCAAAAAGCCAAAATGTGTCCCTTTTTTTATGTCGCTAAAAATACAAGGTCAGAATGTAGGAAAAGAGTTGATCATTATTTGAAATGACAGAGCATCAAGCTTTTATCATTTATGCTGCTGAAAATATCAAGTGGGACTTTTAACTAAGGCTGGATTCAAGTGCTACTTTTCCTCTTGTGGTAAATACATGAATTATGCTCCAAAGATGGCAGCAGCAGAGCACAGGCCACATGCTGCACAGGCTAATGGTCCAAAATATTATAACTGAGCAGCATTAAGTGGCACTTCTACAGTTTTTTTCCCCCAACATCTGCCAACTATAAATATGATGGACCTAATATAGACAGTTTAGGAGTCCTTGAAAGTAATCACAATATGAAAAAATACATGTGTGTAGCACATGTGTACCCTTAGATCCACTAAAGATCAGAATACTTCTTCATATGTTGGCAAAAATGCAGTCTTCTATTGTTTGTTCAGGAGATGTATTAATGGGAGAAACACATGGGAAAGTAGTTTGATGCCACAGACAATAATCTGTGCATCAGTTTTGTTTTTGGATGTAAAAATAAAGTTTCAGAACATCAGTACTCAGCTCAGGGTTAAATACTTAAACAATGTTTTTGCACTTCAGCATTTTAGCTTTGTATAGACCTGACACCACAGGTCCCATGGGACCAAATAGACCCTCTCTAGTGTTGATTTAACACTGGTGTTTTTACTGATTCTGTTTGATTCTACTCAGTTGGTAAACGTGTCCTAGTACCAGATTACTACTGCCTCACTCTCATAACTTATTGATTTTCAAACTGTTTGTGCTTTTATGGAAAATGTTATGCCTTAATATTTATAATTTTCTGAATTTATAGGATTTAGCCATATTTGTTTCATCTAAAATATCTTATTATATAGTGGACTGATAAAAAGTCAGTAATATAAAACATATTCCAAATTTGATCATTAATGACAAATTTTAAGAAAATACAACAAAAAATGTCAACAAAATGCATTAACAGTTATCTGCTTGTAAATGAATAAGTCATAAAAAGTTGTGTTTTTGTAAAGTACCTCACACAAATGTTAATAAAACATTATAAACACATTTCTGCCTTTTGTAAAATAAAAACACTTCACATATGAACATATTTGTATCTATGACATAAAATGTATTGTGTTTTATTTTCGTTCATTGAGCTCCACTGCCTACTTGTATCTGCCCACATCAAATTCAAGTCACTAACGCTAGCATACAAAGTCCTGAAAGGAACGGCTCACTTGAATCCTCTTGCTAAGGCTTACATCACGGCTCGGTCACTCCGTCATTGTCGGCTAGCAGGGCCTACACCACGCTGGGACAGTCCAGACTCTTCTCATGTGTCGTTCCACGACGGTGGAATGAAGTGCTACCAGTGCAGGGTCCCTGTCCATCTTCAAGAAACTCCTGAAGACCCAGCTCTTCAGAGAACATCTCCTAGACTAACTCTACCTTCCCTACTCCTCTGTGCTCTCTTCATACTCTTCACTCTATCCTGTGTTCCCTCACCGTCACCTTAGAGACCAGTGTTCGACTGTGTAAGTAGTTTGATTAGTGTTAATGTCAGGGTTATTGTTAGTTAGCCTAGACGGTAACTTCTTGGTTAAAATATCATTTGTAAGTCACTGGATAAAAGCGTCTGCTACATAAACATATATATTATAAATGTGACTCAATAATGATGGTCACACTCTCTCCTCTCTCTTTTGGTTTAGAACTTTTATTTTTCCTCAGGCGTTTACCTGGACAGAAGATAACTGGTTAAAGTTTTCTGCAGCATTGTTTCACCTTAACAGGCTTTACTTTAATAGTTGTTAGAGCAGAAAGTCTCATCTATTCTGTAAGTCTTTAATAAACCCACGCCTCTTTTCTGCTGATGTGTTTTCACATTGAAGAGTTCACTAGAAGTGAGGTCAACGCTTCGCTCACTTCCTCTCTGGATAAATGGCACTTAGTCATTATTTATGTTTTCATCAGCGTTGCTAGTCCTCAAGCGAGGAAGACGCAACCAGAACAAAAAAAAAAGAACTCGTCCACCTGCAGCCACACAATGAAGGATAAAAAGGAACCTTCATTCATACACATCAGTTATTGAGCATAATAATTAAAAACCTGTCATCCTTTGAAGCGATGGACATCACCTCCCACTGTCAGACCAGTTTAGAACTAAGATCATGATGTTTTGGTCAAAACTGGGAAAAAAACCATTATGTATAACCTGATGTGGTCAGCTGACTCTCAGCTACCACCACACTAAATATGATTTTTTATCTCTGTAAGATTAACTATGTACACAGCCATAAACAGGGAATGGAAAAGATAGATTTTTGTCTCTTAAGGTTCAGCTTAGTCTTGAAATTTAGCTCTAGGTCTAAATCTTGGACCTCAGGGTTCCCATTAGAACCTATTCAGGATTATAAAATATTGACGGCCTCATAAAAACTACAAAAAACTGCAAAGTAATTATTTAAGTGAACACAAAACCTCTTGTTGGCCTTTTGAACTCAAAGAAATGCTGGAATTTTCTCCAGTTTTTTAATACATTAATTCACATTTTGCTCACATTTTTCCTGGAATTGTTAGAATGTTCACTCACCCTTTGGTCCTGACTCAGTTTAGTTTAGTGGTGTTACCTGTACAAGGAGGAGCACAATCCCTCCATAGAATGATCGAGGAGACTAACCAATCCAGTCAGTACTAGCCAATCAGAGGCAGAGTGGGGCGGGGCTTCATGCCTTTTCATTGTTGTTAATGGATGCTGTGACTGGACTAACTAGTTCTCTACATTCTGTGGACAGAGACAAGACAGGTCTAAAGAAGCTATTACACTTTCTAAACGAGCCCAAAAAACTCCACCCACGACTAGAATTATTCTCAAGAGAATTTACAGAAAAACAGCCAAAAGCCACTGATAATAGATGGACTTGGCAACTGTGGTTTTCATGGATTTGTTGGAGGTCAATTATGAGCTGATATAACTTACTGAATGTTGTCTTATGAAATCACACATTGTTTGGCTATAAGCTTTATATTTAGTGTTGTAAAGTCTAAAAAACATGTACATTTAAAAAAAAATCTGAGCTTTGTTAGAACACATCCATAACAAATGAGTGACTTTCCAAAAATGTCCATTCCCTTGATTCCATCATAGGGTCCTACTTTTCCTGCAGTCACAGCTAACTGTTACTCAGAGATCTATCTCTATGTTTTTGCCCATATTAATGTATGTACACATATTTGCTCTGGCTTAAATCAAATAATTTTTCAAATTAAATTATATTTATTTAAAATCTGTGCTTAGATGGACTAAAATACACACCTGAAGGTGGCTGTTCTGCAGGCCACCTCATCCTGTCGTCCAGTTTAGAGAAATGCAGAACCAGTTAATTACCTCTTTACTAATTTACTTATCGGTTTTTAGGAAATGAGGATGAAGATTCTCTCGGTTTGACTTTCATGCTCGAGGGAAGGTTTTGTCCAATGTTATCATCCCATTTTAACAAGGTCAGCTGTTCCGGCTTGTAAAAAACAGCCGGAGGCATTTGGAGATAATCCGCTATTGTTGCTAAGCAGTTTTGTAGTAGATGTTATTTTTTTTTCTCTTGTTTACTTTAGATTACGTCGCTTCTTGCATCATGTAATATGCTGATATTTTCTGACAAAGCAGCAATTATTTAGATCAAATTAACGTCTCGTTTTCTTATTTGATACATTACGTGTGACCCTCTGCTAAGGTGTAAAGCTGAGTTTCGCCTCACACACAAACGAGGCGACTCTCACACCTGCACCCACACAGCATTATGTCATTAGCAGCGATGAGGTAGTATGCTGTGGCGTGACCTGCGGCAAGAGAGCTGATCACACTGTCAATTAGTCTTCCTCTGTTCCACTAATTACACTGTCAGATTCCATTGATGCGCCGAAGAGATTCAGAGGTGTGAAAATAACACAACTTCTGACTCTGTTTCCTGGGCTAATAGGTCAATGAGCTGTTTCACACCGCGAACACTGATTAGATATACCTGTGTGCCGGGGGGGTCACATGTGTGGGCAGAGAGGAGCAACGACGTGTGTGGCGGAGCAGATTGGCTATTATTTATAGGGTTTCAGGGTCACCCCCCTGGCGTGTGAGGGTTTTCCAAGCTTCCTCTGTTTGGATGATCCGGATGCTCCTTCAGTTTGGGCTCAGAAAGCTGCACAGACTTCGTGTCATTTCCTGCACGAATAAGTAACGATAAATCTGTCAGATGTCATGTGATGGAGCAGGACACGCCCCTCTGTGTACCTTCCAGCTGAGAGGATATTTTTCATAAAGATGTTTTTTTGTAAATATGAGACGAGCCATTGTGTTGTTTATGGTCATCGGAGGTTTTGGTCATAGAACGCTCTCGTGGATGCCATTTTTGTCCTTATTGCTAAATCATGAAATCTGACCTTAACCTAACAAAACTTATTGTTCTTTAATTCTTTAGAACAGGGATGGTGTGTTACTTTTTGAGATCTTTTAGCATGTTGTCAGACAGGTTTTATTGAAGTGATTTCTTAATTCTACAGGTCTGGGTCCAGCTAGTGAAACTGTGACGCAGCTTATTTCTCTCCCATCCTGTTGGTGCTGTTTCCTCCATGTGGTGAAGTGAACCAACCCTGGTATTTTCTGTATCTCTGACAGTGGTCTGACATCCTCTTTGTTTCCCACCTTCAGCCCTCTCTACACATAACCGTTTGATGCTAACAACACTTGGCCTCCTTCCTCACAGTTTGCAGTGAGGTGTCTGTGTGAGCTCTCAGGTTGCATTTAGTTTTAACTCGGTCCCCCACCGGCCGTCGGTAAACAATACACATTCACATCCACTCGGGCGATTTCGAGAGCAACGAGGCAACGTTGTGACACCAGCAAACACACAGACGAGTCTGTCCTTCTCTTAGAAAAAAACACAACTACCCAACTGAAAACAGACTGCAGATATTATTCTCATTTTGCCTCTGCAGCCATGTTGTTTGCTAAAAACAACCCAAAAGTCACTGAAATCCAGTCTCGTGTGTGTGCTTGTTATAACTTGTGTATGTGTGTGTGTGTTTGTGCACACTTAAGAGTGTGTTTTTGGCTATAACAATGCTTGATGAATGAGGAGCTGCTGTGCTGACAGAGGGCTCCATTAACATGTGCAGCTTGGCTCCCCCCCATCGCAATCCGTCACACTCTGCATACACGTACACAGGATGCAGGTAATGAGTGGGATGATTTAACGCCAACTGCTTGTTGTTTACAGGCAGTGAACAGAATTTTTATTTTAGGGTCTTTTTTTTTTTTTTTTTAGGTTACCAATGATTTTTAGGCTTGTTATTTTAAGCCTCTGCAGGAAAAAAAACAAGTCACTGTTAACTGAATGGTTAAAGTCTGATTCTAGTGTCTACAAAGATTTACAGACCTCTTTCTACAAAAAAAACATGCATTATTCATATTAAAATATTACATGTTTAATAGTTTGTTTAGCAGTTTTTCATATTTTTTTGTTCAAAACTACTTTCAACTGCATAATTTTGCATCTCGGGGGCGGGGCTTAAAGTGTATATTAAAGCTAGCCTCCTGTTACAATCACTCACAGTTTCTTTATAAGCGTGCAATGAATACAAATTTGGGCCTTTTTAAAATAAGAGATTATTTGTAATGTTCTCCACCTGATTAGTCCCACAAAAATAATTGAATATACATATTTTAAATGGTTTTCAGCTTGATTTTTATTGTGTTTTTGTTTTAATTTGAACTAACACTAATTGAGTATTTGTTGAATTGTTCAGCAACAAAGAAACAGCAGCTCTGTGTAAAGTCCTTCAGCTGACTGTGAAAAATTCTGCATCCATACAAGGTTTAAATGACAGTTTTACATATTTTATGGTATTTCTGTTTTTTTAATGTTTTAAGTGCATTTTGATGAAAAATGGTCATTTTATTGATTGTGAGGTTGAACTGAATGCTGTTACAGTGTTCGATCTGCAGCGTCCTGCTGATGGTCCAATAAATAAGAAAAACATTCGATGTTAAATGTATTTTTTCATGTTTATGCTTCTAAACTTGTTTTGTTTCTTTGTATTTTGCAGCTCAGCAGATGAGAAGTTCCACTGGAACAACCAAGGTAATATGTTATCTTAAATGCTCTAATGTGCTCTAATAGGCGTTGCTGTTTCCATATTGCTGAATGTTAACAATTACACTGAGCTTGTTCCTTTTTTAAAGGATTGTAGAACCAAAACACTCACTTTCCACTAGTAAAATAGTTGATTTCACCCAGAATCTTGTTTTATTTCTCAGACTTCACTACTTGTGAACGCTGAGTAAAGGTCAGTTTTAAACGATTCTCAGCTCTCGTCCAGATTTCCATAAATGACGACAGGAATCAATGAGCTTTTTGTTGATTTAAAAGTCAAATGAAATCACCTCCCCAGGCTCGACAACTCTTCTGACAGCATTCGAGTCAGAAAAACAGCAGCCATCCATGACACTAAGGTCACTTTTTCTGCCTCTTTGTCAGTCAGGTTCAGATATATAGGATGCTGAGAGTAGATTGATGGTCTGAGTGCACGCTTGGTGACCTCTGCCAACAAAGAGGTGTCTAGCGCAGAGGTTTTGTGGTGAAAGGCTTTCGCTGTCTGCCCTGCTGTTCTTGACCACTCAGCCTGAGAAAGACTGAATTTACTTCAGAATAAAACCTTTCCTTCCTCCAGCCAGACCTTTGATCACATCATCACTCAGAAATCGTTAAAAACCCATTACTACAAACACCCCTCCCCCTTCCAAAAAATGACGTTCGGCCTTATTTTCTGCAAGGTTGAGAGTAAACCCGATGTCGTTGCAGTCAGGCCTGGAAATGATTTTACCAACAGCATCATCAGTCTGCAATCGCATCAGTCTAAGTCAATAAAAAAGGCCTCTTAAATCCTCCCACTAAGGCCGCTACTATTAGCGTTCTCCTTCCATCTTGGTAAGAGATTAATGTTCTCCTAAGACTCATTTGTAAGCTTTTATCCTCCTTGGCATCCCTCTCTAACTGAAAGACACTGGGCATGCTATCAGCCTCTGTCTGACAGACAAACGGCTGCTATCTCTGTACGAGGTGGACCCCGATCCCAGAAGATTTGTTGCAGGATTATCAGTTCAGTTTTTTACCCTTGACACAGGGTTTACCTTTGCACACGGCTCCGTTCTAAGGGATGAGTAAAGCCACTTATTCGCTAACTAATCAGCACCTGGATGGGAATAAATTCTGAGCTTCTCGCTGTTGTGCCTAATTGGATTTAATTACTAGATGTGAGCAAAGAAACCTTGAAATTTCAGTCAGAGCTTCAGTAAGCCCCCCCCCCCCCCCCCCCCCCCCCCCCCCCCCCCCATCCCCCAAGAAGTGGCACACAAGCTATCACCTCTATAAGCTCAGTGTTTTCTTTCTGCATTCAAGTCTTAAATAAAGATCATATCACATTCAACATGGGAGCAGCTCATTACCCACACACCTCTAATATTGTGACTACACCCCCAAGTGGTTTTAGTAATTACTGTGGAAGAGAGTGAATGAAACGATGGATGGGTCAACAAAATGCGTCCATACGTGGATTGACCCTTGCATCATTTTTAAAGTTCCATTTACTAATTTTTCTTTTCTCTTTCTTGTTCCCCTGCAGATGGACAGAAGGACATAGAGGAAGAGCTGACGACAGGCCTGGAGCTGGTGGACTCGTGTATTAGATCGCTCCAGGAATCAGGCATCTTGGACTCCCAGGACACTACAGGAGACCGTAAGACTTTAGTTTACCCTCTTCTTTTGACCGTTTTTGTCCTATTTAAAATGATGAAATCATCAGTTTTTCATTGCTTTAGTCTTCATCCTACTGAATGATGAGTCTCATTTGTTCAAATAGAAGTGGTTTTGTTCTTTGTCACCTTCGGGACTCTTTAGCAAAGCCTGTCAGAAAACGTTCTGTACTCCATCACTTGTTTTGATGTGACCAGTCATAATCCTTACAATATTACATGACACCATTTGATCAGCTTTCAATGTAACTAGATGGAGTTCAGCCCTCATCAATGGGATGTTTTGCATGCATTGTTGTTTTATATCCACAATGCAAAGTTGCTGTGGAGCAGAGCTCTCGCTGAGATGCTAAACCACTCCCTGCGCCTTCCTGCTCCACTCTGATCTCTCCGCACTCAGTCCCGGAGATGATACCCGTGTCTCTGCTGCACTCGACCCCATGGGAGAGAGGAGGCTGTCAGGAGACATGCAGAGTTGTGCCAGTAGTTTGATATGCTAATCCATCCTCGCTGAGATGTCAGCTGGCCTGCTGTTCACAGAGCAGAGAGGAGAGGCAAACACACAAACATGTTACAAACTACTGTACACCACACATACAACCATAGCTGAGTGCACATCGAGGCAGCGAGAACCGCAGCCTGCATACAGTGGGTGCTGCATTCATGCACAACATCAGGCACCAACAAAGGCACACTGTTGTTTGCAAAACTATCTGGAAATGTGTTCACATTTCTTGTCCATGGTTTGAAACCAATCACCTAACTAGACTGATAAAACTGATTGAATGAGAGAAAGGGAGAGAAAGACAATCTGTAGGTTTTCTAAAACAGACAACATATCCCCAACAAATACACTCTCAGATGTGGTGGTAATCTTAATGTACTATCAGCTATGGGTACTCGTTAGTACACGTAGTTTTCTTTGTGTACTCTAGATTACCAGTACACAAAGGGACCCTTTAAAAAGTACAAAAACTAAGAAAAGGTTCTTCTAGAAAAGCCTAACCATACCAGGGAGCTAACCAGTCAGTTTTCAGGTTTTTAATTGTCTGCAGAGATTTAGCTTCAAGGTTACCTGAGGATACAAACTTTGGGAAAAAGATACTTTGAATAAAATCTTTTAATTTAATTTCCCTCCCAAACAGGCAATGTCCTGACATTTAGACTAATCAGTACATAATTGTACCTTTTGGGAACACAAGTGTACCTTTCAGGCCCTCAAAAAGGTACTCCAGTATCCAAACCTGGGGGGGGGGGGACAATAATGCAATTCCTCCATATCTTCATTCTTGACTGTCTAGCATCTATCGCTAACTAAAAACAATAATGTTTATGTAACAAATTCATTTTTAATATGATGTACAAGCAATTCTAAGTCAAATAACTAATACTAATACTTACTGTCAACATGCAGTCACATAATTACAATAGATGGTGCAAATTCCCACGGTTATTTCTCACTGTACTCTTTACATTCCTGCCTATAGGCAGTTCATGAGAACTTTTAGTACTTCTTGTCCCTTTGGTTTATTGTACAGAAATATTTAACGCTCAGTAAAAACAAACTAGCTCATTACAAACAAATGCTGACTGCATCTCCTTAAAGAATGTCAGTTTTAATAGCTACTATAAAAAGAAGTGGTTTGCACAAAGGGCACTAATAAGCACCGAGTGTTAAATGCTGTTCAGTACAGTGGTGTATATGTTGAGCCGGAGTGTTTAATTGACTTTGGCTGATGTGTGAAGTTGGTGTTGTTCTTCTGATAGTTTTGATTTCTGATTGTTGGTTTTCACCACCTTATTGTAATTAATATTATTTGCACTTTTTATTAAATTTCTTTCAACTTTTGGTCCTGATTTCACTCCATATATTATCTTTTTAATAGTAACATTTTCATGTTAAAATGTTTGTTCTGGAAACCTTGGGTTGTACTTGAACACAACTGTGAATTTTAGGATTGCAAAAGCATTTGAGCTAATTGTACTCATAGAGAACAAGTTCAATAATCTTGTCTTTTTAACATATTTTCCTGAAAGTTTTCAGCCACAAAGTTCTTGCCGTGACTTAACTGCATGTTTTGTGTATGACCCTCTGCAAGCTACCATACAACTGCTACTGAAACTTAAACTGGTTAAAGACAGGCTTGGAATAATAATCATTATGATAAACATATTTATAAATACTTTATGAACACTGATAAATATTTCAGGTGAGACAATCTGCAAGGCCAAAAAATACCAACCTGCAGCTGCCAACAAACAAAGATAAAGACAAATTGTGATCCTGTATTTGTTTGCATCTGTAAGAAATTAAGAATACATTAATTTATGACATTAGTGAGTACAGAATCTCTAATAATACTCTGTCATTTGTATCTGTTGTAAAACAAAGAAAAAACATCCTCTTAATGAACAAACATACATTTGCTTTTTAGCACAAAACATGAATGCAGGAATTATGCACACACACTTCATCTTCAGCAGAATCCATGCAGAATAATATGGAACAGCAGCAGGATGCAGCCTTTCTTCACTCTTCATGCTGTTTTTGTGCTTTTGGTACTCAATGTGCATGCTAGCCTGCTTTTATGTGACTGACTTGAATGCAGATGTTTGGATTTATTTGCGGGGATTCCCATTTTAATACACCTAATGACCACTAAACATATTTACTTAAAACTGATGTTGATGGGAATGTTACAAGTGCAGCCCCGTCTCCTCCTTTATGGATTCAATGAAGCCTTCTGACTTAGCTATTTGAGTTATTATTTATGATTTATGAGGCTCTATAAAGGGGTTTTTCAGTCCTTTAGTGTTCTATCAGTCATATATCTACATAGTGAGCAGAATTGATAAAAACAGGAAGTAGTCCTGTGACTGGAGCAATACTATGTGCTAGTGAGAAATGATGAGAAATAAGTCTACCTGTTTGAAACCTCTAGTTTAGCATAAGACAGTTGGTTTAGTCTGGATTACTAGGCTACTGTAGGAGCCACTGCAGCAGGATAATCACCATAAACTAAACTAACAATCTCATGAAAAACTGTAGAGCTTTAATTCCCTGAAGGTGACTCGAGCCATATGAAACACACCTTAAGTGAAAAACTCTGGACCTCGTCCCGCTGGCTTTGAGTTTGAGTGCATGTATGCGTGAGTGTGAATCCATGTGAAATGGGCTCCAAACACAAATGTCTTCTTGTGCTTTATAATGCATGTGCATATGCATGTGTGCAATCGAGTATCGTAAACACGCAGCCTTTGACCTAATAAACTCAGCCTGGACCTTCAGCTTCATATCACGTTTTAAATAATGCACATTCACCAGCTGTGTTGCCACGGGGAGTCATTCGCTGCTCTGTGACTTTTTACTCGTTATTTTCCAACACTTTGAGATTCCGTCAGCTGCAGGCTGCTGATTTAATCTGTCCCGTGCACTGGATGCTATCTGTTGGCACTAGGGTTTTGCTCTTCTTTAGTAATCACAAACAAGCAGAGATTCATTTAGCCTCATGTGATTTTCATGCTTTCATATTTTTAGACCTCTGGCAAAAAAAAAAAAAAAAGACACCAAAGAAGTTTAAAGGGACAGCTGTTAATTTCCTCTGAGAGTACAAATACTAAACATTAGGAGTTAATGGCACTGTGTAGACCTGATATGTGCTGTGAAGCTGTTTCCCAGTGATGTGAGTTGTTTAGGAGCAGCCAAACCAGTAGCTGTATGTATTCTTTACTGCAGCCACTGGGAGACATCTGAGCTGGAAAAAGCATTAAAAAAATAGAAATGACTTCTGTGAAGTTGTTTATTGGGCACATTGGAGCAATAATCAGGAGTTCATTAATTATTAAACAGCTCTTTAAAACAAATGTGAGTTTGAGCTTCTGCACAAACTGTTTCTCGCTTGTTTTCCAAATACAACCCTAACCAAGTAGTTCAGACTCCACCAAACTGTTTGCAGTTTGTCAAGGCTTTGCTGTCTTTTCTCGATGCACGCTGGCATGTATCTCTGTAATGAGTCGCCGCGTTTGCACTGGAAGTAAAATGATCCAGAACACAAGACTAAAAAAAACTCAAATCAGGCTGCATCTAAAATGAGCTGTAAAGCGTTTTATGTTGTCACGCTCCAGTTGTATGTACGTGCAAGCGTTCATGGCTCTGTTGTCAACTTTTTTATGCTCAGAGGCTTTCATCTGCTAGTTAACCATTCCTTCTATCTTTTCCTCCCCGGTTTTTAAAAACATAAACAGGAATCAGGGTTGTCTCCATACATAGCCTTCATTTAAATAGGTTTTCTGGTTAGTTTGAGTCTTCAGGAGGAACATTTATTCTAAACTGGTGTTTCTATAATGCTGAAGTCCCATAAAGTGCACATAGGGATTTTTTTTTGTTTTGTTTTAATTTACTTTGTAGTGAAGATGTCTCTGTTGAGCTGGGGAAGCATCGCACAACTTAGTTTACAGATTTTAAAAAGACTGGGAGTTCACACTATCAGACTTTTCATATGACGGCTGAAGACTGGAGATTTAACAGCTGCAGCTGATGAGGAATCACAGACAAACCAACTGACAACAAAACAAAACAAACTGCTTAAGACAGATTTAGGTACAGCAAACTCTACAACATCACTGATTTTCCCGTTACTTCTTGTGACCTGTAGATTTGGTTTCCAGTGTCCCATCTTCCCCTTTTTTGTTGGTGGTTAGCAACACATTTGCAAAAAAGTTAGTAATCAGATTACTAGACTCAGCTGCATGCATATTCAGCTCCAGAAATTCAAAACATTTTGATGGGCTGCAACTGACATTGGGTTTGGTCGGGTCCCTCTCACACACTTTTTGTTTCAACTAACCATGCCACCTGTCCCTAACTGGTGCAGCATTTGCCTAACTAGGAATTGTGGGTAAAATCAGCCACAAAATCATGGCATGTCTCCTGCTTTAGTTTTTAAGTGTTAGTTGACTTTTTCTAACATATTTTAAAGAATACTGACATCCTAAAGGAACATGGACTTACTGACCAAGTATCAGGTTTGATGTCGGTTCACTGTGATGTAGATCTTGAGCCAGTAGCTCACTGGACCCTTAAATTCACTCAAAACGATTCAGAGGGTTGAGGATCTTGAGTGAGTCACAAGGCCTTGACCTTGAGTCACTAGAATCTTGAACATATTACAAAAAATATGTGCAACAAACCTCCTCTTGGAATAAATACAGAGTGACTGTGAGTGTCTGGAACTCGCCTCAAACCCTTTTTACTTCTTGTGATTCCTGAAGGCTGAGAAATGTGAGACGACTTTGGGAGGGATTGGCAACCAAATTGCAAATGAAACAAGATTCAATTAAGACACTTTGTAACTAAAGTACAGCATTAAAAATAAAGAACATATTTTAAAAAATATATCTTGTTACACTTTTCAATCAGTAACAGCTGCAGCTCAGTGAGTTACTGAATTTAGGTCATATGGATGTGAACCAAGAAAAAACATATAGTAAGGAGCTCAAAGCATCCTCTACAACAGTAAATGATTAATTCCTACTTATGCAGTTTACATGGATGATGTGTATTTAACAGGAACTAAGCTGCGTTTACCCTGTGAGGCATTTTCCATTTTATATCTGTTTTAATATGAAGTAAAAGACTTTCCATATGATCAAACCTCATTGGGTTACTAAACCAGGTGACTAAATGAAACTAGTCTGTTTTGGCCTTTTATTGTGTATTTATTATTGACTCAGGCTGAGGCAAATTCTGGAACACCAAACTTAGCATTAAAATATTAAAAAGCTAGCCATCTTTAATGATCTTCATGGTTTTCTAGCTGTCAAAAAAGAATACATTAAAAATGAATAAACAGTCAAGTCTGGCATGTTTTGTGCATATTTGAATGGATACTTTAGGGTCTTTAGATTCAACTGACAGAAAAATATACATGTATTTCCAGGACAGTGATCATCACAGCAGGTACAATCAGATATAACAACAATCAACAGAATATTTGTTAAATGGAAAAGAATGAGCAATTCCTACTGGACATGCAGAGATTAGTCTCATCAAGGAAAAACATCAAAGTTTAGGCGATAAAACTTTTCTCCCTCAGCTCACATTTTGCTGTTGCATCATATCCAGCAAGCCTGAAGCTGCACCATGTCTTGTTTTCTTGCTACATTTTTAATACAGATATTTCACAATTGAAGTCTTCATACGAATATTAAGGTACTTTATTGCTTTTTCTAGTTATCGATATCCAAAGAGAGGATTTGGAGAATTCCTAAGGTTGAGTTTAAAGAATGTTGTGCAAACTATTAGTGTTTTTCTACAGATATTATTATATTTATCAAAGGACTGACCTGAAAAAAACAGATTGGGTTTTCCAACAGTGCAGTCGTGTATAAACTGATCTATTATAAAGCTTCATTACACACAGTGTGAAATATTTCTAGCCTTTATTTCTTGTAATTTTGATGATTATGGCTACAGATAATGAAAACCCAAAATTCAAAGTCTCAGAAAATTAGAATATTATGAAAAAGTAAAATACTGGAAACCCATGGTGTCACACCCTACTCAGCAAATTAAGTCAAAGCACATTCAAAGGTTTTCTGAGCCTTTAACTGGTCTCTCATTCAGGGCCACAAGATACACAATCAACCACCAAACATCAATGCTAAAGAAGCTAGTAAGCAAGTTTATTCATAGAGAGTTGAGTGGAGGGAAAAATTGAGGTAGGAGAAGGTCAGTCAGCAACAGGGATGACCGCAGCCGTGTCCCGCAAAATCCATTCAAAAATTATATAGTTTTCTGAGCCATAATCATCAAATTACAAGAAGTAAAGACTTGTAATATTTCACTCTGTATGTGATGAATGTAACTTTCACTTTCTGAGATGAAGGAGAAAATTTGAACTTTTTCATGATATTTACATTTTTTGAGACATGCCTGGAAGAAATTTTGACCAAATCTGCATTTTTATAACTTCATCTTAGTACAGAGTTTGCCTAAACCCTAATCAACCAGAACAGTGAAAATCACAAACAAAAGGACATTGAATACATCAATTTGTTGTGGTAATTAGCTGGCTAAACGTAAACACACCAAACCCAGAAATGAATCATTTACTAAGAACAATTAATAGATTTGATTAGGTGAAGAACAGCCCAATGGGAAACCTAATGGTTTTAGAAAAGGTCTCCCATGTAAATCAACTCTGTTCTTCTAACACTGAATGATCTGGTTGGTGGTAACAGTGGTGGAAGTACCTCCAGTGGTTTTTCAAATGGCATTTTTCTTTATGAAAACAAACCCTTACCTGTATGAAAGATGTTTATTCTTTCATCTATTATCAGAAGAGATTTGAAGCCATAACTTGTTTCTTTTATGGAAGCAGTAGCAAACAGTGCTTGAGTAAAGTTGACTCTTTGTACACAGCTAACGTTCACCCTGAACCCTCTGGTTCAGTGTTCTCTCAAAGGTCAGTGTGGAAGTAAGGGGAATTTGTGTGTCAAAGTAGCAACAAGGCTCTTTATTTGTCTGTGGGAGCTTTGGGTTAATAACTCATCAAAGTGCTTTAGTTAAAGTAATTAATCAAAACAATTTAACTGTCAGAAATACAATTCAGCATCAGGTTTCTAATATATCTGAAGCAGAACCACTGAAAGGTCGTGGAAAATCTTAAAACCGTACGTTGAAGGTGCTTGAATTGGCTTGAATGATAACAAAAGACATTTGTATTTTATTTTCTGTATAAAAGTAAAACCTGTCCCATGACATTTGTGTTTAATGGCCTTTTTTGTTCAGTATTTAAAGCCTGAAGTTACACACTAAACCAGAAAAAGAAAATCAGTTACTTTAGTGCCTCACAGGACTGAGTTGGGGTTTTGAAAATTTTATTGCTGCCCTTTTTCTAACACTTTTGTATTCCCATATCTGCTGAATTATACAGAAAAAAAGAGCAGGTAGAAGAGAGGTCAGAACAGAGAGAGAGAGAGAGAGAGTTAAGGGTTACAGACTCAGAAGAGGGGAACAGGAAGAGATCAGAATAACATAGTGGCTAAAAAGCAAATGGGTCTTAAATTGGGAGGACAAAGACATTTAGTCCACTCTGCCTCTGCTTTTAGTCTCCTTTCTCCTCCCTTTTTTTAATTTCAAGGTTCGCTACAAACCAACACAGGTTGTATTCACGATATTTCTCCAAGAAAAGAAAATACAACACGTGGGATGTAAACTAGGTTACAAAATGCCTTCAAGGCCACTGGAGAACACGAAGAAAAAAAAAAACTCTTTACACAAAGACAGTCTGTTACAGAAGATAGAAAATCTGAAAATAGTTACATAAAAGCAGCTTGACAGAAGCGAGACTGAGATTTAAGGTGGCTTTTGACAGCGCTCAGAAAGTTTGTTTGAAGCGGCGACACAACCTCGTTTCATTTGTCTGGGACACAAACTCCTGTCTCGTCTGTGTTGTCAGCAGCCCTATCGCCGGAATAAAAGATGGCATTTCACGAATGTGGACACCTCTCAGATGTGTGTCCTGTCAACATATCTGAACCAAAGGAACCTGCTTTCATACTCCTCTCATCACACAGCTGTATTGTAAACCAGGTTTTCCTCAACGAGTGGTTTTGGTGCCCAAGTTGTTCCAGAATAGCTCAGAGGATTTTTGCTGTAACTTTTTTTTTTAAACTCTTCGGTCACGTTATGATGTGGATGTAGAGCAGGAGCAAAGCAGAAAGAGAGAAAGGAAATTTAAACCACTGCTTCCGTCGATCAGAATGGAGAACGTGAGATCTCAGGCAAATACAATGGACTAGCTTGAAGCGCTGATGAGAACCCAGCCAGGATATCGAGAATGCAGAATCATGTGTTTCACTGAGACATGACTGCAAGATCATATCCCTGACTCTTAACATCTCTCTGTCCGGCTTTCGGATGATACCTGCAGGCAGGGATTTAAAGACAAAGGAGCTTGTAAACTCCTCCGTGAACCGTCACCTTATCGTGGTGGAGGAGTTTGAGTGCCCTAATGATCCTAGGAGCTATGTTGTCTGGGGCACTTGTGCCCCTGGTAGGGTCACCCATGGCAAATTGGTCCTAGGTGAGGGGTGAGACAAAGTGCGGTTCAAAAGACTCTTTATGGAAATACAATCATTGAGCCAGTGTACCCGGCCCGGAGGGTTACCGGGGTCCCACCCTGGAGCCAGGCCTGGGGTTGGGGCCCGTGAGCGAGCGCCTGGTGGCCGGGCTTTCGCCCATGGGGCCCGGCCGGGCCCAGCCCGAACTGGATACATGGGCTCATTCACCTGTGGGCCCACCACCTGCAGGAGGAACATGAAGGGTCTGGTGCAATGTGGATCGGATGGCAGACCAAGGCGGGAGCTTTGGCGGTCCGATCCCCGGACACAAAAACTGGCTATTGGGACATGGAACGTTACCTCTCTGGCGGGGAAGGAGCTGGAGCTTGTGGAAGAGGCTGAGCGATACCGGCTAGATATAGTCGGGCTCACCTCGACACATAGCGTTGGCTCTGGAACCCGAGTCCTTGAGAGGGGTTGGACTCTCTTCTATGCTGGAGTTGCTCCGGGTGAGAGGCGGAGGGCTGGGGTGGGCTTTCTGTTAGCCCCAAGACTCTCTGCCTGTATGTTGGGGTTTTCTCCGGGGGATGAAAGGGCAGCTTCCCTGCGCCTTCGGGTTGGGGAACGGGTCCTGACTGTTGTTTGTGCTTATGCACCAAATAGCAGCTCAGAGTACCCACCCTTTTTGGAGTCCCTGGGACGAGTGCTGGATAGCGCTCCTACTGGGGACTCCATAGTCCTGCTCCATAGTCCTGCTGGGAGACTTCAACGCTCACGTGGGCAATGACATCGTGACCTGGAGGGGCGTGATTGGGAGGAACGGCCCGCCCAATCTGAACTCGAGTGGTGTTCTGTTTTTGGACTTCTGTGCAAGTCGCAGTTTGGCCATAACGAACACCATGTTCGAACATAAGGATGCACACCGGTACACCTGGTACCAGGGCAGCCTAGGTTACAGGTCGATGATTGACTTTATAGTTGTATCATCTGACCTGAGACCGTATGTTTTGGACACTCGAGTGAAGAGAGGAGCGGAGCTGTCAACTGATCACCACCTGGTGGTGAGTTGGATCAGATGGCAGGGGAAGATGCTACGCAGACCTGGTAGGCCCAAACGTATAGTGAGGGTCTGCTGGGAACGCCTGGCAGAAGAGTCTGTCAAGATGGTCTTCAACTCCCACCTCCGGCAGAGCTTCGACCACGTCCCGAGAGCAGTGGGGGACATTGAGTCCGAATGGGCCTTGTTCCGCTCTGCGATTGTTGAGGCGGCTGTTGCTAGCTGTGGTCACAAGGTAGCCGGTGCCAATTGTGGCGGTAACCCCCGTACCCGCTGGTGGACACCAGAGGTTAGGGGAGCCGTCAGGCTGAAGAAGGAGGCCTACAAGGCGTGGCTAGTCTGTGGGTCTCCAGAGGCAGCTGATGGGTATCGGAGGGCCAAGCGGGGTGCAGCAGTGGCAGTTTCCGAGGCAAAATCTCGAGCGTGGGAGGAGTTCGGCGAGACCATGGAGAAAGACTATCGGTCGGCTCCAAAGAGGTTCTGGCAAACCATCCGACGCCTCAGGGGAGGAAGGCGGCAACTCGTTCACACTGTTTACAGTGGGGACGGGGAGCTGCTGACATCAACTGGGGCTATAGTCGGGCGGTGGAAGGAATACTTTGAGGAGCTCCTCAATCCCACCAACATGCATTCTTATGGGGAACCAGAGCTGGGAGAACTGGGGATGGACTGTCCAATCTCTGGGGCAGAAGTCGCTGAGGTAGTCAAAAAACTACGCAGTGGCGGAGCCCCGGGGGTGGATGAGATCCGACCTGGGTATCTGAAAGCTATGGATGTTGTAGGACTGTCGTGGTTGACACGTCTCTGCAACATTGCGTGGTCATCGGGGGCAGTTCCTGTTGAGTGGCAAACCGGGGTGGTGGTTCCCATTTTTAAGAAGGGGGACCAGAGGGTGTGTTCCAACTATAGGGGGATCACACTCCTCAGCCTCCCTGGGAAGGTCTACTCCAGGGTACTGGAGAGGAGGATCCGGTCGATAGTTGAACCTCAGATAGAAGAGGAGCAATGTGGTTTTCGTCCTGGTCGTGGAACTGTGGACCTGCTCTTTACCCTCGCTAGGGTGATGGAGGGGTCATGGGAGTTTGCCCAACCAATCCACATGTGTTTTGTGGATTTGGAGAAGGCTTATGACCGTGTCCCCAGGGACACCCTGTGGGGGGCGCTCCAGGAGTACGGGGTGGATGGTCTTTTGTTAAGGGCCATTCAGTCCCTGTACCAGAGGAGTGTGAGTCTGGTCCGCATAGCCGGCAGTAAGTCGGACCTGTTCCCAGTGAGGGTTGGACTCCGCCAGGGCTGCCCTTTGTCACCGGTCCTGTTCATAACCTTTATGGACAGGATTTCTAGGCGCAGCCGTGGTGTGGAGGGTGTTGAGTTTGGTGACAGGAGAATCTCGTCCCTGCTTTTTGCAGATGATGTGGTCCTCCTAGCTTCATCAGGCTCTGACCTACAGCTCTTGCTGGGGAGGTTCGCAGCCGAGTGTGAAGCGGCTGGGATGAGGATCAGCACCTCCAAGTCTGAGGCCATGGTTCTCGGTCGGAAAAGGGTGGCTTGCCAACTCCAGGTCGGGAGAGAGATCCTGCCTCAAGTGGAGGAGTTCAAGTATCTCGGGGTCTTGTTCACGAGTGAGGGAAGGAGGGAGCGGGAGATCGACAGGTGGATTGGGGCAGCGTCAGCAGTGATGCGGACGCTGAACCGGTCTGTTGTGGTGAAGAAGGAGCTGAGCCGGAAAGCAAGGCTCTCGATTTACCGATTGATCTACCTCCCAATCCTCACCTATGGTCATGAGCTTTGGGTAATGACCGAAAGAACGAGATCGCGGATACAAGCAGCCGAAATGAGTTTTCTCCGCAGGGTGGCCGGGCTCAGCCTTAGGGATAGGGTGAGGAGCTCGGACATTCGGGAGAGACTCGGAGTAGAACCGCTGCTGCTCCATGTCGAAAGGAACCAGTTGAGGTGGTTCGGGCATCTTGTTAGGATGTCCCCTGGACGCCTCCCCAGGGAGGTGTTTCAGGCATGTCCTGCCGGCAGGAGGCCCCCGGGTCGACCCAGGACAAGCTGGAGAAAATATATCTCTGGTTTGACCCTGGAGCGCCTTGGGATCCTGCCGGAGGAGCTGGTAGAAGTGGCTGGGGAGAAGACCGTCTGGAGCTCCCTAATTGGGATGCTGCCCCCGCGACCCGGACCCGGATAAGCGGAAGAAGACGAGACGAGACGAGGAGCTTGTAAACAAGAGAGCAAATGTGTTTTTGATTTCTACATGTGTATAAAGTTAAGTTATTGTCTTACTATCAATAATTTTCTCACCAAAGGAATGCACGTCGCCTCCCTTTCATGCCGTTCTGAGTATCTTCTTGCTTTTGTCTTCCTAAGGACTGCTGTCTCAGAGCGCCTTGCAGCTCAACAGCCAGGATGCCTATGCAGCAGCTGGTTACCATAGCAGTCAGGCTCTGACACTTGGGGAAACAATTGCAGCTCGCAGCGGGCAGGTTGGGGGGGCGGTCCACAGCTACAACCAGGTGAGTGTGTCTGTTTTCTCTTATTTTCTTCCATCTTTATCTCTTCTTCGTCAGTTTGCACAATCCATTTGTTTTTCCTCCTCTTCCACTCACCCACCTCCTGACCTCGTCTTTTCCAAACACTTGTTTTTGCACTTTCGTCTCCACCCGCTCCAGGTGACATCCAGCCGTATAGCTGCCCACCTAGTGGGCACAGATTCCTCCTCGCAGTCCCAAAGAGACTCTTTTGCCCAGCAGGCACTTGGCAGCGCCTTACACATGTCCACTGAGGGGGGACCTGCACCTGCTGGACCGTCCATGTACTACTCCTGTGCCACTTTGCCAGCTCAGGTATAAATCTCTAAAGAGATTCTCATTCAGTATCTAATATGTTGAGATCATAGTTTGTTTTTATATCGGAGTGTTATTGCACCTTTATTTGTGTTTTAAACTCTTTGGTTGATTACTGGCTCCTTTTTCACCATTTTCAACCATTCCTGAATCTGACATCTCTTTATGTTTGATTTTTGGACACAAAACATAAAAAAATCTAAGGGACGTCTTAAGGTTTTGCACAATGAATCTTGAGCCTAAATTAAATCTGTGCATATATTTGCCTTTAGTTAAACTCTTTTAGATAAATATCTCTTCAACTAACAACATGGCATTTTATCTCTTGATCCACTCCCATTATTTGCATTACAAACCAGAACCAAGATTTTTGTAGTATTTTCAAACTTAAAGGTGTCATTATGTTTAAGAAAAGGTTTGTGATCTGTTTTTATAATTTACTTGTGATTTTATTTTTATGGTTCTAAGAAAACAAATATTTGGGGATACCTCAGATTAAAGCATTTACAAAAAATCTCAAATTCTTCAGATTTTTTTTAACGCTGCGTCACATTTGGGAGCATTACTTCTGCATGTCCTGCACTCTCATCAGAATCGCTGAAATTATTGGAACTTCAGCTCTAAAACTAAAAGATATTGCAGATATTTAATTCATGTCTCTGTTAGGCTCAAACTAAAACGCTATCTTAAGAATTCAGAGGGAACATAATTTGGCGACCAGTTGCATTTTTTTGCTCATTTGGTGCTAAAAGTTCAGAGTCATCCCTTCATGTCTGCTCTGATAACGCCTCGCTCTTCATCAGAGATTCTGCTCCCTGGTTCTCCAGCTTCACTCAAAGTTGTTCATCTCTGAAAATAATGACGTGACTAAAAAGAGAAAGTGATTTTTTCAAAGTGACTGACTGTCCCTTTTAATGAAGTACAAATGTTCAACTGCATTACAGCGTGTGAGCTCCCCTCTGCAGGCAGTGGGATCCCCTACCAAGCTGCAGCGCCTGGGATCAGCCTCCGCCGACATGCCCAGCTACGCCACGCTGCAGAGAGTCTCCTCCCCCAAACAGTCACCCAGCCGACTCGCTAAATCCTACAGGTTGGTCCAGTCTCAGGCTGATCAGCTGATCGACACATTACATAAGAATGTTGCACCCAGAGTCCATCTGATAAAGACTAACTTATAACAATTATACCACACATTTGCTGTTCAAATCTGACCTGTTTTAGAGTGAAATCCTCCTTCTTCACATGATTTATGAAACAGATTTAAAGCTAATCAAGCTGTGGTTTATTATATTGTTTGTCTTGCTATTATTTCCTCAGCTCTTTCTGCCACAGACAACAGGTATAAGTTACACCTGTTGATGTTATTAACTGTTTATTTTACATCAGTTAGTAATCAGGTTAACTCATCCTAAATGAGACTTTTTTTAAACTCTCGAAGAACATTACCAAACACCCTTATGAAGTAGCAGACTGTTGGTGGGCCTGGATTGACAAACTCATGCTGTTTAACCAAATGTGGTTCAAACCCACAGAATTTTATTTCTGGTTCAAACAGAAAGCCTAAAGCTAATGAAAAATGGGATGGTTATACCAGGCGTACTCGATTACAAACCTGACAGGGCCACATGAAAATCCACAGAGGAGTCCGCGGTCCAGGGGGTGAGGGCGTGCCTCTCGTCTGTATACAGCAGCAGCTCTGCTTCCTGGTGCTGCGTGGGAGGTGCTGATCGGCAGTGGATTTTATGAGCTAATGACAGCTCGGGGAACACAGTGCATGGCTCAAGGGTCAGAAACAGGAGGCTCGCGGGCCACATGAGTACCCCTGGTATAAACAATGCATCTGCAAAATATTAACAGCACATTTTGGTATGGCCTTATTCCAAAATGGATCATAAAGATTTTCCCTCAAAATTTCACACACAACACCCCATAATGACAATGCTAAAAAAGTAGTTTTTTAAAAAAAGATTTTTGCAAATTTATTCAAAATGAAAAAACTGAGAAATATATGCATATGCTGCTAAATTCTTACCACTGTACGAGACAGACGGCGGATCACAATAGTGACAGTAAGAATTAAGGACAGCAGTGGTTACATCGTCTGGGCCTTTGAGACAAAGTCAGTTGGTGATTTTTAGTGGTTTGTGGTTGTTTAGGCTGTTGGTCAAGGGTAGGAAATCATGTTAATACAAACTGTATTAGAACTTAAAGTACATGTAGTTATTTCCTTCCTTATTTGCTCTAAAAGTAACAAAATAGATCAGTGATCTGTTTATTTACATAACGTCAAAACAGGAAAAATCATTCTGACCAATCAATTCATGGAGTTACACCCAGTCCAGAGCCAAAACTCCATTTGTAGTATAAATTAGTGGTATTTTCCTTTAAGTGTTAGATGAGAACTCCACCGCTTGCTCCTCCTCTCCTGCAGCACATCATCACCCATCAACATGGTAGCATCAGGGGTCGCCGGTTCCTCCTCCCCCCTGTCCACGGCTGCCTCCCCCGGGGGAAACCACAACTCGTCACTCCTCCACCAGCTCAGCTCAGCCGTGGGAAGCTACGCCACGCTGTCGCCCACCAAGCGCATGCTGCATCACATCGGAGGGGACGGCTATAAGATTTCCCATGAGCTTTACGCCAACGCAACCCTGAAAAGGCCTGGTAGCCTGGCAGGTAGAGGTCAAGGCAAACTCCTTTCTTCTTTCTATATGTGTGGCTGTTGGTCACGGCATGGATTTGTTCTGTTTGTAATCATCCTTCGTGGTTAGAAATGCTGCTTGATATTCACCTGCTGTCGTCGTGTTATTTTGTGTTTGACTGGAACGTGTTTTCATCAACAATCTCATCAAATTATGGATTTTCTTAAGGGCCTGCTTTAATTTGAGTTCATGTTAATGTGACATGAAGCCTTTTCCATTCATGTGTGAGTAATATTCAACCGCTCGAGGACAAAGTTATAGAAGAAAACACATGTTATCTAATGTCTGCATTAATTGGATTAAGGTATCATTTTAAATTAGTGAGATGACAACCACAACAATCCACAAACTACATCAGCTGTTTAAAGTGTTTTAATGTTTAACTTTGTCCTGAGCTTTTAATGAAGTAGAAATAAAGTAAATGCATTTCTCTTTTTTTTGTAATTAAAGATTTGATTGTCTATTTCTTTGACTTATATCAGGTCAGCAAACACATTTCTGCACCAGTGATAACCTGAGTGAATGCAAAATTCAATTTTCAAATGATGAGGTCATGTTACTGTGAAAAAGGAATTGTTCCCTTTGTTAAATCATGAACATGTACATGAAGACTCACTTCAACAGAACCTGTAGGACAGCATGAAGGAAGCTAAAAGATCTCAAAAAGCAACACAGTTCTAAAGTCATTCAACAACAAAAGAACCCAGAACATCATCTAAACCACTGCAGGCGTTGCTTTTTTAAAGCCAAGGTCAGAGGTCATGATTCAACAATGAAAGAGTTGCGTGGAGCATTCCAAACCTAAAACCTCCACTGAACTGCAAATTCTGCTGTCTACCAGAAAAAACCTAAAGGAGAGTGTCTGACCTTTGACCTTAAACCAGTTCATGTTGGAAAACCCTCCAATGTGGCTGAATTCAAACCGTTCTGTAGAGAAGAGGGGGGTGAAATTCCTCCACAGTGAGACTCATTACTCATTTGCAGTTGGTATAAGAGTATTTAAATCAGCTATTAGGTTGGTTTGGCCTGATTCTTTCCTTTAGTAAATGGAATCATCAATCAAAAACTGCTTTTTGTATTTACTCAGGTTATCTTTGTCTGGTTTAATGTCACAAAAAAGCAAAAGTAAAATAAACTGTAATGAAACTGATTATTTATCAAAGCACTAACATAAAAATGTCAGTTTTATTATCTATCTTGTAACTAACCTATACCTTGTTGTTTTTGTGCTAATCACAGAGAACATGCATCAGAGAGTCTAACCTCCATCCTGTTGTCTCCTCCAGGCTCCAGAGGCTCCTACAGCAGCCAGCACAGTCACCTGGGCTCTGAACTACGACCCCTTCAGTCTCCGGAGCACCACATCGACCCCATCTACGAAGACAGAGTCTACACCAAACCCAACCTCAGAGGACAAGGTGAGCGCAGATTTATTGTCAGAGGTTGTGTCTAGGGCATAGAGGGGATGTCGACAAATACCGAGTCTATAAAACAAAATCCCACAAGAGTAGCAGACAGGAGGTTTGACAGATTGAACAGGAAGTCAGCACATGATGGAGAGCGGTGGAGGGCGAAAAGTTTTATTTCATAACTGAATTATACAGATTATAACAAAATGAGCATCAGTTCAGTGATTTTGATACTAAAAGGTGTAACTCTGTCATTCAAAGGCAGTTTTACCTCATTTTAAAGATACACTCCTCCCATTTCTCACATTCAGTTCAGTATAGGAGTAGCTCCACCTGTAGTTTGTGAGCTGATTATTTGAAGTCTAGTGATGACACCTTGGCCTTTTTAGAAACATAAATGATGCTAATGAGTAAAACTAATAAGAGAAAAAACAATTGAGTCTTAATCAGTATCTCAAATGGAAATTTGACAGGAGTGTTTTAGTTTGATGGCAAGGAGATGAAATAAATGTGTTTATTTTTTTTGCATTGGCTTCACTAGTCTAGAATAGCAGTCAATTACATGTTCCCATATAAACAACAGAAAAATCTTGGCCCACATGCTATGTCTCTATTTTTAAACCTCATCTGCTTTTTATAATACTCAGCTTTGTGTTTTGGCTCGGAAATTGCTTATTGATTTTCATCTTGATTTAGATTTAAGAGTCTAGATTGCTGATCTTCCAACCTGTGGGACTCAGATGTTTGGAGAAAATGGCTTTCCATCCTCTTCCTTCACTGGCTGTCCTCTCAGCTCAGTCTGTCTCACATCTTTACACCCATACCTGTAGAAGCACAGGTGAACGGATGATAATTATCTCGGCACTCCGTGAAGACAAATCTCAGCATGCGCCCGTACTAGATTGGGTTTTTCAAATGGAAATAAATGATACTGTCACTAAGATGATAGTATTTGTGTTAGAATGACATAATACAGCCAACCGTATCAGGCTTTCATCTAAACTATTTTCAGGAGTTTGTCAGTTTTTTTAATATGCTTGAACAGTCATTGGTGCCAGCTTAAATATTGATGCACATTTCATTGTTCTCCTTTACAGGAGACTGTGATGTGTGTACTTTTTTGCTGTGAATTATGTGACTTTGTTTTATAATATTTAGTTTTGTAACTTTGACATCAGACTCACTTTGTTGAGCTCTAAGTTGACTTTGACAGCAAGTCTCAGTTAGTTTATAACTGCTGGTTTATGATCACCTTCAAGTTTAGCATTTTGTGCTTCTGTTGCTCGTTTTGTTCTGAAACTTTGGAGAAATACTCCACTTTTTACTTTTAGGAATCTGCTTGTTTTTTTGTTTTTTTGTTTACGGTAAAACTACAAACCGAGTTTAAAATCTACAGTGAGTTTATGAAAAAACACTAAACAGAAGAGAAGTGACTTGATGGTTTTGCAGTTGTAAATGTTTTTCATTATTAGTGCTGTTTATAAGGTGTTTTAATCACTGGTCTGGGACTGTTAGCAACTATAAGCAAACAGTGTGATCACCAGTGACACGTTTTCACAAGAGCTCTCTGCAGTAACATACAAACGGTTTGTGCTATTAGAGATATTTCAGTGGTTTCTAAAAAGTTTCACTTTCATCCACTATTTGAGTTTATTGCGGTCATTTCACTCACATTGTTGCAGGAAGCCTATGAATCAGCCACCTTAACTCCCACAAATACACGATGGAGTGAGCGGTGGAAAAAACAACAGATCATAGAGTGTTCTGAAGAAATACCGTAGGTAAAGACATTTAATCACAGGACAACTTTTAGCCCCTTTACAAATAGGTGCTCTGGTCCACTCAGAAGGCTGTTGGGACCACTTCAATCAAAAATCGGGGAAATCGAAGATGCCTTGACCCGACATCGCAGTGTGTGTGGTGTCCACCCCCCTACCCCCACCCCCCGAGGAGCTTCCTGTTGAATGTAATGTGTAGCCAATCAGAGAGCGAGTTTAGACAGTTTGAATCCTCCCATGTGAACCAGCCCTTAGTTGTGAATTGTGAACAAGCTCAGACTAAATAAAGACACTAGGTTTAATTGCAGCAAGAAAATTTGAACAAATTTTGTAATTTGTTCACAAACACACCATTATTCCAGCCTCTTGTAAAATTGTCATATGTACACAATCCGTGTTATTCCAGCTGAAAACTGTGCATATTTTCACACAGTTTTGACGCCTCCTAAAGCGAAGCTGGCTTCGGCTAAAAGAGATGCTCACAAAAGACAATCTGAGGAGCTTCTGATCACTAGATGGTTGTGAGACGGAGAAGCAAACAAGAAAGACCAGCTATAGATAGCTGCAGCGAGATCTACCTCACGCATTAAATCATCTCCATTTGGAAATCAGCGAGTAGAAGTCGACTTGCGATACCTTGAATAAAGTGATGGATGAAATAAACATCCTGGGAAGAGGAGAATGCGGCCCAGCCTGGTCCCACTCAGCCCGTCCTGGTTTAATGATGTGCTCTTATCGTCAAGGCTAATGTACATGAGAGATTCTCTCTGATCGTGTAGTGTTAATAACAAGAACAGGTAGGCAAATCCAGCCGAGGTCTCACTGCCAATTTGTCTTTCAGTCACAGTCTGTTAGCTAAATTAGTTTCAGAGATGAAAATTAATCTCAATTAATCCCATGGGTGTTAGATTGGGTGCTTTGCAATCAACATAAATCAGCCGTGTCCTAAAATGTTGTAGATGCAGCAGTTCGGTCGCCTCACTGGTAAAAAGAAACGACACTGGGAGAGAGAATGTCTAAAAGATAGTTTCAGATAGATCGACTGGAAATGTTGAGGTTATTTTAATGATGATGGAACCTAGAATGGAATCAAAAGGGGAAAACTCTACAATCCCTTTTTTCTCTGTTGAAGTTTGATCCTGTTTAAGGTCAGTTTAATTAGTTTCAAGGTGATTAACAGGGTTGGAGACGAGCGGGTGGCGAGTTTCCTCAGGCCTTGTTGGGTCACGGTAATTATGTTTCCACGCACTAAGAAATGACCCAGGTTGTCATGCTTAGAGCGATCTCCTGTATTCATGACTACCTCACTATGATGGTCCCTGAAGAACTAACATTATAGCGTTGACAGTTCTGTGCATTCACCTATTGCTACATGTTTTCCATTTAAATCAGCTCTGATGCAAAAATGTTCCAAATGCACAAAGCAGCCCTTCTGCTTGAAGATGTTTGCATTGTCAGTCATGCGGTCCTAATGTGCATGCTTTATATGGGAGCAGTCTGGATGTGCAAACGTTTTGCTCACAATCAAACAGTGAGTTATTTTTATTAGCTCAGTTTTTTGGAAAAAAAACCTTTACCATTTTGAGTGTCTGAGAATTGAAAAGCAGCACTCGGTTTATGTAAAGTTATTTGGTATTCAGTGTTTCTTCTGCTTCAGTTGATCCAGAATAACTCGTTAGCGTCCAGGCTAAGTGCCAGGCATAGTCTTAGCAGTGTTAGCGTGTTTATTTGTTTTCACTTTTTTTTTATTTTGTTTGAATTGTTTTGCTTCTGTCTGCAAGAGAAAATAAAAACAAGAATATTGTGAGTTCTTTAAGTCTGAAGCTGTTTTAGTCATCTTTCTGGTGAATCTGTCTCATCTTTGTTGTTTTTATTTCTTCCTTTTTGTCCGTTGGTGCTGGTGCTTTCTGCTGCTCCTGCTTCTATATCCCTGGGCTGGGTTTGTGTTTGGTTGTGATTTCTTCCTCCACCACCCACCCACTCACACCTTACTACTCTAACCCCAGTGGTGAACCAGTTGTACCAGGATGTCCTCAATTATCTGTTTTATCCTTACACTCCTGTTCCCACTCCTGTTCCCACTCTAGCCCCATCTTCCCCCGGTGTTGATCCAATCCCCCTGCAGCGAACGGGAAGTCAGAGCGCCGCTGCCACCTTTCAGAGAGGCAGCTTTGCCACAGGAGGCGGGGCGGCTGACTACGCCAATCCATACCGCACCCTGCAGTTCTGCCCCTCAACTGAGTCACCTTACAGCAAGTCGGGCCCTGCCCTCCCACCTGAAGCTGCTCTGGGACGATCTCCATCGGTGGACAGCATCCAGAAGGACCCAAGGTGAGACAAAACAAGAGATTTGTTCCCGAATCGGCTCCTTTTTGATGATGAAGCCCTTTGCTCTGCTCCTTTTTCCACATTCACAGAACTTACTGAGGGCCAGATTCGCCAAAGTCCACCTGATCACCCAATTAAGCATCACAGTAAACCTGGAAAATCATTAGGTTTTAATAATAACTTCACCTTGCTACAGCAGCTTGTAGCAAAGGATAATTGGCTGTCAGGATCTGACAGCTGTGTCCACTCAATGGATGGCTGAATCTGGGCTTTAGTATGAGGCACACATCATGCCACATCTTTCACTGTCCACTCTAAATTACCCGACGTCGGGCCTTGTTCACACTGCCTTTTAAACGCCCGCACACTCCTCTAGGTCCCAATTTCCAAAGTTTATCGTCACTTGTAGAAGTGAAATGCCTCGCTGTCAGTGGCCATCAGTTAGGTTCTGTGCAGCCCGGTTGACACATTTGACGCTGGAAGCCTGCACGAAGTCTGCTTTTAGAAAAGCTTGTGTGGGTGTGTGGAGGAGACACAGTGAGACTTCAAAAGAACAGATAGATATATATCAAAGACAGCTTAATAGCTGTTTGAAAGCCATTTTTTCGTCCCAGTTAAAATCAAGTTTGAAACTCCACTCCAAATATGTCAGCAATTTTTCTCCCTTTGCTTTTTTTTTTTTTCTCCCCAGACAAGCTGTCAGAGATAGAAGCAGCTTGAATAAAGTGTTTCTTTGTGACACGTCAACCCTATATTTATATATTTATATATACATGCACATTTTTTATGTTTTGGATGAGGATGTGATTTTGTGCTGAATTGATTATTTTATTATGTGCTGTAACAATTAGAGCAGGTTTTCCTGCCGTTTTAATGGCTCTTTCCTTCACTCATTGTCCAAGCGGTTAACACTCTGCTCACATTACCTGTTTGCTCACTCTTTAGCTCTGGCATCATTGTTTTTGTGCCTTCAACGCATCTCCGCCCCGCTACATTAAAGCAACCGAAGGCATGGCATCTGTTTTCCACGTGCACACTCAACATCAGTGTTATGACCATTCCAGCTCTGAAAAGCTTTTGTCCTCGCTGCATTAAAGGGAGGGTCCCCGAAGATTATTCATTTCTGCCAATAAATAGCATTCCAAAAAAGCTAAATCAGCATTTAATTAGCCGTTCTCTAAATAGTCTGATTTTGTATTTTCTGGTGTGCCATTCTTTACCCATATTAGACAGTATAATTTGGCTAAAGGTGCATATAGTTTATGCTGAGACCCTCTCTTTACCTGACAAACCTGTCATTTCTTTGCCACTTGTTCGTGTTGCATGTTTTCCACCCCTCCACCACCATTGCCTGTTAATCAACTACCGAGAGAGAAAGATGAGTCTAGTGACGACGTATTGCCTTCTATTCACCTAATTATCACAATTATGACAATTACTGAATAATTTGTTGCCAGACAGCCAACGTATACCTCTCTCTTGTTTCTCTCTGCCTGTCCCCCCTTGATAGGTACGACCCTGAATTCCTTGTGTGGAATCAAAATCAAGCCGAGCAAAGAATGACAAAGTAATCCTACTATTTATTTTTACATATGTGCTTTTTGTCTATCTATCTTACCTTTGTCTCATTCACTGAATCTCTCCATCTTTTCTATATGGCTCCAGTATCCGATGCAGATGTTAATGGCAGCATGACCGCATTTCAACATTTGTATTGTCACCCATTTACTGATCCAATAAACCAGGTTCACGTTGATGTTTAGCTGGATTCTGGATTAGATCAGGAATCATCGCAAGGAAATTAGAAAAAGCTGGAATCCTTCTTTAAGACCAAATTGAAGCATCTACCAGCGCAGGTATTGACTGACACGTGGGTTTTTTATTTGGGCGTGGCGATATTCCTCATTCGCTCCTATGACTTCTCATCTTTCCAGTCATCCCTCCATCCATTTCTCTTCTTGTGGGTGAATTCATTTGTCTTCATTGTTTGTGTCGGCTGTGTTTATGTGGCTGGCCCGTTTTAATTTCAGTGCCTGACTTTGAGTTACCTTTTCATCTCCAACAGAGAGCAAAGAAGGCTTTATTCTGAAATGTTTAACTTCTGCACACACACACACACACACACACACACACACACACACACACACACACACACACACACACACACACACACACACACACACACACACACACATCTAGCCGGCACTAAGCTAGCAGAATAGATGTATGCTAACTAAAGGCAGAGCCCTGTTATTAATCAGTAACAAGGTTTAAAGCTTTAAGACACACTTATAAATCAGCCAGCAGCAGGAGCATGGCAGAACATGGTCCTGAAATCCTTGAAAATGATTAAATTCAATGTTATGTCATAATTTTAAAAGTGCTTAAAATTGTAACTGAAATCAATTATTTCTCATTAACATTTGATTTTGTGGGACTAGGAAATTAAATAAATGTTTTGAGATGTTTGTACAGTTCCTGTATTTGTCAATCATCACCCAAGGTCCTAAATCTTGCCTGAAACCGTCCCTCCTTCTCACAGGACACTGGAGTGTGTTTCTACAAATATATACTTACAGAATTAGAACAATCAATAAAGGAAGGATTTGGGCACTTTTGGGGGACTTTTCCACAGATGCACAGAGTAACAGGTCATACTTCATTTAAATGATGAGTAATCAGGCTTTCCAACTATATACGGGGTGGTGTGTAGCTCAGTAGGTAGAGTGGCTGGTCTGGCAACCGTGGGGTCACCAGTTTGATCCCAGTGCCACCTGGGTTACCCCATAGCGCACTTTATAGTGAGTCTGCCATTTTCTAGTGGTGTTTTAAATTATAACCTCATGCTATCTAGGGCCCTAGAAACTTGTCACATGGTACAATAAAAATAGTGCATACATTCTGCATTGGTGGAAATAGACCATAATGCATAGCGACCAGAGCTGACGAAGCATACGGACGCTAACAGCTCATAATAAAGTGATTTTCTCCAAAAATGCTGATAATTTTCTAAACGTCTGAGCTGTAAAGTGTTTCATCTCCTGCTCCGTCTGAACTGCAGGACTAGTTCTGGATTCAATCATACATATGATATATATAATGGTAAATTCTTGAAGGTTGTGCTGCAGCTGCCGGTCCATTCTTGTCCATTCATTTTATTTTCATGTTCCATAAAAGCAGCTTTCATTAGCATTGCTAGCATTTACAGGAAGTTAGAAAAATAGCATTTAAAACATCCATTGTTTTAGAGTTTAGTTTTAAAGTTGTTGCTGAGAAAGTTGATTTATTACTGAAGATCACTTTCAGTTCTTTAGTGTTCAAACCGTTTGTCCATAACCTTCTTGTAATACTGGTTATCATACACACCTGCTGTCACACTACCATAACACTAGCTACCGTAATTTCCGGACTATAAAGCGCACCTAATTATAAGCCGCAGCAGCTAAATTTGGGGGAAATTGCAGATTTGTCCACACATAAGCCGCACCGGAATATAAGCCGCGGGTGTTTTAATGCTAATGCAGCAGGGGGGCTGAGGGGGGAGGGAGAGGTGTGGAGAGCAGTTGTCTGGCTGCCACTTGGGTGAGGAATCCGTTGGAGGTGTGAATGGCTGTTTTTCAATAGGATGAGTTGAAACATTAAAGATAACAAAAGAAGTCAAACTGCCTTCATTGTCAAAGGTGCAGCTGTGCAAAAGGGCGGGGCCATCAGTTTCGAACAGACCACTTGTCAGTGTTAATTAGTTGCAGAATGTTGCAAAAACAAAGAAAACACGTAGGAAAACGGCTCACCAATGAATGGCTCCCATCAAAGAACCATTAGTCCCATCACTACTCCCGACTCACGTCTGTGTAATCCTGCACGTAGTCAACAGCGCGACCACCACCCCCATACCCCCCTTATACCGCCATTGGGTAATCTTTCGTGAAAAGCACATGATTGCGCAACCAGAGGTAGCGCTAGACTTTTTAGTTTTTAGTCATCTCATCGGGATCTCTGGCAAGAACCTCCAGAGACTACAGTACATCCAGAACAGCGCTGCCAGGATCCTGATGAGGGTGCGCAAGCATGAGCACATCACCCCCATTCTGAAAGCACTTCACTGGCTCCCTGTCCCACTTAGAATAGAATACAAACTCTGCCTCCTCTCCCACCAGTGCATTTACGGTCAAGCCCCCCACTACCTAAAGGAACTCCTCACTTCCCCGACCACACGCATCCTTCGCTCCGTAAAAGCGAACACGCTTCAAACCCCCAGAACCAAGCTCTGCAGCATGGGAGATCGGGCTTTTTCCTCTGCTGCTCCGAGGTTGTGGAACTCCCTCCCTGTCCACTTAAGGTCTCCACAAACTGTGGATGCTTTTAAACAGAACCTGAAAACCTACCTTTTTAGAAAAGCTTTTTGTTAGTTTTATTCTGTAGCCGCCCCTTTTATTTTCTAACTTGTTTTATGAGTGTTGACTCAGCTATTTTAACCTTCTCCGCTGTAGCACTTTGAGATTGCAAAATATAAAGTGCAATATAAGTTAAATTTATTATTATTATTATTATTATTATTATTATTATTATTATTATTATTATTATTATTATTTGACTCACAGGGTTAAAAAAAATCCAGTCATAATCTATTTTTATCCGTCACATTAATTTTACACTTATTACATTTTCAATAGCATTATTACTCTAACACTGGGCCCATTTAGCACACAAATACATAAAATTAGACTCTAAATTAGTCGATAAGCTAGTGATCATATAGAAATTCCCAAAAACTCCGTTTGGAGTCGAGCTCAGCGCAGCAGCAGGTGAGGTGATCCTCTGTGCGCTCCGCGGGACTCTGATTACCGTGTAATATTAACGTTCATTATGAGATCATGAGAGAGATGAGGGGTTCACATATTTTCATTGAGATACTCAGGGGAAACCTGGTGCTGATGTTTAATGCGGACCTCCTCGTAGGTTAGTGGGCGTTTGGAGTCCAGTTCTATGTGCGCGCAGCTCGCAGAGCAGATTTTGCGTGTCAACAAGCGTCCACAGCCTATGAACGCTAGTCCGAGAGCGCATTACAACAGAAAGTGTAGTTAGTCTGCATCTGATCGCACGCTGAGCACCGGATTGCAAAGGGGCATTTGAGCGGATCAGGTCTGCGGCTGTAGAGGCTTGTTGACACGCAAAATCTGCTCCGCGAGCCGCGCGCACATAGAACTGGACTCCAAACACTAACCCGCGAGGAGGTCCGCATTAAACAGCAGCGCCAGGTTTTCCCCTGAGTATTTTAATGAAAAATATGTGAAACCCTCATCTCTCTCATGATCTCATAAGGAACGTTAATATTCTGTAATCAGAGTCCCGCGGAGCGCACAGAGCTGCACCTGCTGCTGCGCTCAACTCCGAACGAAGTTTTTAGAAATTTCTATATGATGACTGGCTGATCGACTAATTTAGTGTCTACCGTAATCCTATGGATTTATGTGCTCATGGGCCCAGTGTTAGATCAATCAAATAATTGGAACAGAGCGATCTGCAGCTTCTAAACAGGTTCTCCAAACCGCGACAGTCAGTGGAGGATGAAAAGATTAGAAACAATTAGAATAATATACAAAAGTAATGAAATAATGCTACTGAAAATGTAATTATTATAATTTTTTAATTAATAAGTGATGGATAAAAATAGATTATGACCGGATTTTTTAAAATCCTGTCAGTCAAAATGACAGGAGGGAAAAAAGTCAACCACTCGGGACAGAGATGACTGTTTGGGAACGCAAAGCGTCCCGTTTATTAACATTTAAAAAACAACAAAAAATCTTTTAATCAATCAATCAAACAAACTTTCACATCTTTGACCTGATGAAACACATTAATGCGTGTAAAAATAAAACAATGCGCTCCCAGCGCAGGTCCTGCAGTCGGCCTACCGTAGTAGCGCAGTATATAACAAAACAAAGCAACGCTTGAAAAGGCAATAACGTTAAAGGGCTAAATTAGTTTTCTTTTTAACAAAATAACCAGCATCTTTTCTGAAAACTGCCAACACAGCTCTAAATGTGCAGTAACGCTGCCGTTTATTTTATCAAAATAACCAGAAAGATCAGTCCCGTGTCATCGTTTTAGTCTGTACTAAAACCCCCAAAGTCCTCGTCGTCAGTGTCTGAAACAAACAGACCCAGAATGGACTCGTCAGCCACTCTTTCTCCTTCAAAACCAACGAACTCCTCTTCCTCGGTGTCTGAATCGAACAGCCTCAGAAGAACGGCTTCAGCTGTCGCGCCATCCTCTTCATCACCGTCACGCAACAGTCCAGCTTTCCGAAACCCGTTGGTGATCGTGGATGTTTTCACACTTTTCCATGCTGTCAGGATCCACTGGCAGACTTGAGCTAAGGTTGCTCTTCGCATGCGACCAGTTTTGGTGAACGATTTCTCGCCGCTGGTCATCCATGCCTCCCACTGAACTCGGAGTGCCACTTTAAAAGCACGATTCACACTAATGTCCAGTGGCTGCAAATGCTTCGTTGTGCCCCCAGGAATCACAGCTGGAATAGAGTTTGTGCTCTTGATGGCTGCTTTCACCGAATCCGTTATATGAGCCCTCATGCTGTCCAGAACGAGCAACGCTTTTTTTTGGTGAAAAAATCCGCCAGGTCGCTTGACGTAGCACTCATTTAGCCATTCCTTCATTATGTTTTCCATCATCCACCCTTTCTGGTTGACTTTTACCAAGATGTCTTTTGGGAATTTTTCTTTTGGCATAGTGATCCTTTTAAAAATCACCATCGGTGGAAGCTTTACTCCAGATGCGGTGCAGCCCAGAACACAAGTGAAATTTGTTCTCTCGTGGCCGGTTGTTCTCAGTGTGATGGACGATTCACCTTTCTTGTTTACAGTCCTTGTAAGAGGCAGGTCAAAGGACAGAGGCACTTCATCCATGTTGATGATCTCGTCCGGTCCGATGGAATGTTCATTCATCTTTTTCTGTGTAAATTCGCGGAAGTTCGCTATTTTCTCCTCGTGGTCTGGAGGGAGTTGCTGACACAGAGTCGTCCGTGCCCTGATGGACAGTCCTTTTCGTCTCATAAATCTGAGACACCATGATGGTCCACCAATAAAATCTTCAATATTCATTTCATTGGCGGTTGTTTTGGCTTTCAGTCGGATCTGCACGGTGGAAACACCCCGGCCGTCTGCTCTCTGCGTGTTCACCCAGTCTTCAAGAAAGTTTTCAAGCTCTGGCCATCTGCTTTTCTTACCTCTAAAGGATTTTTTGGTCTTTTTGCATTGACCCAGTTCTTCACGCTGTCGTCTCCAACGTCTCACCATTGACTCATTGATGCCAAGGGTACGCGCAGCAGCTCTATTTCAGTCTTTCACAGCCAGATCAATTGCCTTTAACTTAAAAGCAGCATCATATGCAGTTCTCCGTTTGTTTTCCATACTTCCTCTGTCTCGCTCTCCTACTCTGTTATGCTCTCGTTGCTTTGTGTTGCTCTATTTATTTGGCACGAACTGTCCCGCCTCTTCTCTGGTGTTTCCTTGATAGTGCGCCCCTGCTGGCCGTTAAAAAACCCACAGATAAGCCGCACCATTGTAAAAGCCGCAGGGTCCATGGCAAGTGAAAAAAGTAGCGGCTTATAGTCCGGAAATTACGGTAGTTTTCTTCCTGCAAGTAATCTAATAGATAATAGTTTATTGACACTGATTTCAACATAACTCAGGCCTTATTCACTGATCATTTATTTACAAGTGCTTGATGACATGGACTAATGAAACTACTGTTCATACAGAAACAGACAGTAAGGATACACGTTATATTTCTTGCATTAATGCTGCTTGAATTGGGACGACGTGAGGTCGTTCCTCCAGTGGGTTTCCTAATGACACCTTTATGCTTTAAAAGCTTCAAATAAATATAATTTAGCTGATTTGTCAAGCAACACACTGGCACAATCTAGCAAATCAAGGCGCATTACTGGAGACAGCCTCTTAAGTACTCCAGTGCATTTCCTCCCTCAGCCTGCTGGTAATTTATGGAAGCGTTCCCACTAACACAAAGGAAGATTTGTGCTAGACAGGATTTGACCTCATCATGTATGTGTCTCGTTTTATTTTATGCTCTTAAGCTGTCTGAGCACAATGTGTGTGCATGTATGTGTGTGTGCGCGTGTGTGTGTAAGCGTATATCAGGGTTTTCCTTTTTTACTCCTGACCTTCCCTTCTTCTGAACCCACTGTAGGCCAGTCAGCTTCCTCGTCACACTTTCAAAGATGAGACATGAAATTTGTGCAACACTAACATCAATGTGGCTCATTTTTATTGTTTAGAGTCAACAGAAGTTTGTCTTAAGACATTTTACATGACCGAAGACTAATTGAGTTTCTAAATATTACTCTTCACACTGCAGCAGCAGCAGCAGCAGCACACATTATGCCTTTCATGTCTTTCTTCTCTAATGTCTTTTCCATACTGACACACATTTTCACTGTAATAATAGTTGTCCTTTAAGGGAAAGAAAAAAAAATCTGGAATGCTAAAAATAACAGTTGCAGCTAAAATTAATGTGACTTGGCTCTACTCCTGTAGAGTAAAACAGAGCTTTGTAAATGATGGTTCAGGCAGTTCAGAATAGAAGTATTTCAGTGTATTTAGCTACAAACTAAAATAAAATAAACAATATATTAATGACAAAGGTAACGAGTAAATACAAAATATTATTTTTGATTGATTAGTTCATTTTAAGGGCTAAAGGTTTCCAAACCAACCTGATCCTATATGGAAAAGTAATTGTTCCCTAAACTTAATAACAGGTTGTAGTACTCCTGGTACAACAACCAGTCCAGTGTTAGTGATAACTAGTAATGAGATCACACGCCTTCCAGAAAGGTTCACTTTTGTCTCATCGGTCAACAGAATACTTTCCCAAAAGTCCTGAGGAGGATCATCATGATGTTTTGAGCTCTGCCATGGATGCTATTTTTACATATGACATATTGCTTTTTGAGATCTTTTAGCCTACTTCTTGCTGTCAGACAGGTTCTATTGAAGTGTGGCAGAAATCAACCCTAGGTATGGAGAAACTGAAATCAGCTGTCCTAATCATTTGGTTAATCACGGGGTCACATACTTCACATAGGGGGCCAGGTTGGTTTGGATAGCTTTTTTTCTTTAATAAATGTAATCTACATTAGAAAACTGTATTTTTTATTTACTCAGGTCTTTGTCTGATATTGAGATGTGTTTTCTGATCTGAAATGATTTAAGTGTGACAAAAAAGCAAAAACTGAAGAAATCTGTAAGGAGGAACATCATATTCACAGCACTGTAAACGTGTCAAGTACTCAACCAGGGAAGTGGGTCTTTGTCATGAAAAAGAAGACATATTCAATCTGCTTTAGAAATAAAATCTTGCCTATCACTGCTTATCTGACTGGATCTCCAACCTTTAGGAATCAACACAATCAGGGAGAGTCAGCTAACAACCACGTGTTCTATTATACAGCCCAGAAATCACAAAACAAAGTCAAACTATCTGCAGATGATTTGATGCTTATTTAATTGAGCTAAAACTTGTGATGATCCTATTCTAATATCGTGTTGTGATTTAAAGTATAGATGACGTTCTTATTTAAAAGCAGAAGAAGCTGATAAAATGAACAAGTGCTCAGGTATCAGGGAGTGCTAACTGTGCACCCATCAGCTAGCATGTTGCTGACATGAGTGCAGCTCGATCTCCTCCTGCCTGTGTACTCTGCAGACGTACTCCACCTAATCTCTGTCTGTATTTCTGTTTTTCTTTTGGAGGATGAGTCATCAGAAGCATCCCCATTTTCACCCAGTGGAACTCCTCTGCAGGAACTCACACAATTCACGTAGTTCATCCTCCACTTCCAAAGATCTGTTCCTCAAAAACCCGTGACTCATGGGAAGTCCTTTCAGCCACACCGCAGCGCTTTGCCCCACCGTCTGAATGCATTATTCAGAGATAGTTTATTAATTTATCAGGTTTTATTGTCGCCTGGCTCCTTGTATTGTGGTGTAAATGTTTTGGCTGTTGGTGACACTGTTACACACAGGAACTCACATTTGCACATGCAGCTTTTAATATTGAATGGTTGGTCTGGAGCAACTAAAAAAGGTTAGATTTTTTATTTGATTCTTTTATCAAAAACAAAAAAAAAATGTTTATTTTTTTTAATGGGAAAAATGTAGTAAATTTCACTTTATTCTTATGATTAAGAACTATTTGCTGCACTCTTTATCTCAGAGATGAAACTGGGGTTTAAACCTGCTCTGTGTATTTTCAGAACCATTTAGAACCACATGCATAATGTAAATGTTCTGTGGCATTTTCTGACACTATCTTGAAAAATGTGCAAATAACTTTTGCCCCAAGTTCACAGATGGCTCTGTATTTGCTCATCCTACTGTGATACTGTCACACAGCGCCTGGCACTGGAAGCACCGTCTTATATTGTGTTCTCATTTTAGACGATACACAAACACACGCACGCAGAGCAAAAGAGAGACACAATAGGAAGATGCACCGCTTCGGGCTAGTGTTAGTGAATGAATGGGTTATTATAGAGCAGCTTGCTGAGGCAGAAGACACGCAGGACAGAAGGCCGACGAGTTTCAGTCAATCTGTGCAAAATTTAGTTTGAAATACGACTATTAAGAATCATTTATCAGGACTAGTTTAGTGTGTATGTGAGCGCTGGATAGTGGGAAGGTTATGAATAAATATCATTTAACCTTTCGCTCTATTTAAACAGTTAAATGGAACAGAGGTTAGTTAGGAGGTAACAGTCCGGTTAAAACAAGCCAGACCTTAAAAATGTTAAACAGTCACACAAAGGTTAGGTGTTTTTATATTGCACCGATATTCAGGAAGAAATATGGGATTTTGACCAAACATGAACAGACCTTTCACTAGGTCCTGCTACAAGTTCCAAAAATAAAACTTTTAAAGAAAATTTCCCTCCTAAAGGAATTTTAAAGACATTCTTTATGATTATTTTATGAAGTTCATCATGTCTTTTTTTACGTTACTAGTTAAGGTTCTTATGATGCAGACATGTAATATTTGGTCAGTCTTATTTACCTTTGTCTTGACATGTTTCGACCCACTGCTCAGGTCTTCATCAGAAGTGTCACTGATGTTTACGTGACGCGTCTTTATCAGCTGTTCGTCCGATGGGCGTGACCGACCCAGATCTGTCAGGTCTGCTGGGTCGGTCACGCCCGCCTCCGCCAGTTGGTTTCTGGAGAAGGGAGTCCCAGGTGTGGGACAGCTGGTAGGCACCCTCATCCCGGTTGATGGTCCACTTTTCCCGTTTCCTTATTTCCTATATTACAGCACCCGATCACATCAGACCCACGTTCTGGAGGAGAAATGTGGATGATATTCTAGAAACAATCAAAACCGGACACACACAGCAACTCACAGACCACCTAAACTCCATCGACACCACTGGCAACATAAAATTGACACATGAAGAGGAAACAAACCAAACAATAGCATTCATGGACATGAACATCCACCACAAAGAAGACGACTGTCAGTAGTCAGAACACTATTCGAAAGGGCCAGACTCATCACAAACGAAACAGACCGGAAACAGGAGGAACAACACATCAAACAAGCACTAAAGATGTGTCAATATCCAAAATGGGCCATACAAAAAGGAGAACAACAAGTTAAAGAAAAAGAAAGCAAGAACACAACCAAGAAAGGCAAACAAAAACAAAAACGTTCAGACCGCACGCACACTGTCACAGTTCCGTACATACGCGGAGTCACAGAACGGATACAACGAGCCATGAAAAAACATCAAATCCACACAATAATCAAACCACACACAAAACTAAGACAGCTGCTAGTACACCCCAAAGACAAAGTAGAACTGGATAAAAATGCAATGTAATCTACGAAATCCCCTGCATGTCCTGCAATAAAATGTACATCGGAGAGATAGGAAGAGCATTCAGCACAAGGAAAAAAGAACACCAGAACGAATGTGAGAAGGAAACAACAGAAAGGTTCACAAGAACAATAAAGAAACAAGCGGAACAGGAAAACCTAAAATCAGCCATCTCAGACCACTGCAAGCGCAATAACCACATCATGGACTGGGAGCACGGGAAAATCATTCACACTGAAAACAACAGATACAGACGTTGGATCAGGAAGGCAATCGAAATAAGGAAACGGGAAAAATGGACCATCAACCGGAATGAGGGGGCCTACCAGCTGTCCCACACCTGGGATTCCCTTCTCCAGAAACCAACTGGCAGAGGTGGGCGTGACCGACCCAGCAGACCTGACAGATCTGGGTCGGTCACGCCTGTCGGACGAACAGCTGATAAAGACGCGTCACGTAAACATCAGTGACACTTCTGATGAAGACCTGAGCAGTGGGTCGAAACATGTCAAGACAAAGGTGAATAAGATTTACCAAATATTACATGTCTGCATCATAAGAACCTTAACTAGTATTCTTTATGATTGTTGTGGCTGAAAATGTCAGATCTTGTGGCATCTTTTAATACACGTGTTTCTATAAAATGTTAAGAACGAATGAATTTAGGAAGGTAGCTGCTATTATTTATGTAACCTTTACAAAACTGGCACAGGATTTCAACAAAAATGTTTAAAATTCCAACAGCTAATTTGTTCAAGCGCTTCCTTCAAATAATACCCTAAATTGAAAGAAAAGCAATAAATCAAATGTTGAAAAATTGCTTGTTCATCCACGCAAATTACCACTGGATGTCTGTGTTGCTTTTACAACGTGTCATTTAAATCACTAGTTTTGTGTATTTCTGCTCAAAACAAACAAATCTTCTGTTATACTGATGTGGAGCCATTACAAAGCAAAATGCTTTATTTTTCTGTGAACTCATAGCTAATGAAAATATAATTTATAAAAGGGAATGATGTCAGTCGTGTCAGTTTTTGTGCAACAGCCTCTGTAGTGCTATAGTCCTCACTTCTCAGCCGTGCTCCTGGTAAAAGCTTTGCAGTTGAATAAAGTTTATGTCAATCTTCTGCCACGATGTTGCACGAGGTGCAAAAAAGCTTTCCACTGCTTTCATGTCATATATCAGGAAACTGACCTGCAGGACATTTAGACGTAATAATCGATGGAAAATGTGAGCATTTGGGATCAACGTGTTTTAGTTTTGCAGGCTAAATTAAAGAAGTGAAACTTGGCAGGAGGCTGAGGTGATTGGTCAAAATTGCACGTCCATGCAAAATTTGCAATTTGCATTAAGAGTTGCTTCCCTTACAACTTTTCACAGGTGTTTTTAATGGCAGTAGACCACTGTAGAGCTGATCTCACTGTGACGTTTTGTTAGCTCATCACTTTAATCAGAACAAAGCTTTGTTTCTTTAAACTGAGGCCATTCAAAGAGTTGTCTTTGGCAAAGGAGGTCTACTTCCTGTTTCTAGAGACTCTGATTGTTTTGAGTGATGTCACCAGTGGGTATGGTCCACAGTGTGGACCATACCCACCAATGGATAACAGACACGGATACTTCAAAACGACCAAACCATCCCTTTAAATGTGCTGTTTGGCCACTGCTGTGCAGCTATTTATAATTTGTGCTGTGATAATTAAGAGCCTCATTTCACTGGTGTGATGAATGAGAAGGAAAGAGTCTCATGAGAAGCTTTTCTATCTGAGGCCGTAAAGTTAAGTATAAAGCTGTAGGAGTCCAAACAATTCTATTATTTCTGCATTAACTTCTAAACTAACAGGAACAGATGAATTAACCACAGATTCCTTTTCTGGAGTCAAATTAAAACACTCAGACAAGTGTGAGAGATACTTTGAAAATACATTAATATTTCATAAATATTTATCAAATCAGCCTTGAAATTGTCTACAAGAAATTACAATCAAAAGTTCTTTAATCAGCAGAAATTGCCTGTGAATCTGTAGGTTTTTTTCATTCAGGCTTCAGTTAATCTATAGAAATGGTTGCTTTTATGTCCGTGGACACGCTGCAAAGAGAGACTGCTGTAGGGCTAAACAGCAGGTGGTTGAAACTTCTCCAAAACATCATCACTGCTCCTTCACTGAGCATCACAGATATCAGTGAGATGAAGTGTCTGCACAAAACCCAAAGGGTAGTGAGAGACAAAACCCACCCCGAACGCAGCCCGTTCTCCCAGAACAGAGGCTGCTGCTGCCACAGCGGCACGCTTGACAAGTGATTCGCTTTTATGTGTCTGCTTCTGTGAGTAGCATGGAACTTTCTGTGTTATATATTTTTTTGGGGGAATAATGAAATGAATTTAAAATCTTTTTATTGCAGATGTGTCAAGACGGTTCCCTTTGCAGTTTTTGTGTCAAGCATTAAAGATGTGAAAAGGAAGTGGAGGCTGAAAATGAAGACAACTCGCTGTAAATTGCACAGAAAAGTTTGAAAGCTTCCATGTGGTGTTTTTGTCTGTTTTAAAGATTTAAAGCACATAAAATGAGATGAAGTAACTTTTTTTTTAAAGTAATTTAATTTTTAAAAAGTTTTTTCCCCTGATGAATCAATTAGTCAGCAATTATTTAAATCAACGTCCACTTCCTGTTCCCGGCTCCAGTTCATGTCTTACCTCTTACCCTTACTTTATAAATATTACAGCACAACTGTCACATTAAAAAGTGTCACTGTGACACTAACGTTACTCACTAAAATGTACATTTGTAGAGATGCTGCATCACGTATTCTATTCTGAGTGACAGGGGCAGCAGCCCAGCACCAGACCCTCCTCTCCCCAGCCACGTCCTCCAGTGGGACACCAAGGTGTTCCTGGACCGGCATAGAGATATAATCCCTCCAGTTTTTTGTTTTGTTTTTTGTTTTGGATTTCTTGCTCCCGTCCAGTTAACCATTGCACATGTTGGTGTTCACTCTATGTTCGTCTCTTCCTCCTCAGATGTTCTTCTTCGCTGGTAGGACTGTGTGCAGTCCTGGAAAACAGTAATAAGCTATTTTGCCCCCACAGGTCATATAGTGCATTGCAGTTATTACAACAGTATGTTGCTCATTGTGAGAGGAGCTGTCTATTGAAGGCTCTGTTAATGATGTTTTAACAATAAAAATACATACCAGTGATTTTTTTGTTGTTGACCTGGTCGAAAGCGACAATTAATCATTGCAGTCCAATGACAATTTATACAGTAAATGTGTGTACTGATAAAATCTCAGTCTCAAAAATATTTCTAATCTTAGATGACTGATAAACATACTGTATACTCATTTTATCTATGAGTTATAAGGCATTAAATAGCCTTCTGTAGTTTATCCAGTAAGTATAATAAAGTAAGCTAAGCATAGGAGGTATAGGAGAGCAAAAGCCTGGAGTTAGATCAAAAGATGCATGCTTGATAAAACATAATCACGACCAATAAATTCACCTCAAATGCAGCAGTTATCAGTGCTACTTGAAGATATTTATTAATCGTCTGTAACATCAACAAGTCATGCACGCAGAACTTAGTATAAAAGCAGAGACGTTGTACACGTGAGAGTGTTTCCTCTAAGTACTGCAGCATAGTCACACTGTCAAAATGAACCTCAGGTTGTGGGAATTACTTTAAATTTTAACAACTTGGAAGCAGACACAAAGAAATTCCCTGGCCCTCTTACAATCGGTCACTTTTGACATGCCCACATGATGAGGGTCTTGACCTTGACTGAACGCTGATACAGAAAGCTAAAGACTGCATACAGTAAGACAACACTACAGTGTCCAAGCATAATGGATTCTGTGTGCATTTGTTCAATAGCACAAGCGACACTGATTATCTGCACCTGTGAACAGAAAGTATTTGCTTATTTTAATGTTTTAGCTCAGACATAGGTGTACCTCCATACATTATGCAAAATAAAGCAGTCACACAATGTAAAAATGTCCCCTTCTACTTAATCAAATGTTGAGTTGAATGTAGGTTAATAGGATTTGGGATATTTTATTAGGATTGTTCATATTTTAACCTGTTCAGTTACCCAGTTTTACCCAACAAGTTGCTACAGGAGCTTTATGTGTGCACTGGTTTGTCTTAATATCCACATTCTGAAACACAGTGTGGATAAAATGGACCTGAACACACATATGTGTGTGTGAGCTCACTCAGGCGTAACATTAGATGCCTTATCAGCCAATTAACTTACAGGATGACCTACAAGGATGTGCCACCTTTAATATCTCACAGAGCCAGATGCTTCTTCTGTATGTTCCCAGCAAACATTCATTATGGCTGTGGAAGTGCTTGTGCTTTAAAGCAGGCAGGAGATGAATGAGAGACATTGGTACGAGACATTTTCAAAAACAGAACAGTTTCAGACAAAAATATGAAGGAAAAAATAACCTTTGTAGTGATTTTCTCCACAGTTCCTCCTTTTTTTTTTAACAGAGTTCATCCCATCAACCCATTATGAAACTTACAGACAAAAGCTCTCTAATCCTGGCTCCTCAGCCCTGCCTTTGATGGCTGTGTGTGCATGCAAGTCAATGAGTGTGCACATGCCAATGTGTTAAACCGCTGCAGAGGGGCACAAGATTGTGTGTGTGTTAGTAAATGCTGTTCAAAGCTGCATGCTGACCTACGGCAGTGTGTGCGTGTGTGCACGTGCGTGCTTATTTAGATGCCACTGAATAGAAATCATCTCCATGGGCATGTTAGGCTGTAGCTGCATCAAGGAGAAGATACATCAAAGGGAAACAAGTTCCAGAGCACAGCGGAGCAAAAAGCATGTCTGTATGAAGCCCAGACGTCTCTCCGCTGTCAGAAAGATTCAAATCAAAGTGGGGGAAAAAATGCAGATGGAAAGGAGGAGTTAGCGCGTGGAGATTGTATCAAAAGCACCAGAGCATAGTGAAACAAATCTGTAGCACAATTAGTATCCAGGAAGGAGCGTCGGTAGATAAATGTGAGTGTGGGAATAAAACTTTGGAAAGATGTGGCACCAGCTTGAGTTGGTCTCAAATCTATAGTGCTATTCCCACCCCACCCTACACTCAGATCCCTCACCACCACTTCCTGAGCTCAGATCAGATCTTTCTCACATTAGTATGTGTTTCGTCTTTCACACACATGAGCAGGGTTAGTGGGTATGTGTGTGTAAAGTTTACCCCGAGGCAAAAGCAGAGGTGGACCCCCTGGTAGCATGCTGAACCTGGAGCAACTTTTGAAGGCTGGACTCATCACAGATCTGTGATGGTTACTGGAGAAGTGTTTTATGGTTAGCGTGACCATTTATTATAGAAACTGGGCTGTTTAAAAAGCTATGGTAGGATTCTGACTGTCCAGCAGGTGCAGTCCAGATGCAAGAAGACAGTGATAAAGCCTCCAAAGAGACCAAATCAGCGGTGTGACTGTAGGTTATTAACGTGTTTAGGGAAATACTTTTTTAAAGAGAATACCTCCATCTGCACAACATAAGTAATGTGACACAGAAGCATTGACCCCCCAGGTCCTCTGATTGTTACGTTATAGTCAGGTCTGTTATCAGTTTAACTCATGAATAACTCCTTTTGCTGGTGTAACGTGTTCACTTGATGGAGCTTCTAAAATACAAAGCTCTTTAGTTTAATGTGCCAGACCTGTTATATTCATCCTGTCATCTTTTACTAAACTAAGATCTTAACTCTATTAGAAAGTGCAATAAAATGTCTGTTTTGCACATTTTTTTTGGTCCATTTGAGGCAGAACTAGTTAGATTATAATGTCAGGTAATAATAATGAAAAAATATATAATATTAGTTGTAAAGTAGTAATGATATTTGGTAACAAAGTTGAACTTTATATTGAAACATCCTTTTATTTTTCAGAATATTTTCAGTTTAGGTTTTTTTTAACCAGTTTAGTTCAGTCCGCACTTTAATAACATATAAAAACTAAAATGAGTTTTAAAGTACTTATTGCATGTTCAACACATTTTAGAAACACTGCAATAATGTCATTAATTGTGATGTGTCTTCACATTAATAACGATGCAAGATATTTTTAAAAAGTTATCCATAAGAGCCAGGAAGCAGAAATGTGACACTTTGTCTGGCTAGCTTGTGCTATTGACCCATCATTCATGATGTCACATGTAAACAGAAAGGACATGTAGGTCAAGATTTTGAAACTATTGTTATCTGGAAAGAACTGAGCATTTTATCATTATTAACATTATTATTTTCACTCTGTCAGGATGAACCTGGTTCAGTGTTAGGAATAGACTCACCAGCCAAACTGACCGACCAAAATACTGTCCTGAAGAGAAAGTCATTAGACCTTTGGGATGGGGTTTCACAATATTAAAACTCTAAACTTGAAAAATCTGGATTTTTCTGGATCATTTTACCTCCCTGAACATAAAATCTAGATAGCATTACCTTACTAGAACTATCAGAGTTCTAAAAACTGTAATTATGTCCAGTGAGCTGAATGAACGCTGGTTATCCAACAAGGAACACACACACACACACACACACTTATAAATGAGTCGTAATTTGTCCTGACTCAGATGTGTTGACGAGTTATATTAAAACGTTACTCTTCACCATCTAAACAGCTAATACTACACAACTAGAGTGATGAGCATTGTCATCCCAAACCAACAGTGTGTTTTTATTCATGTTGTTTCCTTTTGGTTCGTTTGAAGCTTCCATTTCTGCCCGTTTTTCATTCTGTTTTTCTTCTGGTGAACATTTTAAATCAGCATCACAGCAGGGAGGACACCTGCTTAGTAACAGCTTCAGCTATTCACAAAAACATACACATCTACTTCTCTGCTTCCATCAAAACATATTATATCTTTCTGTGTGTGTGTGTGTGTGTGTGTGTGCATCTGCAGGGAGTTTGGCTGGAGGGATCCAGAGCTGCCAGAGGTAATCCAGATGTTGCAGCATCAGTTTCCATCGGTCCAGTCCAACGCTGCTGCCTACCTTCAGCATCTCTGCTTTGGAGACAACAAGATCAAATCTGAGGTACTGATCTCTGCAAGACACCACTCAGGAGAGAGGACTCTGTCATGGAGAGAGAAACAGTTTTCACCATGAGCCTCTACATCACCACAACCCATGATCCTCCAGCTTGTAATAATACATGGAATAAGTTCACTGTATTCCTATTTTATTGCTATCAAATGCAGTGCAATAAGTAAATTTTTCCCATAACATTTGCCTTTTAAATCTTTATAATACAAATTTCAACACATGATTAGATGCTCTTAATCCCCATGTTTAATAACCCTACGCAATATTCATAAAGAGGATTTATTGTCCACAAAAGTACGTTTTAGCTGCTTTAAAATTATCCATGTTTTTCTTAAAATTTAATTTGACAGGTTTTAGAAGTAAGGCCTTCCTTAAGCTACTTTTTTGTTTTATTAATGCAAATGTGAGAACTTTTTAGAGGTTTCTACACAGCTGAAGCCAGGCTTGGGCATGTGAGAATAAAAATCTAATCAGTGAATCTGGGTCAGAACACATTACTTTTATTTACTGGTTCTGTGTCTCTACATGTTTAGAACCCAAACCAATCTGAGTCCACCTCAGCACCAATGTTTGTGTCAAAATCATCACAGAGAAGAATTAGGTTTTCTGTGAAAATTGGATTTTTGATTATTTTGCGTTTAAACCACATAAACCCATTTATTTTATCGTTTTCCCTGTCCTCTGCAGCTGATTGTTAAATTAATCAAATTAACTGATAAATATACGGTGGTAGGTCTTTTAAGTTGTCTTGCCCCCCCCCCTGTGTATCTTATTTATGAAAATCTGTTCCAACATTTTGGACCCTTGAAGACCTCTACACTACAGACTGCTGCTATGTTGCCAAAACTTGGATAAGAAGTTACATAACATGAAAGGCTTCTCTAAATATCAGTAAATAAATACAATTCCTGGTAATATTTTTAATATAAACTTCTAAATATGCCCATATAACATTAGACTGTTTTTTCTAATACACAGGAACTCTTTTGAAATTCTCACACTGAGTGTTTATTTCTTGCGCTGCAACACCTACAGTCTGTAGCCTGGCCCGGACGGCGGCCTGACATTGAGCAGGCGGGTTGTAAATCTGCACACTTTCAACTCGCTTTATTGTAATGCTGCTGTTATCTTTAGCACAGACACTTGCAATATGTCAAGTTGTTATTTAGCTTGTGTCACATCGCCTGAAGGGTCGAGGATTCGTCTCTATTCAGGGGAAACTCAGTCCAGCTCGCTCCACATCAGATGGCACGAACTCCTCGATGTGCACATTTCACTCCGACTCCAGCCTGATTCCTGTGCTCTCTTTATTCATCCTCTAGAGAAATCACCCCTCAAAGTCCTGCAGGAAACCGCTCCATCTGTCTCCTCGATGTCAACTCGGTTCAGCTCAGTTTGGTTGCATTAGTCCTCATGGAGACGATGGATTTGAGGGCAAACCAAGCTCTTCAAACAGCAGTCAGCCAACAGGCATTGAGAGTAGAGAGATAAGATGAGAGAGAAGACTGATGAAATGTGGTGGTGTGTAAAGCATGGCTGCCAAAACTACACCCTGTAGGCTAAACATTGTTCTGTCCTTGAGGGAGATGCTGGTGGAGGAGCAGACTGAGGGATATGTATGACCCACGCCTTGATCAGTCTTCCAGCAAGCGATACAACTTAAGCAATATGTCGTTTATCCAATACATCTAAACTCCAAGGCATACAAACCATATTTTATACCCCACCTGAATAAATGTGATCCTTTTAGCTATTTCATTCCTTCAGCCCTGGATCTGTGCAGGGTTCACGTTTTGGCACAGTCTTATAGGCTGGAAAACACAAGCTGATTAATATTATCGTGACTTTGCATGATTTATAAAACAAGATGTCACAAAGTTACTAATGAACAGCTTGTTCTTTTCTGTCAGTTAACTGTTTTAACATCACCCAAACTCAAACTGGTAATTATGTAAGTTTAATGAAAACTATTTCTATAACCTTTTTAAAGCCTGAGATATCAAATAGTATTATTACAATATCTAGTTTGTAATGATTTAACAGTTTATTAGCTAAGATAACATATACTCATCTATTTTGTATATATGTTTATACAGGGGTGCACATAACTGGTGCACCAGTGTGCATGACCACCAGATATCATCTAACCCTAGCCAGATCTCTTTGCCTAGATGCTCTTTTGTGGACTGGTGCTGCCGCGGTACTGCAATCACACAAATGAGTGTCACATCCTGCTGCGGGGGCCTGTTGACACACATGCCCTGCACTGTTAGCCCTCATCCCCCTTTCACCAAACTCACACCAAGGATGTTCACATACAGGCTAGTCCAGTTAGCAGAAAGGTTATTGCAGCTAATCCAATGGTTCTCAGTAGTTTGTATGGCTCCGTGTTCGTGTGTGTGTGCCTGATGAAAGTATCGATGTTCCATCCTGGTGGAGTTGGACAGCCTGTGTAACCTCTGTAGGATCCAGGGACCAGTAGTGACACTGACCCCAGTCAGATGAAAAACTACAGAAAAGCAATCAAAAGAAAACAAGAAAGGAAAAACTGTCTGTAGCCTCCACCTGAAAAAACCATTCCTGTTTTTAGGGTCATCTCATTCTTGACCCTTTTTTGCACCTGTTATTTCATTATCCCCAAAACAGCTGACACTGATTAACAACCCCCTCTGTTACTTAACCTACTACTTAACCTACAAATTGCACCTTTTCCTGACAAAAAAACCCCAGCAACACCTTGAGTAATGTTTTCCAGGTGTCGACTTCTTTTTAATTATATTGTTTTTTATTGCTGCTGCATCTTTACATACTCAACTTTCTAATATGCTTACTCGTAATTAGTTATTTGATGCTAAAATTAAAGCACCATGCTTGGTTTGGGGTGAGTTGTTGAGACTTTTAGTCCCACATTCTGAGTCTGGCTCCAAAAATACAAAACAGCAACTCATCTCAATGACATTTTTGGCCTAAATTTGATCATCCATCTACATGTGTTGTTGGTTCACAATCATACATAAAGTCCCCAAACACATGTAGGAGGACTTTTTAACAAAGTATCCAGATGCCATAGCAAACAGTTGATTTTCTTTTGCTGTAGTTGCATCAGCTGTATGTGTCAAAATAATCACAGAAGGTCAAGATGCCTGTCAGCCATCAGCCACAGACTGCTGCTTCGTCCTTGAGTCCAACCTCACTAATGACCTGTTTTCAGCCCTGGCTCTTATATATAGTAAAGCCAGCGGTGCACGGTGTGTTTTTGTTGTCATGGTGGAGCTCATTGTGTGTCTCCTGACCACCGTTGCATCCATGTTTCTTTAGTTTTGTTCTTTTTCTAGTCTCACACCTGACTTTTCATCCATTGTTGTTGCATTAATTTTGCTCTTGGTGGATTATAATAAAAATCTTATCTAACCCACTCTTTTTCCACATTTCAATCCATTACTAAAGCTACTAAACAATGAAGTGAAACGTTTGTATAAAAGATACATTTATGAGACTGCATTTAAAGGTAAACAAGCTCATTTATTTGAGAATACAATCTAAAACACCTGGAAGTTGTCAAATGAAGTAAAGCCACAGTAATTATCCCCCTGGTTGTATTTTGAAGTGGGCTGTGTTGTGATGTTTTCTTTACCTAACACTCTTTCCTGGGGTATTTTATGTAAAAATATATTTTGAACAAAGCTTGTCTAGTTTGAGATCACTGTGCCAGGGCAGTATACGGCTTTATTGTGTTGTTCTGCAGTCTGAAATGCCAATAATGCAAACACAAACATGGAGCTGCTGCGCCGTCTCCTACACTAAAATACTTCTTTTTTATTTAATGGCGAGCAGCCAGTCTGCCCTACATTCTCTTTTTGTCTAGACTGGTGTGAGCGGGGAGGGCTGTGCACACATTCAGAGGGTTGATGTGGAAAAGTGCAGTTGGGTTTGACAATTCTTGTATTAATATAATTAAATATCTTCATATATTCTGCTCTATTTATTGTTATAGTTTTAAAATATTTTATGCTAATCCAAAATGTGTTTTATAGCAAATGCTAATTTCCTACTCCTACAAAAAGAAGGCTACTGCTACTTGTTAAAAAGTAGAAAAATAAAGAAATGAGCTGTTTCTGTGAAACAGTGTGGTAATGTTTGGTTTGCAGATCCGACGGCAGGGTGGGATCCAGCTGCTAGTGGACCTGCTGGACCACAGGATGACAGATGTGCATCGCAGTGCCTGCGGAGCCCTGAGGAACCTCGTTTATGGCAAAGCAAATGACGACAACAAGATCGCCCTGAAGAACTGCGGAGGTATACCCGCTCTGGTCCGCCTGCTCAGGAAGACCACAGACGTGGAGATCCGAGAGCTGCTCACAGGTAACGACACCTGGGATCCAATTAGTCCTTGTCAGATTTAACTAAATCCTCTTATATTTAACTGTAAATCCATAGCATCTATTTGTTGATGCGAGTCAAATAATCACCAATTTAGCCTTTGCAAGTGCTTTTTACAGTGTTACTACCTACATACAAATCCTTTCGATCAGTCACAGTAATAGTACCCCCCTCTAGAGGGACATGGCAAGATAGTGCTCTAAAAGGATCACTATTCAATATTGAAGCTGATCTACACCTAGAAACCCCAGAGGGATGGAGGTGGATGGTTGGAAGGGTAATTCCAATTCAGGAGCCAAATGAGGAAAAATGGATTTCTCTCAGAGGCACCCACATTTATGAAAACATCTCTGTTAAGGGCCCATAAAGATGATATGTGTCTTGTTGCTTCTGAGAGCAGCTGTCAGTTTGAAAGGACGCCCTTCTCTCAAATCTGAGACCCATCACTGGGCTTTACTTAGATGTGTCAAAATGTGAATGAAGGAAACAGGCAGAAAGTAAAGACACTGTGTATAATATTACAGTACATAGTATTGTATTTTTGGACAATAAAACCTGAGCTGCACATCAGAGCTATGTGCCCGTTAATGTAGCTCATCTAAAAATAGTAGTGTCTGTTATTGTTGTTTGGTTAAATAGAAAAAAGATAAAATAATCTTTTTATCTTTGAATAAACAGAAGCTGCTGATCTCAAAGTAAGCTTTAGACAGTAACTGGAATCTGTTTTGGATAAATCAGCTTCCATAGAGCTGACTGAACTCTTCTGAGAGCGTCCGACGATGTTTCACTAAGGAGAATGTTCTGTTCTGATCAGCTCTTGATACGTTGAACATCACATCATGCTCTGCAGGCTGAGATACTAAGTGGGTGTCTTGGCCTCTGTTTTAGAAAGTTCTTCTTTATATTAGTCAGAACAGACTTCTGTGGCTGCTGCTAAATTAACAGCTTCTCCCACCTCTCTTCCCTGTGGTGTGCCACACGGTTTTGTTTTAGGGCTCTTGTTGTTTCTGTTGTACCAGCTTCCTCTTCAATATATTTTAGTACCATTAAGGATATTTGTTTTTCTTCCTTTTTTCTTCTGTAAATAAATAAATAAACAAATAAATAAATGCAAAAAAAAAAAAAAGGGAAAAAAATTGATATTTGTTATTACGTCTATGCAGTTGATAATTTATTAGCTATATATCTTTCATGAACCCCAAGATATTACACAGGTAGTTTAACCATACAATGGTCCCTCACTGTTTCGCAGAATTTTTTTGGGTGCAATTTTGCATGCTTTTTTTATTTTTTACAGCACTTTGTGCTCTGCATCCTGACCATTGTTAGTCGATCTCCTATGTGCAGCGCCATTGCGTGTATCACAAACGCGGGGTTGCAGTGCATCCTAACTCCTCTCTGGAGAACTCGCGCGGCGTGCTGGACCATACCGCTGAGTGCCTCTCTGCCAGACTGAGTCGCACATCATGCTCCCTTCCCTTATGAGAGCTTCTTTTTCTGCGGCGCAGCGGTAGGTGAGAAGCACAGAGCAGCTTAGCTCACTTGCAGCTTCTCAGCAGGTAAAAACAGACGAAACACACGATGTCTGGGCCGGATCTTTCAGACACGATCAATACATCAATTAAATGATTAATTCTGCTGTTCTGATGGTCTGGTAGTGTTTAAACAAGAGAGAAATGTGTGAAAATGTTAATGCCTGTCCAAGAAAAGTGTATCAAGTGTGCAGCGATGGGTTTTACAGCCTTAAAACATCTGTAATAATTGTAAAAATAAAACTGACTACTTCGCAGATTTTGCCTATTTGCCTAACTCCTGCGATGAACGAGGGACCACTGTATTGTCTGTTGAATGGCTCAGAAGTTTCTCCAAACTAACGAAAGTAAACAGATGCCCTTGTTTGTGCCCCTGACAGATTTGTACCTCAGATAGTGGAAACTCTTCACCCTCTTGTTAAATTCTCTGTTAAGGATTTAGTGTAACCTTTGAATCAGCTTTTTCTACTCCTGTCAATAATCAGGTTCTCTCTTGTGTTATTGAGAATACTTCTGTTCGATTTTCTGTGTCCTCCAAGTATTCACATGTCACACTATTGGTATTTGATTTGCACTGTTTAGTATTGATTTCTGAGTCATCTTCAAGATGCTATACTTCTGACTTTTAGAGCTCTACATGGACAAACACAAACATACACATAAAATATGGTGGTCTCTTTTAAAATGCAGTTAAAGACTCGTCTTTTAAAAGTGTTATTCCATCTCTGCACCCCACAAAAAGCTGCTTCTGAGTCTGCATCATTTACAGCTGCACTTCACACCTCACGCTGACGTGAGAATCTGGCCAGGGACGGACATTTTAGGCATCATTCGCACTAACAGGACGCCGTCAAGTACTACTAACGGGAAAGTGAGAACTGTCCTCACGACTCCCACGTTCAGGCACATTTTGTGCAGAGGGTATGTGTGCGTTTCTGTATATGCTCATGTGTGCAGTGAGTCTGGAAAAGGTTTTAGGCTCAACAAAAATGGAAATCAAAAGATTTTTGTATGCTGTTAGAGTCTTAAAGAAGATTACCATATAAATTAGAGCAGCAATTCAAGGCACGGAGCACAGAAATCCCTTCTGTCACAAATTAATCAGCAGAACGAGCGACCGGACTCAGACAGGCTGCTCTCTCCTCTCTCTTTCAGTGACCCATAGGAAATACACCTCTTTCTCTCCCTGCGGTTTGTTTTTCATAACTGGTCTCTCATTCTCGTCCCGTCTTTCTCCTGTCCTCTTTGCTTTTCACAGTTTCCCTGTTTGCACTCTTTCTCTCTGTATCTCCAGCCCTGTCTGGCAGCTTTTCTTTGTCTGTTGAGCATTTTGAATCAGAATCACAGTGGGATGTCAAGCTACCTGCCTCGCAAGCTGCAGACTCAGCTGCAAGCACAAACACACACACACACACACACACACACAACAACCCGCTCCCAATCACACACACTCATGTGTGACAAACGAGGTTGTCCTCTGCTGTTCATCCTCTCCCTCGTTTTGGTTTAATTACTGTCTCTTCTTTTATACGTTTACAACTAAAAATGATCATTTGAACAGAATAAAACCACATAAATGTTAATGTTTCAACTCCTGAAACCAGGATAAAACTTCTAACTTGGTGTCTTAAAATAAAAGTGATTCAGGAACAATTTTAGAGAAAATTTGAATCATAAAAAAAGAAAGACCTTCATTTTATTGGACCCTGATACTAAAAATGTGATTTTATTTTTGTTAGAGAAAACATAAAATATAATTAATGAATGTTTTTTGGATAACTTTATTAGATCAATTGCTTGTCACATGGCAGCGGCTCTGTGCATTTAGGCATCTAAACGTGGTAAAAACAACTTGCTGACATTCAAACAGAGCATCAGAATGGAGAAGAAAGGAGATTAAAGTGACTTTAATCATAGCATGGTTGTTGGTGTTAGACGGGCTGGTATGAGTATATAAAAAACTGCTGATCTACTGGGGTTTTTCACCCACAACCATAACTAGGGTTTCCATAGAATGGTCTGAATAATATCCAATGAGCGGCGGTTGTGTGAGTGAAAACGTTACCTGAGGTGTTAGAAGAGTGGACAGACTGGTTGCAGTTGACAGAAAGTTTTGCTGCTGTCCGTGTCCATCCCTTGGTGGACTTTTATACCTCTTCGAGCTTGCCTTGCACACACCTCATGGCCCATTTCACACTGGATCCATCTTCTGATGCCAATTCCAGCAGGATAATGCTCCATGTCACAAAGATCAGATCATCTCTAACTGGCTTCTAGAACATGACAGTGAGTTCACTGGACTCCAACAGCATCCACAGTCACCAGATCTCAATCCAGTCCAGAACCTTTAGGATGAGGTGGAACGAGATCCATATCATGGATGTATAGTACCTGAGTGATGCTGTCATGTCAACATGGACCAGAATCTCTGAGGAATGTTTTCAACACCTTGTTAGATCTATGGCATGAAGAATTAAGGCGGGATCAAAAGAAAGGATCCAACCTATACTGCCAATAAGGTGTACCTAACAAAAGGGCCATTGAGGAGATATTAACCCCTTATTTTGATCAGGAATATTTTTTACTGTATTTCATTTGTCCTACCTTTGATTTTCTGGGGTTGGATTAGAGACACAATCACACTAAATTATGACACACCTCTGCTTCATAATGCTTTAGTTCAGGTTTTATTAAAGGTTCATATTATGCCCTTTCTATCCACTCTGAATCAATCCTGTAACATCTCAATAACGTGTAAAAGCTACGTTTTGGTCAAATTAGCCCTTACTTTAAGTGCGGCTGTTGTTTTTCCACCAGCTCATTCCACTTTCTGAAGCAAAACTTTTGTTTCAAATGGGCGGAGCAGCTGGGAAGTTGAGTCCCGTCCATCTCTTTTTCTGTTTGTGAGACATTGATGGGTCTTCAGGGTCTCAGATGAAGGGATTAAAAAAGACTTTTGTGCTCGTTTATGCAACCATCTACAAAGCAACTGTTGTGCTTTGCTCGTAGCTTCACCATGACTGTTTGCTAACATTTGTGAGGATGAGCTCTCCGGTGGTTTTTAAAGAGCGGGGGTGGGCTCAGGTAGCCAGAGGTGCTCGGGATTGTCTCTGTCCTCCAGAGAGGAGTGGTCTTTCCCCTTCTTAGCTGCTTTCATACAACAATTTGCCGCGAAGCTGAGCCGGCATCTGGGAGCCTTTGGTCGTTCATAAGTGTTCAGACTGTTCCGGTAATGTTGCGCAATCATGTGCGTGTCACAAAAGATTACTCAATGGCGGTATAAAGGGGGTATGGGGCGGTCTTCGCGCTGTTGATGTGCAGGGTTACAGAGACGTGAGACGGAAGTGTCCCAAGTAAACAGACAGGCGACTTCTGCTTCTGCTCCTAATGCCAGAAGCACCCGAGTCTCAGTGTCGCTCCAGTTTTCCATCTTCACCGAGTGTTTTCAAATGCATAATGGCTTTTGCATGTTTACCTGATTTTTAAATACTTTTTCCAGTCGGGGGTTGGCTCACCTTTGCCACGTTATTAGTGACACCTCCCTCTGTTGCGCCAAGACCTAATATTCATTCACAAGTCCGGCGTTGCGGTAATATTACTACCAAGTGTGGCGGCACGAATGCCACAAAATTCCTGCATCGCCACGGCGCACCATAAGACACACCATGGCGGCAGTATTGCATTGATTTTCCGGCACGGTGTGTCTTATGAACGCAGCTCTTGACGTCAGCAGGGGAAAGATTTTGAAACCACCTGTGTTAGCATTAGCTCAAAACACATTTCTCAAAAATGAGAGAAGTGTAATTGGTGAAAGTATTTTAAGACTTTTGGGTCTCAGACACAGTCTTTGGGACTGATATGACTGTTAGAAGAGCTTTAGAAAGTGAGTTTTACATAATATGGGACCTTTAAAGCATTTTAAATGATCAAGTTCACAAAGTAAAGTCATTCAGTGAGCCTGAACAACTGATACAAATTTATGTCACCAGTTCACAACACAAGTGATCTCAAAGGAATGACTCCAGATCATCTCAGGTCCTGATTCAGACCAGCTGACTGCAGTAACTGTCATTTTAGTTTGAATAAAATCACATTCATTCTGTCAGTCTGTCAGGACACAAACATTTCCTGATGCTAATTTGACGTGAGGCCCGTTTAACTCAGGTGTGAAGATGTTTGTAGGATAAGAACTGATAACATCTCACAGAGCGCCATGCATTCTCTGACTTCTTGATTTCCGTTTAAACTCAGCGTATTTCCACTCGTCATTACAGTACAGTGTTTGCTTACAGCAGCACTTATCTTTGTCAACAACACTTACACAGATACCAGCTCTTCAGAAAAAGATAAGGAAGTTATCAGACTCAAACTACGGGAACTCTCTGCTGTCTGGACGCAATCAAGTCACAATGCACCCGATTTAGACAAAACAGAGACGTTATGAAATATTAATAGAGAATACATTTTAAAAAGCAAATACAAACAATGCTGTTGTTGGGGGGTTGCTCAAAATACATGTGATACTTATAAAAAAAAGGCCTATTATGGATAAGTCAGCAGTCTCATCTTCTATTCATAGCATAGCGCCACTTTGGAGTCGCTCCAGTAGTGAGATGGTATCTAGCATGAGCAATCTCCTGACTGACTGCCACATTTTAAAAGGGCAGTAGTGGTTTGGATCTCACTTTGGAGACATCATCCAAAGTGAAAACCACTTGTGTGAACGATGCAAACGGAGCTGGATGAAGCCACATGGTAAGGCTTTAAATAACAGACACATTGTGTTGTACGATAAACATTCTGTTGTGGAACATAGGATGGAGTTTTATATACAATACCTTCAGTTCAAACCTTTAAATGCCTCTGATTTTAATGAATCCCTCAGAAAGGGTCCACTTAATGATCATCTAACTTTTAAGTCAATTCAGTTCAAGCTAATCAGCATTATCAAACACACGAATATGCATAATGTTTATAGTTAAGGCAAATTTAAAATTCTGATAACAAGTGATGCAGTCCTTTAAGAAATGCTAGGCCTTTAAATTTAAATTAGATTCTGCAAAGTGTGGTGAACATATTCTGTAATGTGTCTTTGTTTGACTCCTCGTCGCCTCATGTGAGGGATAAAAATGTGGCTGGCTCAGCACTGATTACTAGAGCTGTATTTGGGGTTTTGTTTATGCAATAATAAAAAAAGACAACTGATGTTTCCTTTGAGGTGTTCAGAGGACTCGTCTTCCTCCCACACAGCCAAGCAGAAGGCGAGTGATGTATGCAGTGTCTGTAATAAGAGACACAAAGACACGCTGACGTTGTCAAGGTCAAACCTCCTCTGTGGATCGTTTAAAGGTGCCACGCAACCTGTGTGCAAAACTATCCTGCACACAAGTACACTAAGCACTGATTGTTTGGTGACGCAGAGTAATTAGATGTCTGCTGATGAAAGACTGGAGGCTGATTTCTGGTTTTGTAATTTAGTTTGTGTTGTTTTTTGCAAGTACTTTAGGTATATAAGGTAGCAGATAAGGGCTCTTTTGTGTGTGTGGAAAACATATTAATTAAAGTTAGGTACAGTAATGGTAAACGCAGCAATCGATTGTAAAAAAAATCACAGTGGTGCTAATCCAAGAGCTAAAAACATGCATAAACGTGAGAAGCTCATCAAAGAAGATTCAGAGAGAGGAAGGAGAGGTGCTGAAAGAAAGAGAAATATGATGGGGGTGAATCCGAGATGGGAAATGGCATCAGAGACAAAGAAAGATAGCCAACATGTTCATTTCCCCTCCCTCCCTATGACAGCACGCTCACAACCTCCTGCTGCCACTCATGATGTAAGGCTGAGGCAATTAACCTCCTTCATCTGTCTCACACTCAGTCATGTGTGTGTGTGTGTGTGTGTGTGTGTGTGTGTGTGTGTGTGTGTGTGTGTGTGTGTGAGAGAGAGAGAGAGATCAAAAACAAAATCACACTAAATCTTTTCACCTCAGGGAGATGATGTCACACACTTGACAATAAGCAGCGATGCTGGCAAACAGCTGACTTTTCTCAAGATAGAAGAAAATATATAATCTCTGTCTTGCAGCTGCAGCATGACATCATTCATTACATTTTTTTACAATTTGGTAATAACCTATTAAACCAAGTCATCTAGTAATTTCTGCTTTTGATGTGATACAAAACCCTTTTTACTGGTTACAGATCTTTTACTATCAGCAGTCAAAATTTATATTTTGATTCTTTTCATTTAATTTCAAACATTATGGCATTTCAGACTTTTTATTTTTTAATCAGCTTCTACATCCATCTCTGCAACACGTTATATTTAATAGGGCTAGACATGAGGTATTTTATAAAGGTGATGTCAGTAGTTGTAATAATGTATTAAAAACATAAGACTTATGGAAGCAAAAATGAGTCTCGTAACAAATCTAGCAAAACCACATTGTGCACACATCAAAGCATGAGTGAGGAACACGGTACAGATACGGCCAACACTGAATTGATGGAAATTGTAAAAATGGGATGACAACCTTATTGTTTCATCATCAAACACATAAGATCTATAAAAAATACCACCTAAAGCCAGCGCTAAGACCAGTAGATTTCAGTCTCTTCCTGTAAGTAAACCCATCACTGAGCCTTTTCATTCTGCTGACTGTTAATGGCCCATGTAAGGCTCATGGACATGTGCAAGTCCAAGCATTAAGGAGTATTAATGGAGTGTAAACTCTATTTGTTTTTTCCACATTGAAGCTTAGGTTGTTTATTGGACTGTACACCAATCAGCAACCTCCTTTATCCCCCTCCTTTACGTAGACTCGTTGTTGGAGATCTAACCAACAATAGCAGTGTCATCTGCAAACGTACAATATGATCATCAGGATATCTTGCAGAACAATATGAGATATGTGAGCTGTGTTTACAGGAGGGGGCTCAGGGAACAAGTAGTGTCTGAGAAACGGTGATGTTTAATGCAGAATTGAAATGCAGAAAGATCAGTTTGAACAAAGTCCCAAAACTCCAGGTGAATGAGAGCAGGGCGTCAGACATAGAGCTCCTGTGTGCATACTGTGACTAGCAGCCAAAACGTTTTTGTTTCATCCTTTCAATGTTAATCATATAAATGTGATGGCAAATAAAGGATTTAGCAACATGCTATCACAAGGTGCATCAGAATGGTAACATAGAGAGTGTCTAATCCTAATCTGATTTCAGGTCAAGATGCTGTTCTCACTGATACAGCTCTGTGGCTCTGAGTGTGGCTGATAAACTCTGTGAACTTGTATAAATACATTCCCTTATTATCATAAGGCAGACATAATACGCAGCTTGGAACTGTCTCATCCCACGGATCTTCTGCTTGACATTTCTTTGTATTAAATTTGTAATAATCAAGAAGCTGGCTCTTCCTATCTCCTCTACTGAGACAATAGCAAAGGTAAATTGCATGATGAGGTGTGTCAAAGAAAATTATACACACTTTCATAAGCTGTATACAGACTTTGCTTGCAGAATCAAATACCTCTTTGTTTTACAATAAGCAAAACTTGTCTTTTTGAAGAACAAACACACAAAAACAGATTCATACTCGCAGATAGCAGCTATAATTACACAGTTGCCGTCCAGCTGAGGGTGAACTCCACCGCTCTGATGGGAGGAAGCCTTATTTCACACACACACACACACAGATCTGAGGATAGGATGCTTTACCACTACAGCTATAATTGCTACCATAAAGAAGAGGCGTAGATTTGTGCAGATATGACTACCAGCAGACACTCAAATGCACAAACATGTAATTACACCAGCACATAGATCAGGACACAGACACTTTGCAAAGGGAAGGTCAGCAAGAATTATGATGTGTAGCTCTTCAAGGTTATCACAGCTTGTGTGTGTGCGTGTCTATTTATACCCTACAAGAAATCAGAGTGTTTCAGAGCAAAATAGGGTTATTTGCCTCTTACCTTGGTTGTTCTATGCTTAGAAGGTTAACGGGTATGTGTGTGTGTGAGTGTGTGTGTGAGTGTGTGTGTGTGTGTGTGTGTGTGTGTAAGGGAAAGAGAGTTATTCCCCGAGAGAAGGAGAGCTTTTGTCTATTCCAGTAAAAGAGTTTGTGTGTGTGGCAGCTGGCAAAAGAGGAGTGGACAGTAATTGGTAGGCAGCAGAAAACTCCACTTTCTTGGTTGGCTGGTCGCTCTCTGTTGAATTCAGAAGAGAATTAAAAACAGTAAAAGAGAGAGGCACAGGGGAATTTCATGTAAGTGATTTAGTGCCTTCAATGCTTCAGTAGTTTTTTAAATATATGTTATTTACAGTTGCCTGAAGCGATAAATAAAAAGTTAGGTTTTTGTTTCAATACAAAAAAATTTAAATGAAAATCTGTAAAACTGAAGATGTTTTTTTGGGGGATTTCAATACAAAGTGCTGATATTGAGCTGTGTAAAATAACGTAATACTTTTAGTAAAAACAGCAAAAACCGTGACATCAATAAGAATTTGAATGAAACTTTTTGATGGATTCGCACCAACATTTTTGGATTTTGACACGAACCTTCCTGTTTGAGCTTTGATTGATCTGTGGTTCATTTGATTCAGACACAGAAATAACTCCTGATGATAGCAGATATTAACACATTTTTTATATTTGTAAGTTATTATCTAGACTTTATCACTGAGGACCCTTAATTATTACAGTCTGTGAGGCTGTGCTGGCTGTTTTACTGCAACCTACTAAATAATTCAGTGCTTTCTGGCCTGGAGTTTCTTTATTTTTTAGTATGTTTTTGTTGTATTTTGAGCCTTCGTGTCCCTGCTCCGCTCTGTCCCCAGGTGTTTTGTGGAACCTGTCATCGTGCGACGCCCTGAAGATGCCCATCATCCAGGATGCCCTGGCTGTGCTGACCAACGCTGTGATCATCCCACACTCAGGCTGGGACACCTCTCCTCACACCCAGGAAGACCGAAAGCTGCACCTACACTCCTCTCAGGTCCTCCGTAACGCCACAGGCTGCCTCCGGTCAGTGCTTCATCAATGTCTCACTCTGTTATTTTCTCTTTATTTCATCAGTGCCAGCTGATAATAGAGTTTATTATCACCAAACACCCGACCAGGAGAGAAAAAAACATCCCTCTCACATCAGAACTGTCAGATATTTATAGAATGACTTCAGTGTTATTTTTACCACTCCACACACAGAAAACCAATAAACGTAGCAGCATTTGGGTGAGTCACCACCGTGAGGCTTTTAGAACCGCTGCAGCTGCTCACAATCTCATTTGAGACAGAGCTGTGTAGAGGAGTTTGAAAAATATACAGTATATATATGATTGTTTTGATCCTCTACTCCACCGTGGAGGACGTGAAATAGAACAAGGAGTATACCGTGAAAAGATTTTTCAAATAAATACACAGATTACTCAGCTGTAGTTATAGAGGAGGTTCAGGCTGTCTTGGAGTTTAATGGTTTTAGATTGAAATTCAGACTGAGTGGGTCAGGTCTTTTGAAGTATGCTTCTGTGGAAAGCTCAGAAATATCTTCCATTTTTGTAGCTGGCTCTTTAAACAGTCTCAGTTCAGAGAAATAGAGATGAATTTTTACCAAGTTAACAAGCTAACGACTAATCACAGAGGTGTCCAGGATCAAAGTCAATTTATGCAATCAATTTATACGTTATGCATTCACTCAACAGTGGTGAAATATCAAAGTTGCTACATTTGAGAACCAAGAAAAGAATCTGTATAATCCTGCTCAGGGTTAAAGGTCATGTATTGGTTTGGGGTAAACAGAGACGCAGGGTTAGAGTTCTGTAATCAATACCTGAATTTGTGTGGTTTTGCTCAGTTATCGTTTGGCTTTTCATTCTATATAAACTGTACAAATTTAAAGTTTTTACACTAAATCCTTCAAACAGGTTTTTGAAATCGTCTTAAAGAATTTGTTTCAAACTAATCATTTTCTGCAACAAAATGATTTGCAATTTAAAACTGTCAAGCAGAAAACAAGAGGTGTTTCCGCTTCTTTGTCCACTAAATATAGTTCACTTTACTGATCCATTTCAGCTGCTTTCAGTATTAAAATAAGATTCTATTTTCACAGTTTACTGAGCTCTACAGTTAATTTCGGCTCATTGTTAAGCTGCCATGACTCTACAATGTCTAAGAAGGAAACTCACTGCTATCTGCTTGGCATGAAACATCAAAAAGAATAATTGGCAGCTAGCTTGTGAGGCATTTAGCTCTCTATTTGCCAACTAGTAAAAAAAAACCCATCCCAAATGAATGTTTATGTTTCTTAGCAATTCAGGAAGCGCTGGATGGGAAAAAGAGTCCCTGATTCTTAAACAGCTGACCATCAAGATGTGATTATAGGACAATGTTGTGGTCAAAACTAGACTCAAAGAGGCCAGAAGAATCCGTCCTTGCAGGTTTAGGCTTAATAAGATGCAATAAAACTTTACACTGAATCTCCCCAGCATCTCGTTTTCCAACCACAGAATGATCACTGATTAAATCTTTAACACTGTGCTGCATTTTATGAATTCAAGCTATATCATAATTAACTATTAGGTTGCACAAAGTGGCAACACAGAGGATGAGTTACATCTTTTCCTTCCTACAGGGTACGTTCACATATAAAGCTTTTATATCTTTGAGATTTGAGGCACTTTTAATGCTGCCAGGCCTGCATGGTGTGGCTCTGTCTAAAGACTGGTCGTTTGCGTATTTTCTAAACTAAGTATTCTACATTGCTGATCAAATTTTGGATCACGACATTAAAAAAAGACACGACACAATATTCAACCAAAGTCTGCCACGTTCCCGGAGCCTGGTTGTGTGAGCAACAGCGTAAACAGAGGTTTCCAATCCTCACTCTCCCCAGCTACCTCCTCCAGCTCATCCAAACCAAATCCAGACCAACTGCAACATGCAGTCTAAGCTCTCCAGCAACTCCTGGGTCTGACTTGAACTCTCTTCATGGTGGGACATGTGTGAAATACCTTACATGGAAGGCGTCCTTATCAGATGTCCAAACAGCCTCAGTCAGGTCTCATGATGTGGAGGAGCAGTAACTCTACACTGAGCTCCTCAGTCACCATGATCCTCCCAGAGACCCCTCAGAGACTCCTGGACTTTGATGAAGATGAGTTTGTCCCTAATGCTGTTCTTCCTGATGTTTCTATGCCCTTAAATCCTCTGGTGAACCACACCAGAGGATTTAAACCGACTAAACACTGAACACTGCACCCTTATACCCAAGTATTAAAATCACCTAAAAATCTGGAAGTACTTTAAAAACATTGTTTCACAATTTTCTACATTTTTTATTCTTTTGTGAGTCAATCAATAAATCAGTTGTATCAACTTTAACAAGTATGTCTGTTTTATTTATAGAGTAACTTGTTTTTTAGCATTTAGAATGAAGGTTTTTCTTTATATTAAGTTGAAGCAGACGTGCAGCACAAGTTCAGTGGGAGTGATTAAGTTTAAACACGTTTGCATGTTTTGATTTGTATTTGTGTGTTTGTGTGCTTCTTGTGTTTGTTTATCTGTCTAATTACATCTGTGGGTCATTAATCTCAGCTGCAGAAGCTTCAGTGGTTTCTAATACTGTACATGTGTGAAAATGGACAGATCTGGTACAGTAATGTGTGTGTGTGGTATCTCAGCTCCCTAAACTCGAGGAGCTAATTCATCTTTCTCACGCCTCGTTAGGGAATGCTGGGAGTCTGATTAAAGATTGAATATTTCATGGCGGGTTTATATCGCCGGCCACCTGCTCTCTCTTCCCCTCGCTCTTTTCCTTCTCCCATTATTATCCTCAATTTCATATTTTCTCCCCCTTTCTATTTCCCTCTTTAGTATCTGCCTTCCCTCTCTCCAGCCATAGCTCATCACATTTCTCCAGCGCTCCTTTCTCAGTCATATTGCACCTCCTTTGTTCCTTTCTCCTTCCATCTTGTCCTGTCTGGGCCTCACAGGCTCTTTATTTTCACTTCTTTCACACGTGTTCTCCCTCTGACAACTCATTGCCTTTTTACAATCCTCGTGTGCACAGATCTTGTGGCAACAAACAGCAACATTTTTCTTTCATTTTGTGCAGTTTAATAGCAAACATGAGACAAACTCTACAGCTGTTAAAGAAGTTCAGACTAACCTGTGCTTGTGAACATGCATTTATTGTGGCTTTACTTTCCCGACAGGCAGGATTGAGGATTTTCTTGCTAAGTTGCTTTGGTTATGAGCCAAAACGTTTTTATGGCAAAGCACGTACTGCTGGAGATGAAGACGCACTTAAACATCCTCTTATTAACTTTTGAAATTCTGTTGGGTCTGTTAGTTAAAACACTGCACCATCTTGCATTTTGCAGCATCTTTGCTGATTTTCCATGAATGTTGCTAGAACATTATGTAATTCAGAATTTTTGTTCATTTTCTGAAATGCAAAAACATTTCTCAACAGTTAAATTACTTCATGTTGACCAGTAAAGCGTCTCAAGGCTAATTCACATTACCTCCACACTGGATGCGGTCCTGGCTTCGTACGGCTTCTGCAAGGACAAAAAAACATTGAGTCCAATCAGAGCATTCACACCGGCTCTAGTGCGGCTGTGGTCCAGATGCAGCGCTCCGTTAACTTTCTGCATCAAGTCAATTTTTTCCGGACGCTGCATCCGGCTTTTTGTGAAGTTAAAGAAATTACATGCACCAGACAGGAAGTGAGACACGATCTAGCGAGGTGCATCCGGTATATTTCAAAATAAAACCTTTAGCTACGTTGCTAAAGTTAACATGATTTGTATATTTAAAAGACAAAGAAACAGCATAAGACTTAATTAATCATAACATTACCCTATATCAAACCAGAGTGCGCTTACCCATTGTAGAACAGGCCAAGTAAATAAATATGCCTCAACAAAAGTACGAGAAGACGAGTGTAGCTTTTGTTTACCAGCTCCTGTACTCGTTATCATGTGAACTAGCATGAACCACCATGGTGCTCTGTCTGTAGCATATTTTCAGAGACGTTCTGCACACAAACCAGGCTGTGTGAACTGTAATCTGTACGGAAGCTGCACGGAAACCGAACCGCATCCGTTCCAGACCCGATGTGAACTAGTCTACCAGCTCAGGTAAAAGGCTTCATTGGTTCATGCAAACCTAAAACACTATTTTAGGTAAATAAAATATCACAAGTTTGTTTTTTTTACAATTATTTTACACACTTTCTGAATGCTTGACAGTTTCTGATCAGTTAATACCTGCCTCTCTTTTAAATTCATATTTTAAACACACACTCATCTACACCAGATCCTAACAGCTGACAACTTTAAGTCAGCACTAACTCGTTCTTTTAAAGACAAGAGAACTTTCTGCTTCTTGGTTTTCTTTCAAACTTGTCAGAAATGTTTTTTTCTCCTACATTTAAAGGGTTTTAAAAAGCCCCCCCCCCCCCCCCCCCCCCCCCCCCCCCCCC
>SSNR01000172.1:629034-708742 GCA_006937965.1 Callopanchax toddi | reverse complement strand
CCCCCCCCCCCCCCCCCCCCCCTTATTTTGAAGTGGGGTTATGAAGTACCTGTGAGCTGTCAGTATCTTATCTGCTGCAGACAGCGGTCAGAGGAGATGTGACGAGAAATCCAAACCAACCGATGCTCAGAACAGGGCCTTCAAAGTAAGTTACGCTGTTAGAAACAGTTCAAATCAAACGTTCATAAACATTTAAGCCTAAACTGAGTATTTATAGACTGCATTGCTTTTGCATTGACTGATATTTACACTGAAATCTGACAGTTTGGCTAAAGATTTTATGTATTGCACGCTAAATCCAGTTCATGAGCTACAAGTGACATACGGTCTTAAAATCCACAATCTGGTGTTGAAGTAAATTCATTAGTTGAACATCCAGGGAAGACATTTCATTACACATATTTTATTAGTGGCAGCAGCAGCACATTATGAGTCAAATCACAGTGCTGTGTTAAAAAATAAAAACTTTAAAGGCTCTCGCGGCTACAATCTTTACCCTGCAGTTTGATCTCCATTCAGTCGTGTTTTATTTAGCTTTTTATGCCTAAAGATCAAACAATGAGCAATAATCTGATAATCTGCTTTGCATGGAAACACTTCAGAGGGATTTATCATCCCTGGCTGACTGAGGTTAATTGAATCGACATTAACATGTAGACGGTAGAGGATTTTTAGAGGAATTTAGAAGTGTTGTTCATGTGTTTTAATGTAAATATTTAAACTCTTGTCTCATCGTGTTGAGCTCAGTGCAGGTGACTGCATTTTTCCTTCAGTGTGTGTTGTTTCCTGGTGTGCCTGCATCACAACTCGAGGCAAATAACAGCCATGAGAAACAGAGAAGACAATAATGTGTCATGTTTTTTGATGGTTCCCAAAAAAATTAATAATTCCAGTCATCCTAAAGGTAATTTACTTTTTTTTAAGCTATTTTGTAGCATAATTCTGTGTAAGAGTAATAAATGATTACTACCTTACCTATGTTTAGCTAACATTATGCTTTTATTTACAATAATTTTTTATATTTACAAGCAAATTGTTGCACTTCCAGTGTTTCCAGGGGTCAAGTCCAGCAAGAATATTGTAATATTTCTGCCAAAGGACTGAATTTAAGCTTTATACTGCTGGTTATGGACCTGTTTTCTACCAGACAACTTTTCAACAGAACAGCTGGTGGTGGGAGACAACCACAGGCCTAACATGTAATACAAATTTGATCGCTTTTTCATGTTTTCCCACATACAGAGTAGACAGGTCTGTAATTTTCATCATAGGTTCACCCCAACGGTGAGAGAATCTAAAAGAAATTCTAGAAAATTAATTTGGATTTTATTGCATGAAATAGGTATTTGATCCTCAACCAACCAGCAAGAATTCTGTCTCTCACCAACCTCTAGTTAGTCTCTAAGAAGTCTTCCTTACCTCCACTAAATGCATTTGTTTGAACTTGTTACCTGTTCATATACTCAATAAATCAGGCTCAAAGCTCTTCACCATGGAGACCAAAGAGCTAAGAACATCAGGGACCAAACTGTAGACCTACACAAGACTAGATGGCTACAGGAATACAATATGGCTGACAGCTTAGTTGGAGCAATTATTAGAAAATGAAAGAAACTCTATATATCATCATCTTTCAAAATAATACATCCTTCAGACCAGTGCATACTGTATGAAGACTTTAGTCTTGGCTTCACACAGACTAGCCATTGGTCCAGTAGAAACTCTACTTCTTCAAACTGAGGCTGTTCAGCAAGCTACTGCAATGGGAATTAGAGTAATACTACGTTTAGCTTTTGCACAAAAAACGACTTCAGAATCCTTTAATTCATTGGATAATTTAATTCTTCGTACTGAATTTGTCCCACTGCAGACAAAATCTCTTCAATCTGTGTGGATGCAGTTGGTTTAAATGAGCGTGTGTCACCAAATTTGCAATCTGTGCATCACACATGATGACCTTGGCAGAATTCTGTGTGCAGGGAGAAAACTGTGAAATTGAAAATCTGCACGGTTTTCATTCTTTTAAAACCATCTATCATCCTGTGAAAGGGATTTTGATCAGATCTGAGCGATCTATCTTCTCTTTGTTTAGCCTCCTCACTCTAACGCCTCTCTTTTTGTGTTGAAGTTCGTTACACACAGCAGAGTTCTGTCCTACAGGCAAACAGCTGAACTACTGAACAGTTGAGCTCAGAAAAAGAGAACTTGTGAGAAACTTCTGGGAAATTCAGTGCAAGGAAAGTTCTCAAGGTTTAGTTTGTTTTTTTATTGATGAGCTGTGTGTGTGTGTGTGTGTGTGTGTGTGTGTGTGTGTGTGTGTGTGTGTGTGTGTGTGTGTGTGTGTGTGTGTGTGTGTGTGTGTGTGTGTGTGTGTGTGTAACAGGAATGTGAGTTCTGCTGGTGAGGAAGCTCGGAGGAGGATGAGGGAGTGTGAAGGCCTAACAGACGCTCTGCTCTACGTCATTCAAACCGCTCTAGGGAGCAGCGAGATTGACAGCAAGGTAACAAACACACACACACCTAAGGAGCTGCAAACTCATGCACACAAACAATAATGTAATGAAATGTGTTATTATGCCTACACACATGTTAAAAACAGATGTGTGTAATGATTGTTGTTGTGAGTGGAGCTAAGAAGAACTTCTTAATCTGCAAAATCATAAAAGTGACTGATGATTGCACAGCATTCAGATTATTGTGTGTGTCTGGTCAGTGTCTTTGCCTCCTTCGTCTCTGTCTCGTCCTTATTTTCTCTCTGACCCTCTCTCCTCCAGACTGTGGAGAACAGCGTGTGCATCCTGAGGAACTTGTCGTACCGTCTGGCTGCAGAGACGTCTCACAGCCAGCAGGGCGGGTCCGAGGAGCTGGACGGTCTGTTGTGTGACACGGGAGGTAAAGACGCTGAGAGTTCTGGCTGTTGGGGCAAGAAGAAGAAGAAAAAGAAGGGACATGATCAGGTGAGGAAACTGTTTTTTCAAACTATTACTTCACCTGCTGCTTTCCCCCCTATTGTTCTTGTGATGCGTTCTTTTTTTTGTAACATGGTTGAGTAAATGCAAGAAGTTTTTATCATCCAGATTCTGAGCAGAACTTCGATAACACATCCAGTTCCCCGTGTTTGGTCTCATCTGTGCTCATTTTGTCTGCAAACAAGCGTTTATTTATTCATGAACATCTCAGGTCCTCCAGACATATTCAGGCTGTAAAACGTTCATTCCAGAACCAAACTTTTCCTCTGATGTGTTTCCCAAAAGATGAAAACAGTGAAATTAGCTGCAGTCTTCAACTATTTCTACTTGACTTAAAACGTTAGATCTCCACTTTATGAACAGTCTATTAAGGCGTAGACATACATGCTCTGCTGAGTTTTCTTGTCCTCAGCTGAGCAGCTGCCAAACCAGACTGTTGCAGTGGAATGGTGTCATGGTTTGAGGGTGGGATTTGGCCTTTTTTGGACTTTGCAGAAAATGAAGATGTTGCTGGGCTATTCTGGGTAGGCAGTGGTGTTAGTGGACCAGGTGGAGTCATCTGCAATGTGCAGCCCCAGAAACTTTGCGTTGTCTTACAATGACATTACCATTGGTGGTCAGCAGGGGGTGGTCACTAATCTCTTTAGTTTTTGGCTCATCTGGCTGAGTTTTAGTAAGAGACACTCACTATAGAGGTCACTAATGAGGTCATTGTTATTAATGGTCACATAAGTCCCTGGCCCTACCATCTATTCAGTTCCCTGTTTGTGTCATCATCGCTGATGATCCAAACATGCCCCCAGTGATGACATCATACGCACTGGTTTGGTCACATGTCAAAGTGTGAGTTTCTGTCAAGGCTGCACTGTAGAGATGAAACCTGAGGACGCTTCCTCTGTTCAATGGTAACGACACAAACATGCCTCAGTCAGAGTTACATTACATATAAATGACCTTTGTTTTTACTCTATTAGACTCTTTCTCATTGATGGTCAGATGTAGAAAATATTTAATCCTTACAGTTTGTCTCAAAGTAAAACTAAATGAGCTCATTAAATAAAGTCCTTTGATGCCTGTTAGGTTTTTAATTGTCAGCTTAACATTTAGATCTCTTATTGCATTTTCTAATGGTTCAAGACGGCAAGCAGCAGGTGGAAGTGATGTGATCTAAAAATGAAAAAACTCAATATCTTCCTAAAAGTTTTCATTTCAAAGATATCAGTTTCATTTAGTTCAGTTTATTTACGTGAGAACAGCTCACAAAAATAATAAAATCTTATGTTCCAGTTTTATTCAGCAGCTTAATAACTAAAGTTATCTTAATTTGTAAAAATGAAAGAATCAAGTAAAACATCAGATTAGAATTCTTTCTTTTTTTTATTTATTAAATATAATCCTCACCATCCTCTTTATCATGGTTTATTAAGTTAAAACACACAAATATAAGGGATAAACTGCCGTAGCCTGAGGTTCTGTTGGTGATTTTGCTGATATTAAGACTCACAAATTAAGAAAAAAGGAAACATTTTCTTTAAAGGATCAGACACAAAATCAGTTTTTGTTTTTCGTGCCTCGGTCATCTGCTGGAATCTTAAAAACAGACTAATCTTCCAATCATTTCTCCCATCACCACTTATTTTATATTTATCTCCACTTTTTGATTATAATGTTTTTCCACATTATTTATAGAATTTTAATGAAGACATAAACCTTTATTTTTCTCACCAGGAACATAAAAATGTAATTGTTTTTATTATTATCTACCAAACTGGGACTCATTACATGTTATAGATTTATTTAATGTGTTAAAACTTCAGCGCAGAAGCATTTATTCTACAGTGTTGCAGCTTTGTTCTCTGAGAATTTAAACCCACATTTGGAGCTCTTTGTTGTCTCTGGTTCAGAAATATTTCCTCTGTATTTTTTAATTTATAATATGACCCTCAAGCATTTAGAGTCACACCTGCAGAAAGCGATGACACACACCTGTTACAGGTCATGCCTGCTACCTGTGATCAGGTTAAGAAAAATCAAGCTGATTCTGCATTTCCTTCTGGATTTCCTGCGTCTCATCCTCCACGTAGCTGAAGATGATGAGAGTTCTTCGGGTTCATGAATTGGCAGAAACCAAACGGCTGCCTCGGAGACGGCGCTAACCTTTTGTCATGCTAATAAGCAATCAGCATCACATTCTGGTCGAGTGGAGGACGTCTTTCTCCACTTCTACTGAAGCTGGGATTGAAAACCCAGAACTTCCGGTGGATCAGAACGTGTGAATTGCTCATCAGCCCTAACGTTTTTTTTTAAGCTGTCACTTCTTGCAAATGCAGAAAGCGAGATGCACAAAACATCATCAATAATCCAGACCTTTAGTTAAACTTTAATTTTTGAGTTTACCCTCCGTGTGTTCTCTGGATGATGAAAGACCTTCAAACTAACACAGAGATCAGATTGTAAAAAAGACGAATCTCAACCTCTCCAAATAATAATAAAAGGCCCTCGCTGCCTCGCCTCTGTCTGTGTCTCCACTCTAGTGCAGCTGTGGACGATTACCGTGAAGCAGCCATTAGGGAGTATGTTGAAGAGGACAAAACTCCATCAACTGTTGAGGCAATTAGAGGAGAAGAGAAGAGAGGAACTACAGAATGAGATGGGGGGAAGAGGATGCAGCAGCACAATCAATCCAAAGACTCACAGCAGCTAAAGACATTTGTTGGCAGAAGTTAGCTCAGATTATGGATTCACACATGTGGAGATGTGACAAAAACAATATGTCTATTAGAGCTGACTGTGGAGGGGTGTTTCATATTGACATGATCAGGATGTGAGCAGGACAGGAAGAGAGAGTGATCAAAAAGACAATTATAGCACGATAAATACAGCTGACACGCTGATCACATGACTCAAACGTTCACAGAGGAAATTTGAAACCAGGTGAGCGAGTGGAGCAAAACGTGAGCAAGCTTCTCAAATGAGTCAGAAAATAAAGGAATGCATATCATTAACTGCCTTTGATTACAGAACTTTAAACTCAGAGTATGTGTCGTGAATAACTCTCAGCTACTATGGTTTAGTTTCCATGTAGTGTAGTTTTTACTTTCTTAGGGTGATAAGAGAATAAAGCAGTGTGCTCTACCATTTGTGTTGGTGTCTCTAACGCTCCATCTCAGACTCCCTTGTGTCAACACGTTTACATTTATTACTGATTTATAGTATGGATGTTTATCCAGATGCCTCAACAATACAGATATTGTTTACAGAAGAGACTAAAACATATGAATGTTGCCCTATTTATTCGCTGCTCATGAATAGTAACTGCTCTTCCTCTCCTTCCCCGCTTTTGCCCCATGGAGACTCGGCTAGCCCTCAAACATCACCTCATGCAGAATTCAGAAAGCGTCTCCGTTCTGAATTATGTCTTATCTTCCGCAGTGGGACGGTGTCGGCCCATTTCCTGACTTGGCCGAGCCCCCGAAAGGCATCCAGATGTTATGGCACCCCACCATCGTCAAGCCCTACCTCACACTGCTGTCTGAGTGCTCCAATCCAGACACCCTGGAGGGAGCAGCTGGGGCTCTGCAGAACCTGGCTGCTGGCAGCTGGAAGGTGAGAGCTGGGTGTTATTGTCATGCTAAAGAGCATCTGCAACAAGGACTTGAAATTCTAATATTTGCCAAAAAAGTGGCTTCAGGGAAAAAATCTGAAAAGTCAAACTCCTTCAAAAATGTTGCTCAGTTTGTGCCAAAAATAAAATCATTTAATGTCTTTATGATGGGATGTTGTGGTTTAATTATTCTAATATGTGAAGTATTTATGTGAATTGAAAGATTTTGGTCAAAATGAATGCATTTATTTAGAATGTTACAATAAATATTCAAACATTTCAACTGGTTTTCTGCACTGTAAAAAAAACTTCCACACAAATAAATTGCTTTCTTCTAATTTAAAGTAATTTTGTTGTTTTAACTTAATATACTTGAGTTCAACCTAACTAATTAGATTATGTCCAACCTATTACTGTAGTTTAGTTGATCCAATTTAATAAAGTTGGTTTTACTAAATTAATGTTAGTTGAAAAGACACCATTACATTAAGTTAACCCAATTTAAGTATGACGTGTAACCTGCAGGTTGAATGAACTGTAACAGATTAGGTTGACTCAACCCAAGTATGTTAGGTTGGAACAACTAAAGTATTTAATATGCAAAGAAAGCAAATTATTTGTGAAGGTATACTTTTTTTAATTTGTTCAACATGGTGATTTGTGTTAAATGTAGAAATAAATACAAATATGTCAAACATTTTCTACCAAATGGTAAAAATGTTTTAATTTAGAGTGACATGTTTTTCTGAGGTAGAAAAGAGCATATTTTTCTTTTTTCCGATGCTTCCCCCCAAAGAAAAACTCACGAAATAAAAGAAATACCCAGCATAAATAACAGTTAAACATAGAGAAAACAACTGTTCACATTTAAAGCACACTTTTTTTTTTAGATTTCTTCTTCTACTCTTTTTTCATTTTGCGTAGCTTCAGAGATTTTTCTTAAAATGCAATTAAATTTGATTTTCTCAGGTTAACTCCACTAGAATCATTTTAAGTAAATGCTGAGTTTTCAGATTTTAAATGAATGCAACTTAATTTAATCATGTAGGAGTTTTAAACATCATTTATTCTTTTAGGAAACATGTTAAAGTGAAAGCACTTGGACAACCAGCCAGTTTTTCTTTTAACGTGATGCTTTCTCTGTCCACCTGCCCTTTCCCAGTGGTCCGTCTACATCCGAGCTGCAGTGCGCAAAGAGAAAGGTCTGCCCATCTTGGTGGAGTTACTGAGGATAGACAACGATCGGGTGGTGTGCGCCGTGGCCACCGCCCTGAGGAACATGGCTCTGGACATCAGGAACAAGGAGCTCATCGGTGAGGAGTTCAGTCACAAACCCACCAGTAGAATTTATACATTAGTCGAATAACAACGATATTCCTCTTTCTTGATCTTTTTGGAGAAATTTGAACCTGAACATGGCTTTAGTTGTTGTTTTTTCAGAGTTTTTTCATTAGAGTTTAATTCCACTCTGAGTGAAACTGACTGCAGTAAGGTGAATGCAATCACACTGAGCGGCTGCACAGTGGTAAACTTTTAGCAGAGCTGCTAAATGTAATTTGTGAGGAAGGTTATTGCTTGTAGTTTCTTTCTAAATGTTGTTTAAAATGTTTAGAAATAAAGAAAAAGACAGATTTGGAGCATCTGTATGAGGGGCCACCAGGGACATTATTCCAAGTTACCTCTCATACACACTAGTGAAAACAAAACCTCTCATACACACTAGTGAAAACCTCTTATACACACTAGTGAAAACCTCTCATACACACATGAAAACAAAACCTCTCATACACACTAGTGAAAACCTCTTATACACACTAGTGAAAACCTCTCATACACACTAGTGAAAACCTCTCATACACACATATGAAAACAAAACCTCTCATACACACTAGTGAAAACCTCTTATACACACTAGTGAAAACCTCTCATACACACTAGTGAAAACCTCTCATACACACTAGTGAAAACCTCTCATACACACTAGTGAAAACCTCTCATACACACATGTGAAAACCTCTCATACACACATATGAAAAAAGCTCTTATACACACTAGTGAAAACCTCTTATACACACTAGTGAAAACCTCTCATACACACTAGTGAAAATTAAACCTCTCATACACACTAGTGAAAACCTCTCATACACACTAGTGAAAACCTCTCATACACACATGTGAAAACCTCTCATACACACATGTGAAAACCTCTCATACACACATGTGAAAACCTCTCATACACACTAGTGAAAACCTCTCATACACACATGTGAAAACCTCTCATACACACATATGAAAAAAGCTCTTATACACACATGTGAAAACCTCTCATACACACATATGAAAAAAGCTCTTATACACACTAGTGAAAACCTCTCATACACACATGTGAAAACCTCTCATACACACATGTGAAAACCTCTCATACACACATGTGAAAACCTCTCATACACACAAGTGAAAACCTCTCATACACACTAGTGAAAACCTCTCATACACACATGTGAAAACTTCTCATACACACTAGTGAAAACCTCTCATACACACTAGTGAAAACCTCTCATACACACTAGTGAAAACCTCTCATACACACTAGTGAAAACCTCTCATACACACTAGTGAAAACCTCTTATACACACTAGTGAAAACCTCTCATACACACATGTGAAAACTAAACCTCTCATACACACTAGTGAAAACCTCTCATACACACTAGTGAAAACCTCTCATACACACATATGAAAAAACCTCTTACAAACATCTTAAAACTAGATGTTTATTCCATATTTGTGTATAAAAGTTTTTTTTTCATATGTGTGTATGAGAGGTATTTCATATGTGTGTATGAGAGGTTTTCACTAGTGTGTATGAGAGGATTCTCACATGAAACGGAAGTCATCTCACATGAAACGGAAGTCATCTCACATGAAACGGAAGGTGGTCACAAAAACCGGAAGTTGGTGTGTTATTATCGCACTTTACAATGCGGTCCAACAGGGCTTTTTCCCCAGCTCAAACACATATGCTTGATCATCAACCTGCAGGACAGCTTACTGAAGCAGCAGGCTAAATAATATATTGGCCTCAGCAGAGACGATCGGAACTTTGTCAAATGCTGCAACAGTCAAACAGGAGCTGCAGCTCCGAGGAGAGCGGACTCGTTTTTTCCTTCAAACTGATATTGGTTCGGTTTCTGTTCCTCAACCAGCTCGGTGCCAAGCTGGCTGACTGGGGCTCACAGCCGAGTTGGAGGCAGAGCACATTTTTAAGGGGAGACTCATATGGAACCACCATCAGGTGGACAGAAAAGAGACGCGGGTCCGAGGTAGTCCGGGGCTGCAGTGGTCCGTTTCTGTCCCTACTCCTACGTCGAAATGTGTTCTCCCTCCAACTCGGCTCCAACTCCAATGTTATGCTAACTCAGCAGCACGGAGTTGGTGGAGGTACACTAACTGAAGTAAGATCAGTCAGGAGGAAAAGGGGAGTCCGCTCTACTCGGGGCTGCAGTGATAAGTTTAGCTGCAGCGGGAGGTTTCGGTTTAACAGTTGGAGTGTTTCACAAAGTTCTGATCGTCTCTGCTGAGGCCAAAATATTATTTAGGCTGCTGCTTCAGTAAGCTGCCCTGCAGGTTGGCGAGCAAACATCTAGAAACTCGAGCTGGCGAAAAGCCGCTGTTGTGCCGTACTCGAGAGTTGATCTGCATACCAGGTCCAGTTCAGATCATAAATCCAGACTGATCTAGAGAATAAACCAGCTGATGACAAAGTCTTCATCTGGAGAACTCTAATAACTCTCCCCGTCTGAGGGGCGCAGCGCATGAGCGCATCCACGCGATCGCATCTGACTGCAACATTTATATGTCTCAGTTCAGTTCATAAATCCAGACTGATCTAGAAAATAAACCAACTTGGTTGAACGCTCTGGGGGTTCTCTGAACCGCTGAGCGTCCAGAATCCGGAGCGCTGCGCATTTACGCAGGAGGAGTCCCTCTGACAGGCTGCTGCAGCCTCTCGCCAATACAGCGCGGTCTGATGGCACGCGCGCGCGCACACACACACACACACACACAGGTGTGTGATTTTAATCCGTCCAATGACGAAAAAAGATCAGCTAGCGTCGCAAAAACCAGGTGGACCCGCTACGTCGGTACCAACGGTACCTCATAAATCCTGGAACCTTAACATTTGTTTTAGTACCGACTTACTGGTTTTTTTTTTACAACACTACTACTGGATACAAAAAACCCCAAAACAATATTTACCTGTTTGCTGCAACTGCATAACATCCACACAGCTGCGGGCAGAGTGAAATCAGCTGGAGGCAGCCGCTATGCAAATTTGAAAAACCCTGCTGACCAATGGGGGCCCCCAGACACACGGGACCCCTAGGCTTCAGCCATACCCAGCCTGTGCATTAATCCGGGCCTGCTCATACACACATATGAAAGAATATATATATATATATATATATATATATATATATATATACACACACACGTAAGAGCTTTTTTCACATGTGTGTATGAGAGGTTTTCACATGTGTGTATGAGAGGTTTTCACATGTGTGTATGAGAGGTTTTCACTAGTGTGTATGAGAGGTTTTCACTAGTGTGTATGAGAGGTTTTCACTAGTGTGTATGAGAGGTTTTGTTTTCATATGTGTGTATGAGAGGTTTTCACTAGTGTGTATAAGAGGTTTTCACTAGTGTGTATGAGAGGTTTTGTTTTCACATGTGTGTATGAGAGGTAACTTGGAATAATGTCCCTGGTGGCCCCTCATACATCTGACTGCATTCGTGCAGATAACGTCTCTCGGGCTGTAGAGCTGCTCTGACTGATTGCTTGATGCTGGATTTGTTTTCTCTCTCCCCCCCCCTTTGGAGACTGAGTGATGTCTGTAATAAACTGCTTTTCTGTTGGTCTCCACGGCAACAACTCCATGCCTCTTTCTATTTACTCTGTTTTGGAGCTCTCGGCTTTGAGCTAAACTGTGTGATGTCTTAGTTTGTGAAAGCAGCCATCCGTGTCCTCGGAGTACGTAGGCTGCAATGTCAGATTTCTTTTTTATTGTGCTGCCCTGGTGCATGCAGGTGTGTTTTCAAAGAACACGCTGTCCTGCCCTGAGCTGTGCAGTGGTCACAAAATGAAATTGCACCTTGGCAGCACATTGTGCATTCACGTCCACAGAGCCGTCGGCGGTAAATATTAAAACTGTCGTCGGTGACGGCTCTGCTGTAAGCCAGCTGTTGTTTTATTGCTCCAGAATAACAAACTCGATTAAGAGCTTCACTTTTAGTGGGCGTGCATGTTTGGAATAATGTGAGGACTGCAGACGGAGCGAGCTGTAGGATGTATACAGCAGGAAAACACAAATAGTGTAAGCTGTCAGCAAGGCATGATGGGTCCACCGCCCCTCTGCACCCCCACCCCCCCTCAGGGTGGTGACCCAATCAGATTGAGGGGCCACAGGGCAGAGTGAACAAGATTTTCTGACAGAATTACTCGAGTGTCATGGGAAATGTAGTCAGTCTGTGTCAGATCACCATGAGGCCGCGTCCCCATCAGTGTGTCAGCTACCCCCACACGTTTTGTTTTTCTGTAATAAAATTAAACTGACTTTTTTTAATACAACTATTATTAGTTTTTGTCTCCTTTAAAAATCTCTGGTAAATTTTAGAATTTAAGATTTAGGTTTGTCTTTAAAATGAAATGTGATTTGTTGTTTTGTTACAATGTTCATCCAAACCCACATGAAATGAATCCACAGATTTCCACTTATTTCCACATCAGCCTTTTCTGCTTTTATATTATAAAATAAAATAAAAAACTGTGAAGTCTAAGTAAGAAAAAGCAACTCAAAGTTGTAAACCTGAGATAAATGTCAAACGTTCATGCATATAGAAGTGTAGACATGCTCAGAAATGTGTTTTCTCCCCATTAGCTCAAGATATTCATCTCAATATCCTGGATAATGAATCTTTTTTATATATAAATAAAGGCCAAAATATTTGTTTTGACTTGAATATTACCAGTATTTTGCTATGAAAATTACTTTAAAATCACATTTAATCTAAACAAGTGCTCCCTCTGCAGGCTGGAATTGTCACATAATAGAACATCTATCACAAATGAACACATTACTACTATAAATCAGTAAAACTCTTATAAACACTAGAAGACAGTAGATGTAGCGCAGTAACCACTCAATTTTGCTCCATAATCATCTCATTGTTTATGGAAATCAAAGCTTGTTGACTTCAGGTCATATCCCAACTACACAAGCTTTAACAATTTTAAAAAACGAGCATATTGATCTCAAGTTAATGAAATATTTAATTCATATCATTGAGGAAAAAGTGAATAATTGCATTTATTGTCATTCTCTGCTTCTTAGTCATTCATATATCTTACATAGTTATGTGAATTGCTTGTATTTGTCAAGATGAAATCCTTGATAATTTCCTTCAGTGCTCCTGTCCCTTTGTTTCTATTGTACCATGTGTGCAGCTTTGTGGGGTTTCTATGTGTGAGTGCTTTAGTGTTGCAGGAAACATAAACTAGTATTAGTTTAGAAAACATTTTGTTTAATGAAAGCAGAAAGCTCAGCCTCTCAGAAGGGTTTAGTTTTATGCTTTTAGAAGTGGAAGAATAAAAGAGCAGAAATTTGGCTTTTTTTTCTAAAACAACTCCTCCATTTCTGAGTGTTCTCGCCGTAGGTCATAATGACTTTAGTGTTTCATTCTCGTGCTTTCCTACCGAAACTCTAATTACCACCAAAGTTTGCAGACAGATATTTAGATGGAATATTTTAAAGGAATATATTCTTCTACTACCACTACAGTATGAGCTGAAGTTTGCAACAAGCACTCTAATTTCAAATTTTTTCTTCTTTTTCTTAACCTTTAAATGTCTCCTGCCATGTAAACCTCCACCTCTACAGGTAAGTACGCCATGAGGGACCTGGTGCACCGTTTACCTGGAGGCAGCAACAACAACAACACCAGCAGTGGGGGAGGAGGGGGAGGAGGAGGGAACGCCAACAGCAGCAGCCTGGTGGGGAAGACCATGTCGGACGACACCATCACGGCTATCTGCTGCGCGCTGCACGAGGTCATCACAAAGAACATGGAGAACACCAAAGCCCTGAGGGACGCCGGTGGCATCGAGAAGCTCATCGGCATCACCCGCAGCAAGGGAGACAAGTAAGCCAAACGGGAAGACGTTAGCTAGAGGAGTTTAAACAAAGAAGAAATGACTGCAGAAAAGCTACTGAGGAATCTTTACAGATGGTTGTAAATTTTGTTGGCATCATTTAAGAAAAATCGCTTTGAATTGAATCACTAAAAAGAGAATTATCCAGAAGAAGCTCAATAGTGGGTGGATGGACACACACTGATGTACAAACAACTGAAGAGACCACAACTGGGTGGAGAGGTGGTGTGAAGGAGCAGCACAGAAACAGGTGGAGGCAAGAGATAAGGTCAAGCTTTTTTCAGAGCTTTGAACCATCAAGCAAATGAGGAGATAAGCTCTAAATTAAAGCCTGGACCTTAAAATACTTGAATCAGTGATGATTTACATTGAAACGGTGACAAAAAACCCCTTCAGTCTCAAATTCACCAATGGATTGAACATCTTTTACAAGAACTGCAGTGTTTTTGACATGCATTTAGCATCTACTGAGAACTGATGGTATTGATTTTAAATAAGGTGAAAATAAGAAGATGAACATGATTTCTTTTGGGGTTGTTTGCATATTAAAGCAGGAAATAACATTGTTCTTCACCCGTTCAGACCCGTAGATCACTCTCTTCTCCTCTCTGTCTCTTCTGTCCCTGTTGTGTCTTCAGTTTGTGCAGCGGTGAGACTCTTAACAAGTGCTAATGGCTCCAACCTGTTGCACATCATTGGCATATTTGCACCAGCGTATTAGCGCTGTTTGATTTGTGATGCTGAGGAGGAGCAGGTAGCAGGAGGATAAGGGAGCTACTGGCACATTTGTTGCAGCACGTTCATCTGAAGCTGTGATTTATAACATTTACAACTTTTATTAAAATTTAAACAAGTTCAAGTTTACAGCTTTTAGTCTTTGTTTTGGTAACTTTTCATCTCATGTTTAATTCTAATGAGCTAAACTACCAAAATATGTAATTTTAATAAAAGCTTAACATACCAAACATCTGATAAGCTGAGACTTTTGTCTCTGACACAATCAGGACATAAAGTTCACTTATAAACATCAAAATATGTTCAGATCTAATCAGTGCAAGTAGCCAAGCTTTGACTACAGCTGGCTTTGATTCTCAGCCATGAACAAATGACTAAAGAGCCTGTTGTGTCTCCAAGAAGGAGATGCAAAACAGCCAAGAGCGATATGGATGAAAATACATCATTTGATGTTAAAGAGATGTAAAATAACCAACAGAATAAAGGCAGAAGTGGTCCCAAATGTTACACACACACATTTAAAATCATTATAGTGACACATAATGACCAAAAAGAGTTATTACTCACTGGTTTTCCTGTTTTGCATCTCTGGCACGCTTCACCATCCGAGGATCCAAAACATTAGCATTTACTAAAATGTCTCGGAGAAATAAAGTTTAATTTCCCAGATGCCGATAACGGCACACGAGCCAATTAAAGTCACCTCCATTAGTCAGTCGAGTCAAAACCTGGAGGAAGCAGGGTGAAATAGCCAATTAATCAATCACAGAAACTATTTTGTATGTTTGGCCTCAGTTCAATTTAAGTCTTGTGACGGAAAAAAAAGGAGAAAACAGTTTGACGCTGCCGTCTCTGATTGAAGGTGGAGCGAGCTGGTGATTTACATCCTCTGACTGTTTTTTTAGTACCAAACGACAGCCTGACGGTGAAGCTTTACGCTGTGTGTGTGTTTTTTTGCTCTCTGCTGAATTCCCAGACATAGTCCCAAAGTGGTGAAAGCAGCATCTCAAGTCCTGAACAGCATGTGGCAGTACAGAGACCTACGCAGCCTCTACAAAAAGGTACAGCCTGCCCACTCTGGGAGGCAAACGCTAAAAGTGTCGGTCATGTGGGTGTTTTTCATTATTAGTATTGACAGACTGAAAATATGACTTCAAGCCATGAGAATGGACTGATCCCTCCAACACTGTGTCCTCTCTCATCTTCTCTCAGGACGGCTACTCTCAGTACCATTTTGTTGGCTCCTCTTCCACGATAGAGCGAGACAGACAGCGACCTTATTCTTCCTCTCGCACTCCTTCCATCTCTCCGGTTCGGACCTCCCCCAACAATCGATCAGGTGAGTCCGCACCTCCCCCTCTCCTGTCTTTCCCTTTAACCCCCATCCTTCTTTTCCACGGGCAGCGTCCAGTCAAACAAGCGCGGCTCCTTTATAGCTCAAGACGGCTTTAACCTTCACACTGCAGCGACTACTGACAAATTACTCTGCTGTCAGGTAAAATCCTTGCTCCATACCCATTAAGAAAGTTTCCCGCCCTTGTGTTGTCAAAGTTAGCCTTTGAATAATACGAGCCTCTGAAGCCTTAATGGTTCTGGACGGATGAAACCGTTTCTGACTATGTTCACCGTCTGTGGAGTCAAGCAGCTTCAATGTAACTACGGCAACAAAGTAGCATGCCAAATCTATTCAAATAGACTACAATTCAAGAAAAAACAATGAAAATATTTGGGGGTTTTTTTTCATTATTTGCTGATTTGAGGCATTAGGGGTTATAATCAGGCTTAATATTGGATGTGGAATTTTTAAAATTTAAAGAAGCTTGAAACGTTTGTTTACATTGATGAAACAAGGAATTTAAATAATCATTTTCTGCATCTATTTAGTGTTTATGTGTGTGTGAGTCATCAGTAGTGTAAGAAAATCATCAAAAATGACCTTGAAATGATTGAAACCTGCTTGAAATTTATATTTACTGAAGTGTATGAACCCTGTATAATATGAGTTAATAATCATATTAATGTCATAATAATGTATGCTAAAATATTAAACTCTTTACTGAAACATCCTCAGATTTTTAGTTTAGTTGTATATATTTTTATATTTTAGTTTTAATAATATATAGGGACTAAAAGGTGCTCTACTAATAGTTGACCTGCCACTCACACTCAGACTCCTCTGTTTGATGCAGCTTCAGAGATGATCTCATTACAACAGCTGACAGAAAACAATTAGCCGATATCACAGTAGACTGGTGATGATGATCATTATTGAGCATATGGATCAGTGCTAACTACATTATAACATACAGAAGAGACACAGAGAGGCCCCACAGCCTGGCTGCTTCAGGTGAAAACCTGTTGATCATTTTTTCTATTAAATGAAACCTCGTGGTTCTGAATCAAGAGCTGGATTTCCACCAACGTGGCTCACTAGACCACTCATTCCCTTCCTGTCTCAGGATTTTATTTAAAAATAAAAACAGAAGGAATGACTCAATATCTGAAATCACACAGCTGTCCAAAAGTAAAGATTTGTTACAAACGTCTCTCATCCACTGAGTCACTAAACAAACTGTAGAGGAAATCTTAAGCCTCTGCGCTTCAGCTGGGAGTGAAAACAACAGCTCAACGCGCTGCGACCTTTCTGCTGTGAGCGGATTTCAGAATGATGTAAATACTTCTTCCTTGTGTGAGATAATAAAATGTTGTTGGAGGTCATGGTGAAACTATACTACGTATGTTTCTGTGTGCAGCGAGCGCTCCTGCATCCCCTAGAGAGATGATGGCGCTGAAGGAGAGAAAGGCAGACTACGAGTCGACTGGCAATGCCAGTTTCCATGGAAACAAGGGCGAGCACACGTCCCGGAAGGACGCCATGGCGGGTAGGATTTCCATCTTGCATGTCTGTCACAAAGACTTTTTTTTCCCAGGAGTGGCAGTGTTCAGATGGGGTGAAGGCTCTGGGAAAAGAGCAGCTTTTACAAATATTTGTTCCAGGTGTGCAGTAGGAGTTCTGGGATTGTTGGTTTTAGACGGTCAGGTGGGAGAATAACTCGAATGTGCAGTTTGAAAATCTTCTTTATTTTTATGCAGATTATTTTTAAAAATTAGGGAAATTTTGCTAAATTTGTACATTTGGAGAAACAGAAGCTTTTTGAGCTTCATAGGCTCCTGGCACTTTCTGGCTACTGTAGGATGGATGCATATGAGTCATATCACCGTCCTGCTGTGGGAAACAGACAAGCTTAAAATCACAGCTACCCAGCCTGTTCAGCTGCATGGCTTTGCAGAGTAAAACACATTATGCCATGTGATCTTAATCATCTTCATCTGCAGGTCAAATCTCTGGTGGATCTTCAACGCTACATCGAGGAGCGTACGTGTCTCCTACCGATGATCTAAAGTATAATCAGGTAAGGTCTCTAAGGGGTTTTTATATGTGATGAGTTACATTTATTGCTAGCTTTAATCCTTTAAAATATGTTTCCAGATCTCTTCTCAAGGCTTGCCTTCAGAGCCGTACCCTCCGTTCCAAAACCCTCCCCCACCCGACAACGGCAACTACGAGGATCAGGCCTTCTACGAGAATCAGGTTCATGGGGGAGGCCGGCCTCCTCAGGGGGAACTCAATATGCACCTGCAGGGCCTCAAGTCCACCGGGAACTATGTAGACTTCTACTCAGCCTCGCGGCCCTACAGTGAGCTCAACTACGAGACCAGCCACTATCCAGCCTCACCAGACTCCTGGGTCTGAAGGGACGCAAGGGTGGAGGAGGAGGAGGACAGGATGAATGATGGAATACAAATCAGAGAAGGGGCGTAGTTTAAGGGTGGAATGAGATCTGAGAGGACGGTTTCTCTCCCTCCTCATCCTCCCCTGTAGTTCCAGAGTAGCATTATAGATAACAGGACAGAGGAAGGACCGAGCACAAGAAACGAAGACACGAGGACAGGACATTAGTCTCCTCTCAGAGACGTTTGAGGACGGCGCGAGAGGGGGCAAAAAACGAACCAGAAACAACCGGAGAGTAGCCACGCATGTGCATGCACACCACCAACCGACCTGACAGACACATTTTGTTTCTGTGTTCAGTTCAGGATCCAGAACCGTGAGAGAGGGAAGAAAGACGTCAAGGCTTTGAAGGCTGTTGGGTACAGAAGGTAAAGGAGACGGGTATGACGAGGGAGTGGGAGGAGAGACTCGGTGGAGTCACGTCTGTGAACGAGTTGAGATTATAAGGAATGATGAAGGAGGACTCAGATGGGAAGCTAAATGGAATGTGTCAGAGACGCCTGGTTGAATCCTGTAAATATGTGGTATAGCAACATGGCTTGTAGTAATGTGAAGCACAAGAAGCAGAGCTGTAGGACATGCAGTACATCACGCAAACTTTGGTTTCTCGTCACGATGTTCCCTCCTCCGGGCAGAGGACGCCTCTGGACTTCTTGATCATTTGTAACACTTTTTTGTTTCTCTTCTTTTACTTTTATCGTGTTTTTACTTTTTTAAACCCTGGTTGTATAGTATTTGGTGTACTTTCACAGAGATGCATTGTGTACTTGTACATTGCACTATTTTCTGTCATGTCTGGCCTTTCGCCTCACACTCCTCACTCAATATCACACGCAATGCGCTCACAAACTCTCATGTCTACTTGGTACTAATGTGAAACACTGGATGTGAATTGCTGGGTCACGGTGCTCCTTTTTTTTTCTTGATGGTAGCGAAGCAAGAACGGCTAACGAGAGGCTAAAACACACGAGCAGCATCTTAGCTCCGCTTGCTTTACTTTTCTAGGCTCGCTTACGTGTTTTGGCACGTATCCTTTTGGTATTAACATCACAAACCCTCTCTTTTAGTTCACAGGGAGCCCGTCGTTTGGGTGACCCGTCCCTCATCGTGTAAATAACCGTGCCAAACAAAGCGTTTCTTCCCCCTCAGCTAAACAGAGGGGATGTTTTAGGGTGCGTTATAAAAGGGTCCAAGTTGAGCTGAATGTCTTCAGCTGAACATCCTTGATGCCAGTTTGTACATGCTTTGTTTTTTAACTGTGTTTTAATGAGGATTAGTGAGCACTAGGATTAAAAATTACTTTAAAAAAACTGGAGAAAGAAAACCCCAAGGGGCAGCAAAACAGAGGCGGAGCTTAACTCGCTCGAACGTTGTACAAAATTAGTAGATTTCTGTGTTGTAAAATAATCAATGTTTGAAGTACAAGAAAAAAAAAACTTTTCTGAGAGATGGGTGGCAATCCTAACGTCATGGTAGACAAATCTGTTAATAGAGTATGGATATATATTATATAAATATAAATATATACTTTTTATGTGCAGATGTGGATGTCACTAATAGCAGCAACATTATGGGGAAAAAAGACTTGTATTCAAGAAAAAAACAAACAGCTACATGTAGGCATTTTGTTCACATCATCTTTTCTGGTCAACACACTGAATTGTCAACTTTGTGTAGTAATGTTGTTGCTATGTGGAGTAGAGTAGACCAGGGCCTGGGGATCCACGTCGTCATCGAGTCAGTCCAAAAAGCTGCTACGTCCAGGGAAACTATCACCATCATGTCTGTATTCTATTTGTCACCTCTCTGGTTTGTTGATAAATTACCAGGTGTGAGTTCCAACACTTTACAGTTGATTTCATTGTGTCCAATTTTTTTAAAAGAAGCTAAACTTGCGCCCATGCATGAGTATTTTATGATTAGGATTAAACTGTAGAGGATGACGACAGACCCTGGCCCTCCCTACCCACCGCTGTCATCTTCCAATGCTTGAACAACGACTCATGATGCAAAGTGTTCCCCACAAACACACACTGGATGGAAAAAAAGAAACAGATGTACTGTATTTGTTAGCAAGCATCTGGAAACTGACAACATTATGTACGTCTTTGTGATCCTTAGGCAGAAAACCTGACTATAAGACCTGTATGGAGATATAACGTTGGTGACCTTTTTTTTTTGTTGCTAGACCAAATGTGTTTTAAAAAGACAATTGTGAATCTTTCTATTGCCTCAAACAGATTGCAACTGCTCCAAAAAATATAAACGGACCATTGAAGAACCTCTGCTTTATTGAGTTGTTTTGGTGTTTTTCTTAAAGACAGTTTTTCTTCTTTCTTTTTTTTTTATTATACGATTTTGAAATCACACATGAACAATTTGAACAAGTGACTTACAGGTTGGGATTTGGCTCAACCCCAGCCAGGTAACCATATAAACAGTGGCAGTGACTGACAGCTGTTAAAAACTCCTCCTGGCTGTTATTGATTGTTTTTACTCCAGCGCAGCCTGTTACATGTTACAGACGGATCACGGTGATGTTGGTAAGCAGGTCCACATGTTGTATGATCACATCAAATTTAGCTTCATGAGAATAATAAAAACCCAGCAGCTTGGCTTGAACTTAAACTGATATAGTAACAAACACATTGATGACTAACCTTATTACACACCTGTCTTCTGATGCAATCAGCCAATCCCATCCTGACCTCCAGGATCCTAAAGGGAACTCCAGCTATCAGTATTTGTTTGCTTTTGTTTCACCATTAAAATTATTAGTGGCATGAAAAAAAAAACTACTTAAAAAATCTAATGTTTAGTACCTTTTAGAACTACGTAGATCATCACTTACCTGCCCAGTGCACAGTGTGACAGTCAGGTCTCATCAGAGCATCTACAGAGTGAGAACATGATTTGTGAGCTGTGAATGCTTGAACCCTGCGATGCAGTCGTACAGTTTGAGCTGGAGCAGAGAGCCACGACTGCACAGTTTATGACCGGCTTTAGAGACGGGAGTGAAGCGCCATGTGGGTGGGGCTATAGAAGAGGGGAGGTAAATGAGAGAAATCCTGTGGATGAATGTAATTTCTTAAAGACCTGTGTTTATGTTCTTAACACTTCTCTACCAATGCTTTGGAGCCATTCTGTTGACCACATCTGCTAAAGGAGCTAACAGCGGCTGGTGGTTGAAAACAAAGTCTAAAACCAAAACGCTGTAGGTCAGTGAGCGAGACGCGCTGGAAGACATGCTGGAGACAGGTGATGCTCTCCTGCTGTGAGCCGCCCATTACCCCCTCTAGTTACAGCCTCTGAGTGTCAACCATCGGACAGGTCTCTGGACATATTGTGATTAAAATAACGTGGGTTGCTGTTTAGTTCACTGTAGCTAAAGAGGGACATGGTTAATGCTTTTGGTTATAAAACGTTTTGATTGAGGAAGTGCAAATCTACGTGCATGTTTTACTAAACTGAAAGAGCAGATTTTTACCACTTCAGATTAACTTCAACACTGGCTCCTGTCAGAGTTAGGCTCTAGCCTCTATACGATGTTAACAGCTCCTGATGAGAAGCAAAGCTAATGCTCTCTCTCTGAGGTGGCATTGGAAACAAGATCTATTCCTCTTAACTGGAGTTCCCTTTAAGACCTGGTGATATTTAAAGCAACGTATTCAGGAGACAAATCAAGACATCTTTCTCTGGCAACTCTCTCGTCTCCAGCTCCTTCTGGGAGATCCCAAGGCATTGCCATGCCAGTAAGTTCTTGGTCTGCCTTGGGGTCTCCTCCCAATGGGATGCACCTGGAAAACCTCCAAAGGGAAGCAACCAGGAGGGATCCTGATCAGATGCCCAAACCACCTCATCTCACTTCTTTTGATGAGGAGCAGTAGTTCTGTTTCACCACCACATCCAGGATCTCATACTCAAATCTCACGACTATACACGACCCCCCTTATTTAAATGTACCAAAAAGGCTTTTTAACAAATAAATCATCATTTATAAAAGGAATGTTTTATATTAGGAAAAAACACTGCATTTTCATTTATTTAAACTATAGTAAAATGTCCAGCCACATTTAAAGTTAAACATTCTATGGCATTCCACAAAAATAATCACTAATGTGTTGAATTTTAATAAAGTTATGGGCAGCCCCTCATTTTTGTTTATGGCTATGCAATCAGATACTCTCCTGCCAATTTCACTCACAGCGGCCGGTTTAACTACTGTAACCATTTTTGGGCTCTCCATCTCCGTTAAACTCTGATTCATCGTGTTTTTTGGCTGCTAGAGAGTTGTCGGCTACATTTCTGAGTCATTATACCGTACATGTTATTGACATGTGAACGTCTGGATCTTGAATATAGGACAAGACAAAAAATGTTTAAATGATTTTGGAAATGCAAAAAAAAAAAAAAGAAAGAAATACTAGGAAGCTGAGGAGTAATTTGCACATTGATATATTTTGGTTTCCATTTCTGCAGAGTCAAAATATAGAATGTTGTTTACATCCTGTAAACATCGATTACGTTTTTTTGAGGGTGGAGCTTAAGTGGTGACAGAAAGTGACCACTGGTGTGTTCGTGTCATCACTTCTAGCTAATTGTTTATGATAAATATGAGTTGTCCAAATACTTTTTCAGAGTATTTTAAGTGTTTGCTAAAAAAGGTAGACAATAAAAAGCAAACTTTAGCAATGAGAAGACATTTCCTGTTCGGTTAGTGGGTTACGGATCCGGCTTGGTGGCCAAATTACAGCGACCAACCATGTTCATATACCTGGAAAAAAACCAGTGTCTTGCTTACATGCTACGTCTAACATGTAGCTGTTGCTACCATTATTTTATAGTGCAGGGCCACTAAATAGCCACGCAAGCTGCATCCTGTTGGCCTGTGAGCCACATGCTGTCACCCAGCTGTAATTCTTTCACTAAATCCCCATTGCCATTTTGAGTCGGCGCATTATCAGCTCATTATTAAACGATGAGGAGAGACAGCCACTGCCACTGCCGCCGTCGCTCTCATATACTCACAGACTCGTTCGTGGATGTGGCTGTGGCCCTTTAAGATTTGTGTTTGAGTACCCTTGCTATAAAGTTTATCATTAAATAAAACAGGCAATGAGAACATGAGCAAGTTATTTGCTGTTGACTCAATACTGCACAAACCTGAAATCTTGATATGAAGTGAGCTCTGCTTGACTCCCTCTGTCCAGTCAGTCTGTAATGGCTTCGCCTGAGGTCGGCTTCAGAGGGCTTCCATAATAAAGTTAAGGACACTTTCTTCACATTTCTGCTCTGACAGGAAACTGAACAACAAGAAGACATTTCTGCTTTGTGTTGGGTCTTGATTTGGTTATTCACCCCTTATTCCTGGTGTTTCTCTACTACCAGCACACACACTGACGACACGACGTCCACTCCTAAATGGTCCGTTTGAGCCAGCAAGATGAGGTTTTTTTGCTTTTGTGATACACCAGTATCAACTCAAATCATGTGACAAATAACAAGAGCATTGATGACTCTGTGAGGGCAGAAGTAAGTGATGTAATGGATAATGCTGTTTGTTGTTCAGTGCTTTGGTGCTTTTAGAAGAAAAAAAAAGAAGAGAACCTTCATGAGATCATTTCTAAAATGGGGATGTGTGTGTGTCAGTGTGTCTCAATGCTGCAGGCGCCTACAGAGTGTTGACCTGTGAAGGGTCAGGAGTGCTCTCTGGTGGTCATCGGGGAAACTGCACAACAGGTCAGGATGGCAGCCATTTTAGTCGTCAGGTCTAATCTGCATGACTCTTCGCAGATGGATCATCACGCTGCAGGACCACGGTGCATCTGGCTCAAGTTTCTCATGTTGGTGCACGTAAAGTGTTAGAGTGCATGAGGGGAACATCTGTCACACTTCCAAACAGACACTCATCATCCATCTTTCTCCTCATTTCAAGTGGTTTTACAGATTTTTTCCCCTCAGGCAGCCTTCCAGCTTTTAGCAGTACTCTTGTAAGGATTACTGTTGCCCCTCAGAGTCTCTAGGTTGTTTTATTTAGGTTGGGGTTGGATGATCCCTCTGACACCACCATCAAGAAATACATATCTCCAGTGCATCAAAGTTTCACCAACTTTGCCAAAATGTTGGATTCATGGTGAATAATTTAATGATATTATAACAGTGGTCAGTTGAGCGTCATTTAAACATTATCACTCCCAAAAGTAATCCCTTGAATCTGTTTGTGCATTGAAAAAAACACATTACACACTCAGAGAATTCACCGCCATACAAAACATCTTACAGCTTCTCTAAACCAGACAGGTGTGCATTGCATTCAGATGAAAGCTACTCAGTGTAAAATGATCAAAAATACACATTCAGTTTTAAATGAATCAAATAAAAGTTATAATAAAGGACACATTCTCTCTGAGGGTCACATTCGATGTGCAGACCAAGGAGGGGTGTCCAGTTCTTTTGTGATGCAGATAAGGATGGACTTATCAGTACTCTGGTATCAATACTTTGATTCCCACTGGTCGATATTTTGGAATCGATACCTTTTAATATATCAACGATACTGTGCTGACACAAAATGTGCAATCTGTGTTTAGATGTAGGCAGTGTAAAAACCAGCCCAGCTGTATTTCATATGGTCTTCCGTGTCACGTGGTTATGGCAGCCTATCAGATGTCAGCCAAAGAAAGGAAAAATGTTGGTATTGTCTATCACTAGATGCAGGATAAAATCTTCAAGTAAATATTCATTGGCTGCAAAAATTAGGGTATTTAATTGAAAAATGCCAAATTACATTTATTATGATTTTTCTTACTTTTACTTGCTCAAGCATACATCAAACACACAATATTTTAATAAAAAGAGCAAGAGGATTTAAACATCTTTGTAGACATGAGATATAAAAAGATCTTATATGTTTTTCTTAATAATAGAAAAGTATCAAATTACCAGTATGTGATTTGTCCATTATTTTCTTGGTCTTGAAAATAAATTTTAGTTGTTAGTCCATTATTATTTATTTAGTTGTTAGTCCATTATTAACAACAATAACATAATAACAATACAATTTCTCTAAAATCTGATTAGAGTGTTTATGATAAAAATTAATATTTTTGTTTTATATTTCTTTTTTGACCCATGAACAAAGTTTGTTTTTAAGATAAACAGATGTAAAATGCTGAATGTTGTATTAATAAAGTCAGGATGAAGTCAAGAGGAATTTGTTTTGACGGTGGGCTGAAGCACAAAGATTCATCCCCTCACAAACTCTCTTCTGCATCAGGCTTCTTACTAAAACTTCTCTCACCACTGACCCTGCTCTCATAATGTCTCTCTGGTCTGGTAAACGTTGATGGCAGCTGATTCTGGACTAGTCTCCATCCTGGTTCTTTTAGATCTGAGTGCTGCATTCGACACAATCTCTCACTCCACCTTGTTGGCCAGGCTGGCGTCTCTGGGGGTCTCTGGCACTGTGCTTCAGTGGTTTCAGTCCTACCTCTCTGATAGGACTCATTTCATTAAGCTTAAGACTTTTACTTCCTCTATGTCTCTTGTTTCTGCGGGGGTTCCTCAAGGTTCTGTACTTGGCCCTCTTCTTTTTATTGTTTATCTGCTTCCCCTTGGGGCCATCTTCAGGAAATACAATCTCATGTTTCATTGTTACGCTGATGATACTCAGCTTTATGTTTCCACCTCTCCATCTTCTTTTCTTCCACCAGCTGCGCTCATTGACTGTTTGACTGAACTCAGGTCTTGGTTCTCTAAGAACTTCCTCAAACTGAACCCTAGGAAAACTGAGGTGCTCCTCATAGGTACTAAATCTGCCCTGGGGAAGACTGGCAGCTTCTCCTTAACCTGTGAGAATACCTCAGTTTCCTGTTCGGCTCAGGTTAAGAGCCTTGGTGTTCTGTTGGACAGCACGCTGTCTTTTCAAGCTCATATTAACTCAATCACCCGATCAGCCTTTTTTCATCTCTGTAATATAAATTGTCTCCGTCCCTCTCTCTCTGAACGTGCTGCAGCTATCTTAGTGAATAGTCTGGTCACATCACGACTGGACTACTGTAATTCTCTTCTCTTCGGACTACCACAGAAATCTCTACACAAACTTCAGTTAATTCAGAACGCTGCTGCTCGTATGGTCACGAGAACACCTGTTACTGATCACATTACTCCTGTTATTAGACAGCTTCATTGGCTGCCGATAAAATTTAGGATAATTTATAAACTGCTTCTTATCACATTCAAGGCTCTGCATGACCTCACTCCTTCCTACATCTCCCAACTCATCCGAGTTTCTGTACCTTCTCGATCCCTCCGCTCCTCAGTGTCTATAAATCTGCACATTCCTCCAGCTAGACTCACCACAATGGGAAAACAAGCTTTCAGCAGATCTGCCCCATCGCTCTGGAACTCTCTCCCGGCTGACCTTAAAAACATCACTTCTCTCTCACTTTTTAAATCTAGGCTGAAAATGCATCTATTTAAAGTCGCCTACTCGGTGTGAGATTTATGGTTGTCTTTTTACTGGTTGTTTTTAACTTGATGGTCTTATTCTTTTACTGTGTGTTTCTATGTTGGATGTTTTTAACTGTTAGTTTTATTGTGTTTTATTGTCAACTTGTATTGTGCGGTGACCTTGAGTGACAGAAAGACGCCTGAAATAAAATTTATTATTATTATTATTATTATTATTAAACACTGATTATTTATCCGAACTCAGACGGAGCTCTGTAATTTGAGAATGAACTGTAAAGTCGCTTTAGATTGGCTTCGTTCTTCACAGCCAGCACCTTGACACAATCTAAACTCCAGATTTTTTTTTACTTTGGCAAAAAAATACTCGCTATGACTTCCCCTGAAAAAGTCAGGCATTCAGGATCTTTTTTTTTTTGCTGTGTCTATGATGGACACCTGTCCACCACCTGTTGCTTTGACTCCTGACTTTTTCCTGGCATGAATATGTGAAATTGGGTCAATTTTAAAACATAAACACCATTGGTTGTTGATATTTTTCCCCTTAGCTTTTCATTATTGTGTTTATTAGTTTGAAGTTGCGTGGCGGACCAATAAAAGGTCTCCGAGGGCTGTAGACCATTTTGGAGTTGCTGGTGGCAGAAAAAACACCCAAAATAAAGTGTGACAAAGCAAAGCAAAAATGTTTTGTTGTGCAGTTGGCTACCAGAACAGAAATGGAAGGAATGATGGACTTGACTATTATAGAATATTGTCATCAAAGAGGCCCTCTGAAGCCACCTGAAGTCATTTATGGTTGGAAGCCATTAAACGGACTGACTGGACAGAGGAAAATATTAGCAAGTCTCGCCGTTGCAGCACTCATATCATATCAAGTTTTCAGAGTTCTGCAGTAGCCGATTGTATTAAGCTAATGACTTGCTAGCAGTAAACATGCTGGTAGCAACACATGCGTGTTAGCAAACGGAGCATGTAAGCTAACCAGTCTGAGCTGGTTTGTAGACAGCTCAGTTTTAATGAAAGCAAAAAACAACTGGTACAAAATAATTTTCTATGTGTTTATTTTGACATTTTATTTTTGGTATTAGCATCATGTCTTTTTCAGTAAAGGTTAAGTTTTTGCAGGAGGGAAGACCTTGACTACTAAGTTGTTGTTTGCAGTAACTCAGCATTTCAAAAACATGTTTCAAACAATTTTTGGACCACATTTTATAATGCTGAAATAGATATTTAGGCAGTTTAGGTTAATGAAAACTTATCCTAGCTTAAAGACGGGGTTTCTTTCTGGTATTGGTGTTTTATTTCATAGTGATTTGTGTGAAGCCCCTAACATCATGTCTTTATAATTAGTCATTTCTGCCATTTCAATGCACAAAATTCCCATCATACAGGAACATGTAATGACAGCCTTCATTTTCCTGCACTCACAAAGACTGTAAAACATACAGTACAGACAGTAGACATTGTCGTGATGGCTTTAGAAGTCAGGATGTCAGAGTGAAGAACTAAGCTGTTTATTTTTGGCTCTGCCTCTCAGCTTCTCCACAAAGCTCTAACAAAGCCTGTGTGAGCTGGCTCCTCAGCCCAGCTGTCAAATACTGCAGGACTGCTTTTCTTCCTCAAAGATAACCTGTTGTACTCTGCATGAGTGGTGGATGACTTTCTAACTTCCTCCTGTGTGCTCCGTGGTCCTGTCTTGCTTCAATCAGCTCTAGTAGCCAGAAAGTAGTCTTTAGTTGGCTGTGTCAAAACTCATCTTACCAAGCCAAGCTCTGCTATATACTCTAGAATACATTACATGTGATAAAAACCTCCAAAATTAGTACAAATTGACTTCCTTGCAGGAATTACTGATGTATCTTTTTGTGCTTTTGTACCTTCTGCATCATTAACTAGACCTCACATTGAAGGTGTGTGAATTCAAGTAGAAACAAGGCAACAAGACCACAATGTTGAGCAATGAAACATTTTCAGTTTGATCACATTAACAGTTCAGGTTTTCCAAGGCTATGACATTGTGACAGCTCTGTCACAGAACACTCTGAAGCGCTATCAGGAAGATGCACACAGTCGTTTCCTGCTGTGACTTCTTCTCTTGATCTTTCACCTCCTTGTCACAAAAAACATCCTTTGCTTTTCTTCCTCCTGCTTCTTCTCTAGTTTTTTCATCTTGTAATCCCATTTAGGGATCTGGAGTTGGTTTTCATCACTGCTTCTTTTGTTCAGGTTTTCAGGTATGAAGCTTGGAGGTGGAGCCTTGCAGAGCGTGACCTTTGGCACCACGATACCAGGCCGCACGCTACTTCGCCTTAGCATGCTGAGCGGCAGGAGACTGGCTCGCCTCAGGACCCCCGTGGAGGTCTCATCATTGTGTAGATGATGCTGTAGGCTCGCCCGTCGATCCTTCACTTTAGGAATGAGAAGGACCCGTGAGTTCTGAAAAAACTTTTTGTAGTTGTTCAGCCGGTCAGGACCCAGGCGCTTCAGCTCCGCCACTCGTTGCCTCCTCAGAATCTCCTGCACCGCAAGACGACGCTTGCCGATACACGGCGGACTGCCTGGGCATACTGTACGGCAAACCGGGGCGATGAACGGACTGGAGATGCCCGTGGTTATCTGCACCATGTGGTCCATAACTCCATCAGTCATGGGGTTTACCTTGTTTTTGATGTAAAACCTATAATGGCAGCAAGAGAGCAGTTTGATTAAGCTCCTCCAGCAGGTCTTTGGCTTTTGGGCCTCGGACACCAGCTCCTGCAGAAGAACATGAGTTATAAGTGTAAATAATCACAAGGTTGCATTTAATCTTGTAAGTGAAGCCAAAAGCAATGTGTTAACCTCTAACATGGGCCACTCAAGAGAGAAAGAGTCACAGAACTGCTCAGCACAAGGCCGTGACATCAGCCAATCCATCAGGACGGCGGTCTCATACCGACCGGTGAAAAGAGCCCACTCTCTAGGTGTCATACGGCGACCGTAGTCTCGGGCCTGAATATCCCCTCCTAGAAACACAAAGACACATGTTGGTGTTCTCATATGAACAGATCTTTCTTACAGTTTTTCCTCAATTGCTTTGGTGCATTTCTCTGATCAGGATCAAAGGCCATCCCAGACAAACCTAGCCAGTTTGGCCACGCTAACTGGGAAAAACAGCTGATGAAGACACGTCACATCAATACCTGATCATGAGGCAGACAGTGGAAAAATGACAAGATAAAACTTTTAATATTTACATCTGAACAAACTAACCTGAAAGTGATGCATGTTTATTTCCAAACCAAAATATCAGCAGGTTTAGACAAATGTAGTCCTGGTGCACCAGGAGTCAAGTATTTCTGCTGAAATAACATAAACTTTATTTCTCCACATTGAGATCAGTCAGGAATCTATCAATTCATTAATTTTCTTATGGATGCCATTTTTGTCCCGTCTCTTTTGTATTGCTGAATCAAGGCCTGTAATCATAACCTCAACCAAGTCAGACCTGCAGTGCTTTAGATGTTTTGCGTTCATGATTTTTGGTCATGATGTGTTGCTTGTTGAGATCTTTTAGCCTTCTTCATGTTGTCAGACTGGTTCTGTAATTTCTTAATTCTACAGGTCTGGCAGTGATCAGGTCTGGGTGTGGCTGGTGGAACTGAACTCAGATAATGTATATTTGTGTTTGTGTTGTTTCCACACACGTCTCCTGTCTGTCTGCTGTCCATCTCTCCTGTCAGACCATGTCTGCTCTGTGAGGCGCTCCTGATGTGAACATGTTTTTCTGTAACTCGTACACACCTGCCATCATGATGACTCTCACACACTCATATCTGCCCTGCATGGCAGCCTTCATCAGAGCCGTGAAACCATGACAGTTCCTCCTCTCGATGTCCAAACCCGGAAAGTAGTTCAGCAGATACCTGGAGATAATCACGTGACCTGCAGATTGAAGGACAGGTGAACCATAACATGACATTCCTCTAGTATGGCTTAGGCAACGTTTTCTGCATCGATTTATTAAGATTAGCCAACATTTATTTACATTTACAGTCAGCTGTTTGAATGTCCAGCTACAGGTTTCAAACCCATTTCAACAGTTTGATTCTTCTCCTCTTCAAGCATTCTGTTTTTAAATGTGTTCATTATTGTTCCTGTTGGAGGAATCAGCTGTTGATCAGATGGCTCAAATGTTGTTCTCATTTTAAAAAATGATTTAGATTGGTATATTTTGTTTGAAAACATCAAAAGATGAGCGAAACAGCCTGGATATAAAAAAGCACATTTCTAATCATTATAAAGCCTTGTTTCCTTTTAATACATTCGTTTTTTTTCCTTTTAGGATGATATAATTTTTGTTTCACACATAGGGTCAAACAATGTCATTTTGTCAGTTCATCCTCTTCATGTGTGCTTTTTACATACGTATACTCTCAAAAAAGTACCAAATATACCTTTAGGATATAAGATAAATGCACTAGAATGAATGTGTATTTTTAACTACTTGAGAACTAAAATCTACCTTTCAGGCCCTCGAAAAGGTACAATTAAACTACATTCACTCTGCAGAATTTAATACTCAATTCTGATTTGTTGCTGAGATACAACCTTTTTTTTGCATTGTTGTTTACATTATAGTATAAATGTGACCATCATCAGACAGGCTGTGGTCCTGAAGTGACTCGCATCAGCAGAAGATGTCACATCACACAGTGCTCGCTGTGATTATGAATTTATATATGGATGCAAAATGTCAGTGTGAGTGTGTGTGTTTGCACGTGTGTATGTGTGTGTGTGTGTGTGTGTGTGTGTTTGCATGTGTGTGAGTTCTATTTCTGAAATTGAGCAATCAGAGCCAGCAAACGTTCCAGTTTAGTCCATTAATTGCATTTGATTTTCATATTTAACAACATAAATGTGACATGACCGTCTCTTAGAAAAACATCAGGTATGAATCTGATTTAGGACCACGTATGAAAGAGACCTGGATCAGGTTTGAAACAACAAACTCAGATTGGTGCTGTTAGGACTGTCAAAACATTAAAACTGGGTCACATGTGAACAAAAAACTGTGCAGCTCATTGAACCTTGTGTTGATTCTCTGCTGTCATGAGAATGTGGACTGATAATAGACTGAGCTCTAACATTAAAACCAGTTTGAAGTTAAGTGATTACATTGATTATATGTTTATTTTATTTATCAGGTCCAGTCTTTTTCAGGGTTTTGAGATTCAACACTGACCTAAACAGATCAAACCTTCTCTCACATGGTAACAGCAGAGCATTCCCCTCTACAGATAAAAGTACACTTTAAATAAGTCAAATTGTTCATAAATGTAAAAACGTTTACAGCTTGGGTTGTTTTATTCAACAATCCCTCTTAACTTGACAAGCTCTGATCCTGTCATGAAATAGTCTGCTCTTTTAAATTCCTTCAGGTGAACAGAGTGTTATTAGGATTCCTGGCTGAAAGGAAAGGTGACAGGTTGTTATCTAGACCTGAATCATCAAATCTATTTGAATCTGTTTTGTTTCTAATCAGTTAGCTGAAGGGAGAAGAGGTCTGATTGGTCACCTGTTACCCCGACTCAGCTGTTTTTATTATTTTATGTTTTTATGAAGGGAGATCAATACTTCCTATAATGAAGCAGAAAATGAAACGCAGGTCTGCAGCCATTTATCACAGCCCACAGAGAGCTATTCATCATCATTAGGCGATGAAGGCCATGTCGGATACATGTGGCTGCATCACTGTGAGATTACTGATGATGGCAGCACACCTCAGAATATTCCACCAGCTTTAATTTAGGTCCATGATTAACGTCTCGAAACGGCTCCTATGAAGGGTTATTTCATTCAGTGTAAATTCACGCCACTATGGTATAGATGGATCAGATTTTAGCGCTAGAATTTTAAAAGTCTAAAATTGTAATAGGTCATTATAGTGGAACGCAGATGAACTATTTTAATTTTAGCAAAATAAAATTAATCATCCAGGAAATTTTCATAAATGAGAATTTATCAAATAATTATCAGAGTTCTCCCTGTTAAAAAGAAAAAAAATTAACAAACACAAAACAAGAGAGATTGTGATATGATGTATTTTATTCTAGAGAAGGTCCAAGGTTATGATTCTGTATAATAGTGGAGAAAAAAGACTTTCAGAGTGAGGTGTGTTTACCTGCTTGTGCCGCAATAATTAGAGCCGTGTTGCCTTCGTTGTCCTGCCAGTTAACATCCAGGTGCGGACACTGAGAGAGGGCGATGACCATGTCCATGTAACCATGGTAACATGCCACAATGAGGCCAGACTGAAACACAAAAAGTCAGAGGCTTTGAATTTGATCCTTTAACAACATCAAGCCTGTGAGGGAATTGATTCTATCATGAACAAATGCATCCGTCTGTGTTTTTCTGCAGGACAACACTACTGCAGCAATTCTCAAAATACTTTTTGATGCACTAATTAATCATTTCAATTCCTCAAATGCTCTGTTTATAGTATAGTATAGTATAGTATAGTATAGTATAGTATAGTATAGTATAGTATAGTATAGTATAGTATAGTATAGTATAGTATAGTATAGTATAGTTAGTATCAAAACTACTGGGGCTTAAGCTGCCATTTATCTCTGTTCACAACCAATGTTCTGATACCAAAATCATTTTAAATGCATAAAAGTCTTCATCTTTAAATTTCTGAAATTTGAATTTGTTTTTTTTTTTGTGTGCAGATAGTCTGATATAATTATGATGTATTATTTATATTAAATACAGAAACAAAAATGAAAAAGATCAATTTAAATACACACACCAAAACTTTGCCAATCTCATGTTTCAGACCAGAATCTATGAATGTTATATCTACCTGTCATAAGTTGACGTTGAAATACAGTCCCGATCAAAAGTTTAAGACCACTTGAAAAATAACACAAAAAAAATCATATTTTGCATGGTTGGATTTTAACAAGGGTCCAAGTGGAGCTTCAACATGCAGCAGGAAGAAATGGGAGAGAGACAAACCTTTTTTTGAGCAGCAATTTAACTGAAACAGATGATCAAGAGTTCAGGATCATACCTCCAAAAACCCAGTCCTGTTGAAAAACCCAGTGGTTACCACACAGACAAAGGCCCTCAATCATGAGGGATGTTCACTGCACCATCGGGACAGCCAGTGGCCGTTTGACGCCCCTGCACCTCCTGAAGTTCCACTGAAGGAAAAAGCACCCCAGACCAATATGGCGTCCCCTCCACTGTGGCGTGTAGAAACACCTCAGGGGGATCTGCTTGTCATGCCCGTAACGTTGGAAACCATCAGGACCATTTATACCTCGTTTGTCTCTGTATGTTCTTGTGATGGACTGGCAACCTGTCCAGGGTGTCCCCTACCCGTGATGCTGGAGATAGACACCAGCTCCTGCATACTTTACAGGATGAAACGGTTGAGAAAATGAATGGATGGATGGTTTGTATCAAGTTGCTACAGTCAGTTTATTGCATCTTTTTGCTGCTTTGCCGTGTTGTTGCTTGTTGTTGGACCTGTTTGTTTAGGTAGTGACTGTTGTTTCTGTCTTAGTTGAATCGTTCCTGTTAAGTGGATATAAATCTAGAATAGATTAGTAAAGGTGAATCAAGTGCAGCTGCCCCTGGTACTGGGGTTAACAGCAGTCCAGCCAAAACAAAAAGAAAAACAATCCCTGAAGTTCTGTTCATTCATTGCTATGAACTCTCTGAATCTGGTCATGCTGGAAGATCTTCTTTTCTCATCTACATGGCTGCTTTTTTCAGTGTGGATTGTGTAGTTTACAAGTTGTACTTGAATGCACCATAAAATTGCTTTCTCAGTTTACATGGTCAGACATAAAAAACATGAAGAATGATAACAAATTTTACTTGTTGGAAGATCAGGGTTCAGAACCACAGATTTTAAAATCCATGCTGAAGGCCCTGGTCTAATAGTCACCACTCCACTTTTACTCCACTATTAAAACTATTCGTGAGAGCTTATGAGTGGTAGGAGTACTAAAACAAACAATGACGCTTCATAAATACAGACCTGATTTTATTAGAACTGTGCATGAAATCCCAAATATCTGTTGCACAGAATGCCCTGTAAGGTTTGCTGAGTCATCTAGAGAAAACATGATGTGTCGAAACAATAAATCACAGGATTTTCAGGGAGCAAAGGTACACTGGCAAGATTGACTGTTTCTCTAGTAATTGCTCTAATAATTAAGTCCAAACCCCGCCTCTCGCCCCTTGACCGCTGGAGATAGGCACCAGCTCCCCCCGCGACCCTCTGTGGAGGACTAAGCGGCTACAGAAAATGGATGGATGGATGGATTAAGTCCAAAGACGTTTGGTACTTTAGACTATATTAGAATAAAAACTGTTATCATCACAAATGAATCTCCCACGACTACAAACCAAACACTGGTATTTCCACTTCCTACATAAAGGGATGGTTTCACTTCTTTTGATGTGGGGTTTGGTGGAATGGATATAAATAATTAATCCTATGAGTATGCTCTTTGAATGACCTCAGTCTGGAGAAACAGAGATTAGTTGTGAATGGCCATGTGTCCGTTTTAAACCACTGCCGTAAAAATGTTAGCACCATTGTTTCTGCTCAGAAATGCCTAAATCTAACTGTTGAAATGTCTCCTCAGCCTTTCTACATGAGCAGTTATTTACTCCTTCAAAGAAATCAGCTGTGTTCAAGCAGGGAGAGATTTAAAAAAAATCAGGAATCATGAGCTAAAAACACTCTGACACTAGCATAACAGCTAGCCACTTTGGGTTAGCCTAACCCTCGTGAGATATGTGACTTTGTGAGACTTCAGGGCACCGGACCGCAGACTCAGATTTTGCAATTGTGGTATTCTGGATCTAAGCACCAGATAGGGCTAAGTGACTTCTCATTAACTCTGTAAAGGGTCATATTAGCACATACTGGCTCAAGGAAAAGAGTTAAAAATATGAAAGAGTTGCAACGTATGCCTTTAATACTCTGCTTATTCTGCTCTCTGCCAAAGTGTCTCAAGTCTTTGTATAAATGACAATGTAAGAGAATTTGCACATTTAGAATTTCTCTGGAGTTTATCTTTAAAAAATGACTTACGTAAGGTTAAATAAGCTGGATAACTAAATGCATAAAGTGTTTAAAGGCAAACAGCTGCTGGATTCACAACAAAACTGACAAAAATAAGTGTATCTACAATATTACCTAAAATATAGTCCATAAATAGATCTTACTAAAGATGTTGTCTGGCTCAGTAACAGTGACCCTTATCTGAGCTCCACACTTGGAGCACCAAACATCTTCAGAGCATCATGATGAGTCTTTATCTGCAACATGCAGCCTCTCTGACCCCGTGCTGAAGTCACAGTCCTCACCCCCATCTGTCACTGAAGGCTTAACCAACTGCTCTGAATCCTGCTTCAGGAATTAGCCTTCAGTGGCTCAGCTGTTTCCAGGTAGCAAACCTCCCTCTGCTTGCCTCTCTGCAAGACTTGATGGGAATGCCTCTGGGGCTGGATGCTGATTGTGTTCACTCATCCAATCACGACGATTTCTTTAAAAAATCTCACAATTATTTGAATGCTGAGAAAACGTCATGGATAAGAGATGCCATCTTGAGAAACCCAAAAACGTTCCAGTGTTTTACTGTTTAGGATTTTTTAAAAGAATGATCATAGATAATCAACACAAATACGTTGGGACTCTAGGATTTAAACATCAAGCACAGCTACTTTAAAACCATGCATGTAATGAAACACACTAAATCCAGACACCTACTCGTCTATTCCGGTCCGTCTCCTTCACTTCCTCTTCAGTCACTCCTTGTCTGATCATAACCTTGACGATGATGACGTTGTTGTTGCAGCAGGCCTTGAAGAAGGAGATTGCTTCGGGGCTTGGAGTGCGGACGAAGCGGGAGATGACTGAATTGTCTGGGGGGTAATAGGAATCATCCGAGGTGATGCTCCGGGTGTCTGAATGATCGGGCAAAGAGTCAAAGTCCAATTCCTCAAACTCCTGATAGATATCGTCCTCATCTTCCCAATAGTTACGAGTGTAATCAACTTTGATTTCTTCATCACTGTCCTCCCCGGACAGCTCACACTCAAAGCCGTCCTCATCGACCTTGCTGATGGACATAACAGGTGTGTTAGCACCCTGTTGGTTGGCTGTATGTTCAGTTTTAATATGTCCAACTCCTCCGGAAAATCCATTCTCTCGAACCTTTGAATCTTTTCCTTGTTCCTCAGTTATCAACACCATTTAAAGGAATTATAACTCACCTGTTATAATTCTTATGGAGTGTCCAAGGTTTATGTCCACCAACTCACCGGAGTATAACTTCTCATTCTACCCAACCAAAGTTTGAATTACTCCAAGTTCTTGATGCCAACCAATCTCATAGATAAAGGGTCAACAGAGGTCACAGAAGAGGCATTAGATCATTGCACTCCCTCGCTACCAATCCTCCACTATGGCTGAATAGATCTGAGAAGGATTCCCCACTAGATGTGTGTTCAAATGCATGACCTGAGAGACTCAATCTGGACTGTTAAAGTGACCAAAAAGAGTCAGTGAGTAGGAAAAGTAGTTACACTCCACTGAAATGGCTTTCTCACATAAATGGAGTTTGACAGGTTGAAGCGTATCCATGAGTTTAAAAGTCACACAAAAGCTAGCGCTCTTCTCGGTTTGATTACTCACAAACATCCTCGAAACCCCATCCATCACAACCTACAACCATCCCACCAGAAGCCCAACAGAGACCATGAGTTCCCAGATTCTTCATGTCCCAATAAGAAGGTTCCTTCAGCAGAAGAATAGGCAGCTGTCTTGATTTGAAACCAATGGTGCTGAGCAGCTAATCCCGTGTTTCCCTGTGGAGGAGCACTTGGCTCTATTTGATGATGGCCAGCAATGGGATGAGAGGGTTTCTGTTGAGCTGCTTCGAGTTAATCCATTTAGTGTCTCTCTAGCTGTTGCCCGTCTGTTGGAATACAGCAAACTGATAAAAGTGACTGGTGCGAGCGCAGACGGACAGTTGTAACTTCAGAGAATTTTCTCTCCTGGGATTTTTAAAAGATAATTAAGACAATATTTCATTTATGCAGTTTATTAAAGTCAGTACACATTAAAAAATCTGTTCAGACCAATGTGTGTTTAGTGTCTTTGTTATGACACAAATATGGCAATTAGTTTAACTGGTGAAGCTGACTCCTCCCCCACATGAACTTACACTAGAAGCTTAAGTTGGATTTCCCTCCCATGTGACCTTCTCTGTAGGGTAAAGATGAAGGGCTGAGGTCACCCTGAACCAAGGATTCTTTGATTGAAGGTAAACTCTTTGTAGCATAAAGCCTTAACAAAACATGACCTTTGACTTTTAATGCTTGCATTTCATTGGGTTAATGATTCATTTTTGGAAAAGGCTAAAGGCTCTGTGCTAAAGTACATAACAAATGGCATTAAAGAAAGTAGATACATGTGTTTGTGAAAAATAAAGTTTAAGGAGCAAACCTAAAGAGGAGTTTACTGGCAAGGAATGATCACTGAATGCCTTTTTAATGTCAAAGATCAGATTTAACCAATTTTAGCATTTTTTACTTGAAAGATTCAGAATTGAATTTAAAGTTTTGCTTTATAAAGCTCTCAAAGATCAGGCTCCATCTTCCTTTAGAGACCTTCTTGTTGTTCCCAACAGAGCATTCTGCAGGTTTACTTGTGGTTTCTGGAGTTTGTAAAAGTAGAGTGGGAGGCAGAGCTTTCTCTGGTGGAACAAGCTTCTAATTTCTTCTGTGAGGCAGATACCCTGTCTACATTTAAGACTTCACTTTCCTCTAGCTGGAGTTATCCTGGCTCATTCCTTTTGTCATGCTGCTCTTTATTAATAAACTAGTTGAACTGAAGGGATTATTGGAAGCTGTGGAAAAATAAAGGCAGATATTGAGTTGATGCAGTCTCTTGCAGGGTTCTGTCAAAGTGATGGATTAATGATGCAATGGGCTCCTCGTGTTAAGTTGCCGCTTTATTTCAAAAATAAATCCACTGTAGCAACGTTGTGGTGGCAACATATTGAACCCTGAGTGGAGCACTGAAGCAGTGTATCCAGATTGTGGGGTCTGCAGACATTTCTATGGCTTGATCATTGAGAATTCAAAACAACTGCTCATCTTAGACTCATGCTTAGGTTACAGCCCAACCATGCTATTAGCCTCATGCTAGTGTGGCATCATCTTCTAGCTTGTGGCAGCATTTTTACCCTGTCTGTGCCAGGACAGGCCTGGACGAGGTGATCATGAGCGTATGTGGTTAAGAGAATGTGCTCCTGATGGTGAGTATGTAGAAGAGCAGTGAGAGAATGCTGAAAAATAGCAGGGAAACCCCATTTGGTGAGTACTAAGAGTGTGGCAGTGTCATGATTGCCTTTCAAAATGTAAGAAGGTTTTCTAACTTTGCAGTGATCCATCTACATTTTTATATGTGTAACTGGGTTGTTATCCATTGTAAAGGGGTTCTTAGGTCAGTATCTCACTGAGCTGTGACTGTTGGTGAGAAAGTGCAAACAACATTCATCAGGGAGTTTTTCAAATTGTCTTAAAAACATTTGCAAAGATTCTCAGTTTCCGTGCGCAAGTCAAGCCTTGCTTGATTTTTGAACACAAGAAATGTTCTCTCAAAATAGTTTCAGACATTGTACACATCAGAAACCCTTTTTAGTTTAGCTTTCACGTCAGAAAAGCAAGACATGTGACCAAAATGAAAAACTAGAGTGCCCAACGTCACTATTTGTTTACCATTATGTTAAATACCTCATTTAACAGAGCGGGAGATCAACAGGTGGACTGGGGCAGCATCTTCAGTGATGGATGCTGAACCCGTCTGTTGTGGTGAAGAAGGAGCTGATCCAGAAAGCAAGGTTCTCAATTTACCAGTCGATCTACATCCCAATCCTCACCTAAGGTCGTAATCTTTGGGTAATGATTGAATGAACGAGATCGCGGATACAAGCGGCCGAAATGAGTTTCCTCTGCAGGATGGCCGGGCTCGGCCTTAGAGATATGGTGAAGAGCTCAGACATTTGGGAGGGACTCGGAGTAGAGCCACTGCTCCTCCACATCAGGAGGAGCCAGTTGAGGGGGTTCAGGCATCTGGTTATGCCTCCTGGATACCTCCTTTGGGAGGTGTTTTAGGCATGTCCTGCCAGCAGGAGGCTTTCAGCTCAAGGAAGTACGTCTCCAGGTTGGCCATGGAACGCCTGGGCATCTCAGCAGAGGAGCGGTGGACTTGGCCAGGAAGAGGACGATCTTGGATGCTGACCCCACAACCTGAACCCGGATAAGCGGAGGCAGGGATGCAAGACCCCATTCAACAAGATAATATCATTCTCCTATAGTAACAAAACCCCTGAGCCCAGCAGACTGCATTAAGAATAGGTCAAAAATCTAGTCACTATAAGATTCTGAGCTCATGGTTGAGCTTTCTATTTTTGTGCTGCATCCAAACATCTCATGACATTTGCAAGTTTGTGATGTTGAGTTATTCCACCAGCTACAATGTTTTTGCTCAATGCAACAGTCCAAAAAGCAACAGCACAGTACAAGATGCTGTAGCAGGGCTACTTTTGCATCACCTAGACAGGTAAATTATTTTTGAAAGAATAATATAGAACAAAATCAATTATTTGTGTTTTAAATTAAATTATTCCTTTTTTTTTAAAAGTAAACCACCGTTACGCAACTGTCTGCTCTCTTTAAATCAAAATATAAACTAATTATTTCATCCAGGTGTGAAGTATTCCCATGGGAAGAAAAAGAGACAGCCTGGGGTCTGGTTTTACAGCACAGCAGAGAAAGAAACTCCTTTTGACACTCCTCTAATCTCTTCAGAGCTCCTTAAGGAGGCATGGGCCACAAGCGCTTACGCCATGATTTGATCGGCGTGAAAAAGTTGATCCCATTGTGCTTCTAAAAACTGAAGAACAGGTTGGAAAAATCAGATTTAGCCTGACATGGGAGCTCTGGTTTTAGCTGCATATGCTCCTAATCTGTGCTTGGACTAACCGTTAAGACTGTGCATTAGCAGAAAGGTAATTGGATTTGGCAGAAATAACTCCACATCCTGTTTCCTACAGCTGCACTCTCCAGCAGCACCAGAGATGATCCTATATCAGAGCTGAGCTGTCATTAACCACCGACAGGAGTTTGTGTTTGACTCAGTGATGACATGATGATATTGAGCTCTGTGGTGCTCACACCTCACTGTTGCACCTTTGTAGCAGAGGTACAGAATCGCTCCTGAAAACCTATCGGTGTCTAATGATCAAAGTCCGATAACCAAGACCATTCACTTATCTCCTCTACGATCTTTTTAACGAGTCCACTGTGCACTGTGTGCAGCCAAACCGTGGAAGCAGGCTAATCTTCCCCAGTTCCTGAAGGCAGCATTCCTCTTAAGACTTTAGCGAACTTATCTTCACTTCACAGTACTGAGGAGCTTTGATGAGCTTGAAAAGACAGAACTTATAAAAGAAACTTAATGTGTGCTTGAGAATGCAGTTTAGTGATGGAGAACTAGTCTACTTAACCTTCTATTTCCTCAACTTTTTAGCAGCAAGATAAAAATTGCAGACTTGTGACCCCAACTAAAGTACACAAACATTACTAATAAGCCATTCAACAAAGAAACTTGATAATGTTATATCATCTATCTATAGAAATACAGTGTATATACATTTACAGATAACATTAAATATGTCATAATAATTTAGTAGTAAATCTGATGACTTTGACTTGGTGTTTTGTCCACAGTGGGTTCACAACCCCAACTTTAGGAGCCACTGGTCTAATAAATCAACCGACCTCATTTTAATGAGTCAGAATGAATGTTGGGGTTATTTTCCTAAATTGCAAAATAAATGAGGAAAGTAAGCAAATGTTGCATTTTGATATGCTTCTGTTTGACCCAAGAGTGTGTTCTTTACATTTTTGGTTGTGTGAGCTTCACAGGTGTTGCAAATTAGCATCCTTGCCATAAATATTGTGATACTTGCACAGTGGTGGAAGGTTGCACCTGGCTGTTGCCTTTCTGCAGAGTTTACACTCTCTGCATACATGTCTTCTCCAAGTACTCCAGTTTTCTCCAACAAATCAAAAACTTGAATGTTAACTGGCAACACTAATTAGCTGAGTGGTTTGTCTCTATGTCGCCCTCTGATGGACTGACGACCTCCTGTGTCTCTCCTGATCTGAAGATTGCTTCAGTCAGAGAACTACTTCCTGTTTCTAGAGACTTTGAGTGATTTCACTGCATGAGTATGGTCCTTAGTGTAGATAACTGATAGAATGCTACTTCAAATGATACCACATGAGTGAGGAATCTTTTTCAAAGCTGAACAGAGAAAGTTAAGCTAGTGCGTCTTAGAACAGGGACTACTTTACATAATATAAATAAATGATTAAATTCTTTCAGTGTGATAAAAGAAATACAGTCTTGAGAAATCTTAACAACAGTTTATTGGTTATATGACAGAACCAACAATCAACAGGACTCAGTGTTTACCTTCATGCCATTGCAGGTTTTTTTGCACATATAAAAAAATAGAAATTATTTGCATCTAGAAATTGAAATTCAACATTGAAATTGAATGCATCCAGCTCAGTTCCTTGGTACTAAAAGGTCACTTTATAGCATATCTATATATTTAAAATGTGAGCATTCTGCATAGCAGCAGCACTACAGCTGTCAGCACTACAACCAAAATCAATCCACAGTGATGGAAAAGCTGTTATTATTAATTAAAATGTAGTATGAGAAACAGATGCAAAACTCATTTCATAGTTCAAGTTCAGAGTCTCTACTGAAGGTGAGAGAACAAACACTAATGCAGCTGATTGTGTCACAACAGAGTCTGAAATGATTGCAGCTGTGGTAAAAAGTGCAACATAAAGAAACATGACAATGAATAAACATCTCTAACTGATCAATATTGATCTATAAAAAAGTTTCCTTAAAACACAGCAGTGACTGTGACTCTTACAGGCAGCAAGAAGGACTGGAACTCTAGCTGGGGCTTGTTAACGCTCATGCATTTGAAACTGTTTCTAGTCTGATTCTTTCCTATGATGGGTCGATCATTCTAGCTTGACACATAAAATCTGAAACATTAAGAGGTTCTAGGACACAGCAGACAACCTGGTGACACAACTGTTAGGATGACTTCACATCGACATACAGAGACATCTACTGGGAACAGAAAAAGTTCAAACATTTCAAGAAAGTTTAGTGTTTTTTCCAAACGTTTGATGAGTTCAGTACGTTCTACACACACATTAGGAGACATATATACATATATAAAGCATGTATTAAAACAGACAATATGTAAAATGTTATTAAGGAGCTTAAGATGTGCTGGTTTTTGATGCTGACTTTGAGGAGAATCAGTATAATGTAGACTCATTATGAAGAACTGTTGGAGTATGTGAGTTATCCCCTCTCCATGTAGACCCCACATGTGATGAGCTGCTATGTCTGACCTCCTCTTGTGTTCAAACGTAATCAAAGCCTGTAGTTAACGTCATGCTGAGTTTATTCTGTCCCATCCCAAAGACATCAATAAGAAAAGTGAGGAAACACAACTAGTTTTAAATTAGTGCTGCAGAAATCTTAGTGCATCGAACTTCAGATGTTCTACAAAAACTGTTGAACAAAGATTTAGGTCGTCAAACGTTGTTTTAATTTAAATGCAGCATCTGATGATCTTTGGCCAACAGTTAGTAAGTATTAATGGGAACAGAGTCCAACACACGTGTGTTTCGCTGAAAAGGGTATGAACAATTAACATCTTACCTGCTGCAGGTGCCTCATTGAATGACCTTAGTTAAGAGAAACAGGTTGGTTCTGAGTGGATCGATGAGCTAATGGCTAGATAACTAACTTTTCAGAGCAATTCATGCAAACTTTACTTGATAAACCTTTACACCACTATAAGTTATAGATAACATTATGGTTATTATTTGAGGAGAGATTTGAAGGTATTTGCAGCTGAAGTTAGCTGTGGCACTAGCTACTGCAGACTTTTTCATTGAATCTCATAATAAATCCACTGGAACAACCATGAAATATGAAATGTATGGCAAAGTAATGGTTATAAAATGTACTTTGCATAAATTGCTATGAAATATTTGGGACTGAAACTGTAGTCAGAACTAATCTGTTTTTCCAAACTGAAGCCCTTCAAAGACCTATCTACAACAGATATGACATGAATTATTCATGACCTTTCAAAATAAACCCACATTAAAACATGTGAACTATCACTTTAACTATGTAATATCATGCAGTCATTTATATATTTGTCCTCTTTCCCTAAGAAAATGTCACTATTAGAGGCTTTTGTGTGTTTCCAGTTTTGCTGCTGGAAGCCGGTGGTTTATCAGCACACAGGTGAAAAAGCTGCCGTTAGGAGACCAACATGCTGAAGTGGTTTTAAGTGTGTATGAGTTTATATTTGTTTAATCTGCCTAGTAACTAATCTGATGATGAAATGAGGAGCAGGGACAGGCTGACTCAACTCAACCTGTGACAGAAACAGTGTTAAAGAACAGCTGATTATTAACATTTGAAGGAGCTTTTTTTACACATCAGTTTTAAGCTTTTTGAGTTGATTTGTGAAGCTGAAACAAATGTTTAAACCTAATATAAAAAAAGCTGTTTTAATTGATTCCTGTCCTCTCTGTTTTGACCCAGTATCCAGACTGAAACCTGGCCGTTTCCAGTAAAAAGAGCCTCCAAAGAGATCTCATCAGCACACTACGCATTTCAGTGTTCTTTAAACCACACCTGCCCAGAGAAGAAAACCAACATGACAACAGAGCATTCCTGACTTCATATTTGCTTGTAACATTTAAAACCGCCAGACTTTTGGTTGTTCAGCTGCAGAACAAAAGAAAATTGCGTAGTGTGTCCTCTGTGGTAGCTTTCTGTGGCTGGCTCTCTTGTATGACCTCTGTTGGGATTCACAAATAAAACAGCTGCTCTCTGTGTGGAGTTGCTGTTGTCTAAAAATTACATTCATCATACTCTTTTGGGCTTTTAGTTGAAGTAGCTGAAACATTTACCCACTTTTTCACAGCGTAATAACCAAGGGGATTGGTAATGTTTTGAAATAATTTAACTCAGAAGACCACCTCCCTTCTAAACACACACACACACCTAAATAAAATACAATCAATATTTATCACTATGTTCCCTCTTTATTAGAGAACATTTGAGAAGACTCAGCAATAAGAGAGGAGCTATGGGAGCTGAAGTCCAAAGATCTCATCCACAGCTCTAGAAATGTGTAAGACTCAACGTAAAAAACTATTTCACAACAAACATTCAAACACAATCTGAGGTAAAATCTATGCTCAACTTAACCCGACGTCCACACAAACTTCAGTCAAATCAAAACGACACCTGAGTTGGGGGCTATGAGCGACGCGTTTAACAGAAGGAACAGTTCGTGTATTTGTGGTTCTGCCAAGTTTGAGTTAAGAGTTTTGCAAGTTTGTTCAGAATTTAAATTTTCACATCAAAACCTCGGAGACAGTTTTTGCTCTAACCTGTCTTTGCATCCCAGCCCTGTGAGTGTGAGAAATGTTAGTGAATAAAAGGACTAGGCAGCAGTCAAAGGGTTACAGGTGTTGTTTGAAGCTGACAGTCAAGATGGAGAAAAGCAGAAAAAGGTTCCCCCACAGGAGCAGCTGACGGCCCCCGGTGTTAAGCAGGGCGAGACTCCACTGATCCAACAGCAGCGTCATATCTATGAAGAGCTGCTGTAAGACGTGGATGAGCTCCTGCTCGTCTTCCGTTCATAGTTTACCAACCTCTGTCCAACCAGGTATCTGAAGGAGAATCAGGACAGGATAGAATCATAAAAACCCTTTCACAGCCTCCTCCTAAAACGACTTTTAATCTGATTTTACTAAAGTGTGTTTGGCCTTTTATTCAGCTTTGCACATTGCTGCTCAGCATAGATGAGCTACAACTTGTGATATGTACATTGAAATGTCATTTCACACACCTGACTGACGGTTTCTCTATAAAATGACACTGAGCTTGCTGCCTCCATGTTCAAACAGGTATAAAAGAGTCTACTAACTTGTCATTTTTGATATGTTCATAGAGGCGTTTGAACTGTCGAATCTGAAAGGACAGTATGGCCAACAGCATGACTATCATCATCAGGAACGGATAGATTCTCCTGTCCACCAGTGTCTGCATCTCTGGCTGCACTCCTACAAAGAGAAGGAAGATACAGTACATTAAGGATAAGGACTTCCTTTAGGGTTCAGGTTTCTAAGGTAAGTGTTGTATGATGTGATGGCTCTTAAACAAGGATGCACCGATACCAGGATCGGATACTGGTCTATGCTTTGTTTGCACTCCTACTGGTTAGTAGCAAAATGATCACGTCTCTCAGCTGAGTTGCAGCAGAAGACAACAGATGAAGTCTAAGAAGTTGTGATATAACAGTACATGTATTCATACTGTCTCGACTGTAAAGATACCAACGTTTGGTTTGAGCAAAATACACAGGATAAATCCACCGGTCACTGCTGATCACTCCCAGAGTTCTACCACGTTTTCTATCTAGCACTTTCACATTGGCTGTTGTTTTTAATTTCCATATTACTTTTTATTTTACAACAAGTCCAGAATGAATGAACTAAAGCTCATTGGTTTTTATTTTGTTTGATTTGTTTTCGTAATATTTTCTGACCAGAGAGAGAAACATTTCTGGGATTGATCAAAATTTATGTTTGACCTTTATGACCTGAAGGCCACTGTTTACAGCTCAGAGTGGATGAAAAGCACAGAATAATGAGACTTTTATTTTATAGTGAAGATCAGCTGACAGATCCTGCCATAGCCACTTACTGTTGGTCAGTGAGAGGCAGAGTGGGGAAAGTAGCTTGTAGGTAACTAGTTGCTTACATTCCCACACAGGTGTGAAATCCAAGCTGCTCATACTCTATAATGCTTTAAATAAGAAACAGGAACACTCTGTGTGAATGAACTACACTACTAAGGCTTGCTGGTAAACTTTCAGCTACAGTTAACAAGTCTAAACCATGGAGAACAGAAAGAAGGGAAATTCAGACAAAAGTACTAAAATTGTGAAGACACTTGAAAAGGTTCTGATCACCCGAGCAGCTGACTAGCAAGAACATTTTTAGGAATAAAAGAGAAGGGGTTGTTCTTTAAATGGCTGTACGTGACCACACTCACAAAGAGGTGGAGTAGACTGCTAATTTTATCCCAACCAACCAACTCCTGTGAGGGGTACAAAACAACAGAAAAAACAAATCAATACTTTACCATGACATGTGCACATTCAGAGACTTACCCAGCAGTGGAGTAATGCCTTTAGAGACGGTGTAAGGCACACAGAGAGACAGGAGCAGGACACAGATGACTGGGGCAGCCAGCCTTCGCACGATAAAATGGAGGTCGATGTTTCTGATGCCATTAGCGTACACCTGCAGGAAAGAGATAGTGATTCCTACTTCTTTCCAAGGCAGATTCACTTGTTTTCATCATGAAAACTAAAAGTTTAGAGAGAAGCATGGATCTTTTTTTAAAGTCTTTGAGCTAAAGCAGTCAGTTTCACAGTATGTGACAGATGTGTACATGTTTTAAAGGTTTTAGCAACTTTTATTGAGTCATTTTGCTCTTTTGATGAAATTAAAGTTGATAGAATGTAACACTGACCTGTTCGATGACTGTTTTGAGCCACCACTGAGGGCCCATCAGTGTTATGGCAGCAATGATTTTAGCATGAAGGACCCCCAAAGCCCAGTCCTGCAGCACAGTGACAGTAGTGTCATGGACGGTCAGGGACAAACACACATAAAGGAAAGCAGCCAAATGTGACATTTCAACAGATACTCTGCACTGTGAATTAAAAATAAAACATAAATCTTCAAGTTTCTTTCAGTATTTGTGTTACTTTGTGCCCTCAGCATCCTGACTCATCCTATATAACGTGATCCTAAAGGTTTCAAATGAAGGCAACTGGACTTCTTTGGTCCCTTGAAGACATTTCACTTCTCATCCAAGGAGCTTTGTCAATTGGCATCCATGTATGGGAAGCACAATGTCTTCAAGGAACCAAAGAAGTCCAGTTGCCTTCATTTGAACCCATAGGAATTACCCTGATCTGGACGAATGAGATTCATCACTTGTATACTGCATTAGGTGAAGTAGTCAGGCAGACCAAACAAGGTTCTCACTCACGTCTCTGTACCTGTCCAGACTTTTTCATCTTAAAAAAATAAAACAAAATTGTAAAAAAGTAATGAATGTCCTGAAGTTTAGTTGCTGGAGAGAACTGTGTCAGAGCTTGTGACTGGTTGATTTTATATGAAGATGGATGGTCTGAGGGCGCACGTCAATCTTATGGGCAGAAACTTGTGCCATCAGAAACTGAATTTGAATTTGTTATATTTGAATATGTATTGCTCGGATTGAATCTGAATTGTTCAACTTGAATAAATGCTTTGAAAAAATGAATCTGAATTACTAATTTGAAATTCAATGTATTTGTTTGGAAAAGACTTTCACTAAATTGAAACTGAATTTAATGTTTTGAAACTGATTTCATTTGCTTTGAAACTGCATTTAATTCAAGTGAAAATTCAGTTTCAATAGTTTCTGTTTCAGTTCCCACCGTTCAGATTCAGTTTTACAATTCAATTTCAAAACTTAAATTCACTTTTCTGTGCCACACATCCGGGTCCTGAGAAAACTCCAGCTCAATCGAGTGCAGATAGAATACTAAACTGATTTTCACGCAGTTTTTTTTTTTTTTTTTGCTTGCAAACATGAAACATTTAGCTATAATACAGGACAGATAGTTTGGACTATTTCATATTCATTGTTGGCTTTGTAATAGCGCTGTCAAAATTTGCGCATTATTAACGCGTTAACGCAAAGCCCCCGTTAACGGCGTTATTTATTTTAACGCGCAGGCTTCCGTAGTTTTGCTTTGCGGACGAATGAACACACAGGTCTAGCGACGCATGCAGCTGATGCAGAGCCCTCCTCGCCGTTGGAGAAACGAGAAAGTTTTCAGCGGAGACGCCACAGTCCTACATCCTGTAAACTTTCAACAGCATTGCCAGTGACGGACTGGCAACCGGGAGATCTCCTGGTGTCCTCGCCGCTAAACCTGACCCGCTCTGTGATTAAACTGACGATCAGGACGTTCCTAAATAACCAATCCGTCATGGCTGATCGAGCGTCTGTCCTCCTAAAAGCTGCAAAAACGCAGCAAAGCTGAGTCACAAAGACACCCTCTCCTCTCTGTGTGTCAGACTGTCAGCGTTGCAGACCTGACCCCCTTCCTTCCCCCTCGCCGGCCCGCACGCGTCACAGAGGAGAGCAGAAAGGAGAGACCTAAAAAGAACTAACAACCAATTTCATAAAGTTTAAAGTTGTAACTTTAAGTAACAAGCAAAAAAAAAAAAATCGCGTGAAAATCAGTTTAGTAATTAGCGAGTTATGATTTAATAAACGCTCTGAAGCTTCATCGCTCTGACAGAGAGATTACACTGTGGAGCTGGGGCGATCGGTCAGGAGGACGCAGTTCTTTATACGCCGATCGGTCTATCTGCACTCGATTGAGCTGGAGTTTTCTCAGGACCCGGATGTGTGGCACAGAAAAGTGAATTTAAGTTTTGAAATTGAATTGTAAAACTGAATCTGAACGGTGGGAACTGAAACAGAAACTATTGAAACTGAATTTTCACTTGAATTAAATGCAGTTTCAAAGCAAATGAAATCAGTTTCAATTTAGTGAAAGTCTTTTCCAAACAAATACATTGAATTTCAAATTAGTAATTCAGATTCATTTTTTCAAAGCATTTATTCAAGTTGAACAATTCAGATTCAATCCGAGCAATACAAATTCAAATTCAGTTTCTGATGACACAAGTTTCTGCCCATACAATCTGAAGGCAGTGAGGGGAGAGCAACTTTTAACAGGTAAAAATGGGAACAGCAGGAGTTGTACATTCCAGTGTACTCGAGGAACTGACAGATCATTTGATAGCATACTGGAGGACTAAAATATTGATACATCAACATTAGGTTGATTATCTGGTTGCATCTTGTGTCTGACATATTCACACACATTCATACCTGCCAAGGGTAGAAGAGAGGCGTCTGGTCAAGTGGGACTCTGAGAGGAGCAACGATGACCAGCTCAAACAGCAGACCTAACAGCAGAGGAATCACTCCGGCTAACATCACAGCCACCACAACGGTCTTGACGATCTGCTCACACCATATCACATACAAACAACCCAGAAAATGAAAGAGAAATAAAAAATAAAGAACAAGGAGACACTTTTGACTACACTGACAAAACCTAAACATCAACAGTACCATGAGCGTCCACTCGTGGACTTTGATCATGATGATCGTCCTTCCCTGTGGCATCCAGGACAGCAGCACTGTGGCAGCTCTGATGGACAGCCAGCAGACGTACAGACCGCTGGCTGCTGTGTACAGCTCATGAACCATTGTACTGCCCATCCAGAGAGACATCAGCCATCGCCCCACACACACTAACAGAGTGGAGAAAACACAGAGAAGGAAATGATTAGGACTGAATGGGACCACAGAAAACAGAGGGGGTTGGCTCATGGCTTACCTGGAAGTGTCAGACAGATCAGACTTGCCAGTAAAAGAGTCACACACATAAAGACCACCAACAGAATGATCTAAACAAAGTTACACACACAGTAATAATCAGCATCAACATTTAATAAAGCAACTACATTAACTCAGCCCTGAACAAAATCTCGGTTTAAAGAACCTTGAGGGAGAAGTTGGGGGGTCGGTGGTACGGCTGGAACCCCACAGGCCCGCCCTGCTGCAGAATGGCCTGGTGAGCTGCGTGAAGCCCCTCCCCAAGGCCAGGTATTCGGTTGTTGTTGGGGCGACCAGGATGGTTATGTGGTTGGTTGTCATCATCTTCATGGTCTCCTAACAGGTATGAGTGAAGATCGCTGTGGAGGAGACGTTTGTTTGCTTTATTACCTGAGATGTCAAGTATAAATCACAGAATAAGAGAAAAATAACAATTATGATAAACCTTTTGATTGTTTCATTCTTTTTTTATCAACTATGATAGATCAAAAAATATATGTAGCTAGAATATAACTTGTTAACCTTATGTGTGACTGTGTGTTTGTGTGTGTGCATCTTGGGCCTACAGCGCATATCCAGCTGTAAATGTCCAGGCGTGGACGAGGCGTTTGAGCCACTGGCGAGTGTGGCCCTGCTCTAACAACGCCGGCAGAACGACCTGAAGCAACAGAAGTTCCAATGACAACTCGCTGACCGGGGCATCACTGTGAAAGGACACATTCACATCATAGAAATGTTACTACACATTTTCTCAATTACCCTTTTATTTTAGCTCTGCATGGACATAGGCTAGTCAGTGACACCTTCAGGTACCAGGATAAATGATGATTTAGTGTACCGGTACCTGTAAAGCATAACGTTGTAGGGAAGGAAGGTTGGGAAGAGCAGCTTAATAATTCTGATTGGAAGCCAAAGCATCAGCAGAACGATTGATCCAAACACCACCTGGGAACACACACACACACACACACACACGCACGCACACACACACACACACACACACACACACACACACACACACACACACACACACACACACACACACACACACACCAAACCAATGCAACAAATGTAAGCAAAAATGTTGAAAAGCAGGAAGTTTAAATGTCAGGGTCAGTTCAAACAAATGACTAACAAACACATTTTGTAATAAAAAGCAGGATAAGATTTTGTATTTCCTATCATAATAAAAAAGGTCTGAGATCTGTCATGTGACCTTTGACTCACCACTGAGAGAATAAACCTCCTGAGGTGTCGATAGATAGGCAGGTGGATCATCTCCTGCACTGGATTAAAGTCTGGATCATTCAGGTTCCTCAGAAACCACAGAACACCTGGTCGAAGAACCTGCCCACAAACATTACAGCTAGTAAAGCTCAAGAACGTGGACTTTTATATGTCACGGTACATAGTTGTGACATGATCATGTCCCTGATTTACCTCTCTGAGCAAAAGGATGAAGGAAGCAAAGTAAAAGACGTACACCATGCCAACCAGCCAGTGAAGGAACATGGTGGTACCAGGAGCAGAGTCGAAACTCTGCTCCCTGTCCTTCAGAGTCGCATCAAACATTTCCTGATATAAACAAAAGGATACATTTTTTAATTACTAAAAGTAATCTCTTAGAACACAAAAGCAACATTTTAATGTATGTTTTGTTCTTTCAGTCTGTTTTCTCATGAAATAACCTGGATTAAATGTGTTCAGTCTGTTTGTTTGTCTTACCAGTGAACAAATGTCGAGCCACCAACCACATATGAGTGGAAACAAACCTATCTCCATGACAACAAGCAGGGACACCTAGAACATAAAGAGAGAAAAATACTAAGTTTGTTTCCCCAATTTACAGAATTATTCTATGTACTGTTGACATTGAAAGTTTTCCTTGTTTTATAAATATAAAACTATGAAAGTACACAGAGAAAGCTTCATATTCTAGGTTACCTTGACAACAATGTAGCAGACACCCAGAAGGCGCCTGGATCGCTGGAACTTCACAAGTGAAGCAAATGCCTACAGGATGAACAGTTAGGGGAAATCTGACGAGAATTTTAGTGTAAAAGTTAAAGACAAGAGGACTTGTCTCACAGTGTGAACACAGGAATTGTTTAAGACTAATGTTTGACACAAAACATCCAACATCTAATAACAGAACTCATCCAACAATGACAGCCATGGCCAAAGGTTTTGAGACACACATTAACTGTCACAAAGTTTGCTGCCTCAGTTTTTTGTGATTATTTGCATAAACACCAGAATGTTATGAAGAGTGATCAGATTATTTGCTATTAATTGTCTCTCTTTGCCATAAAAATGAACTTGATTCTAAAATCTAATTTCAACTAAATTAGTGAAGAAAGCTTCGGGGCATCCCAGAAAGTCCAGCAGCTCCAGGATCATCTCCTAAAACTAACCCAGCTGTCAGGGCTCCACCAGTCCAGAGCTACTCAGCAGGAAGGTGTGGGTGCATTTGCACACTGTGAGGGGAACTTTTAGAGGATGGCCTGGTGTCAAGAAGAGCAGCACAAAGGCTTCTTCTCTCCCAGAAAACCTTTAAGGACAGACTGATATTCTGGTAAAGGTCCAGGGACTGGACTGCTGATAATGAATATCTGTCATGATTGTTTGGGACGTCTAGAAAAATGACTTGAATAGGTTCTAAAAAAAAAGCTCTGCACAAAGTGGCAGATGGTTTCAACAAGTGTAACAAGTACAATTTAACAAAGTGTATTTTTGTTTTGGGAATTTTTCTTCTTTGTTTGTCTGATTGAAGATGTTGCTATTTGAGTCATCCTGGTTTGAATGCTGTGCTGCTTGGAGCATTTTTTCTGTAACGCTTCTACTTTTTGGCCACTTGTTATTATGTGTAACCACAACACAATATCAGGAACACATCATCAGGTGTTTCACTGAGACATGGCTGCAGAAACATATCCCTGACTCCAAAGTCTTTCTGTCTGGCTTTTGAACAACATGAGTAAACAATTATTTGAAGAGGAGCAGAAAAAGCAAAGGTGGATTAGCAGTGCTTATCAACAACAGATGGAGTAACCCAAGACATGCTACTGTTAAATATCACCTCTGCAGCCCAGATATTGAACTGCTATCTTCTGTCAGAGGCTTCTTCAGATCTACTGCAACACAAACCACTACCCTTTCTCCCCAGTGCTAGCACAACCTACAATGATTTTTTTTAAATCCTGAAGCCATTCATGTGTGGGGTTGCATCTCAGCTAAGAATGTGGGCAAACTCACAGTTTAGCCTCAGAACACAGCCATGAATAAAGAATGGTACCTAAGCATCCTCCAGGAGGAAAGTCTCCCAACCATCCAACAACAGTTTGTTGATGAAAGTCTTTTCCAGCATGATGGACCTCCATGAAACATATTGGGTCCATGTGCAGTCAACTGATATCATGTGGTCAATCTCAAAGAGGCAGGTGGACAAACAAAAGCCAACAAACCTGACAAACACTAAGCATCGACTCTAAAGAATGAGCTGCCATCAGTTAGGATTTGCAGGAGTGCATGCCAGGGTGAACTGCAGAAGACTTGAAAAAGAACGTCCTACACTGCAAATATTGACTCTTTGCCTAAAATTGATTAAACTGTCAATAAAAACCTGAATCCTATTAGGTGCTTGGAATTATAATTCAGCATACAAAAGAAAAATACGTTAAAAGACCGTAAAGCAATGAAGTAGCAAACTCTGTGAAAACCAAGTCACTCTCAAAACCGTTGGACATGGCTGCACACAAATGAGAATGAGACACTGTAAAAATGATTTTTCTACCAAAAAAAAGAAGCTATTTTCAGTATGTAGAGGATACATGGCAGACTACGAGAGCTCCAGCCAGGAGGATATACCCCAGTATTGTTGTGATGAGGCCATCAAAATGTGACGCTTTGACCTGAGTAAGAAAAGGCAACATTAATATGTTCCATCAATGCAGTGTTATTATAGTTTCTCTTTATGTATTTTAGTGAACTTACATAATCTTCAAAGCCCAGTCCAACTACTGAAAAATGTCCAATGTGATATGGGCAAAAAGCTAAAGAGGAACACATGTCAGAGCGTTTAACATAAAAAATACAAACAAGTCTGTCTCTTATCCTTTCTATTACTGATGTTTGGTTAAAATAAATAAATCCTGCTGAAAAACTATTAGGCCTTTCTAATAAAATAGACTGAAAGCATCAAGTTTGTCCAAAATAATGACTGCACGTAAAGGCAGAGGGGACTCACCAAAAACCAGGATGAAGAGTGTGTTAAGAGACACCACCCAGAAGACGTGCTCCTAGAGAAAAAAACAGAATTCCAATCGTTTATTAGAAAAACTGTCAAATATGTTTGAGAAAGTAGTGCAAGGGTCTATATTTACCAAGAAAACTAGAGATCCATCCAGTCCCAGCATCTGAGACACATATAGTGTACATGGATAAAATCAGAAACAGAATAATCAGATAATCTAAAACACTTCAGTAAAACTAACATCTAATAATCAAATAAGGAACATTCTCTGTATCAATCAGTGTTTTGGTTGGTTATGGTTTTATTAGTAGTTGTTATGCCTAAATAGGCATAAATCTATGAAGCTAGAGCAATAGAAGGTTAAGTTTCCCACCCTCTCCCAGGTCAGCTCCTCTGCTGCTCGGTCCCACTCCAGGGCGTTCCAGTTCAAATCTTCTGTGAAAAGAAAAGACATTTACAGAGAGAAACAAGAAATAAAGGTAAAAAAAGTTTGTGTCTGTGGCTGCGTTAATGTTCAAGGTACATCCTTTCAAATTTTATTTTTTTATCTACGCTAAAAACATAGTCTACTAAAACAATTTTGTTTAAATAGTTCAGCTTCACTGACCTTGTCCTCCATTATTGGCATCAGCAGCATCCTCTTCCCTGCCCTCTTCCTCCTCTCCTTCTTCATCATCTTCCCCATCATCGTCATCATCATCCTCATCTCCTTCATCATTGTCCAGTTCAGCTTCATCTCTGTGGTTGCCGGCTCCGTGCTGGTTTCCAGGTGCCTGGTCGTTCAGACCGAGCTCTGCAGGGCGCTGGGCGTCTGCAGCAGCCTGAGCGTTGGCTGCGGCATTGGCACGTGGGTCCTGCAGAGCCAGAAAAGAATAAAAAATCATGAGTTTATGGCTCATTAACAGACAAAAACTTAATTCAGTTAAACGAAGAGCCGTTTGGTTTCAGACTTGCTCATTTAGCATGCTCAGTTTAAAATTTGGCAATAAATAAATTCATTAAAATGCAAACACTTCAAATGTTTCATCATTTTGGACGATAAATTGGAGACAAAATCTAATTTACATGCCAGTAGTGACAGCAGAGCATAGGCATTTTCTGGCAGATGCTGCTTTACATACTTTGGTTATGTACAAAGGCAGATCACTGGCACTATTAGTCTGGCAGGCACGCAGCTTTCTCTAAGCAGAAATGTTGGCCAATGCAAATGTGATGCAACACATAAAAAATCCTAGATAAATTATTCATAAATTACTCCTATCCACATAAAAAGACTATTTTATTTCAACTTTGTATGAGCAAAACATCAACAAGGAAGCTAAAACATTACATGATGTAAACTACATTATTTTTTTTTTTCTATATAGAAAATATGACTCTGTCAACAATGCCAAAGTCCTATAAAAATACACTATCCACCAACAAGATCAAAATCATGCAAACTTTACGTGAATAACACTGAATATGTAACGCTCTGCTGAAAAGCCCAAGTTCCAGGATTCATATAGTGTTTTTTCAGAGCAACAGCCTCAGACAATGTCTAAACACACAACATACTGCAGAACTGACACTGCAGAATGTTGTGTTGGCAGCTCCAGAGGTGCTACACAATATTAGGCAGGTGTATATCAGGGTGTGTAGACACTGAGAGGAATTAGCTCATAATTATCAGTCTTACACAATCAGCAAAAAAATTCAACATAGGATTCCTGCATGACTTTAGTGTGAACTGAGCTCACCTCATTAGCTTGTGCAGGGCCGTCGGGCTGGTTAGGAACCAGAGGGGGTTGATTCTGTTCTAACCACTGTGGGGCTCCTCCATGAACAATCTGCTCTCTGAGCCACACCAGACTGATGAAGGCACACAGCGTGCACGTGACCACAAAACAACCTTGGAGGCAGTCGGCGAGAAGGTTCTGCCTGCGAGACATTTTCATGTTTGACATCGTTTCTTTTCTGATCGTTTCAAGCAATACAGAGAGAACCAGCATCCACAACAGTCAAAACCAGTTCAGATTGTTAGAACTAAGTGTGTCTGCAGGTAGGACCTCAGTTCCTTGTGCAGCAAAAGAACTCAGGTTTGAATATTGAAGTTTAACTAACTGCCCTGATTTTTGAATATACTTTGCAAAAACACTGACTCTCTACTTAGTGGTGTAAGAAAAAAATCAATACACCAATATATCGTGATATTTCATGTCACAATCTTATATCGATATACTTAAAGCAAAATATCGATTTCTTTTGAACAATTTACATGCAAACATTAACAGTGGTAGTTCATTTTTATGTTGCATTTCAACCTCCAATCACTTGTTGGCTGCAGTCATTAGTCCTCAGCAGTCCTCCGCTTCCATGAAACATCAAGATCTCGTGATAGTACTGGTGAGTGGCAAATGTTGCTAACTTCACACAGCTATCCAATGAATGAAGCAGAGAGGATACAGCTGGCCCCAGCAGCTTTCAAAGCTGATGTGTGGACACGTTTTGATTTCAAAACAAAGAAATGTAGTAAAGACTGTGGAGCTATGCAGTCTGTAAAATCTGCTCAAATACTAAAGCAACACAACAAATCTGTGAGCACATGTGGCTAGATAGCATGACAATGTAGCGTTAAAGGCTCATTTTAACATGAAGCGCATTGATTCTGCTCAGTGGAGAACTGAAGAGTCTAACTTTAATGTTCAGCTGCAACAGTTTTCCAACAAGTGCATTCATAAATATTGTAATGTATAGTATTGCTTGTAATATCATGATATATCGCAATATATCGTATCGTTGCCCCTGTATCATGATGCATATCATGTTGCCAGATTCTTGTCAATACACACCCCTATCTACAAGGTTAAAAATTGTTAGGAACTACTGTTTAAGGGTGTTTTCACACTTTTAGCTTGGTTCATTTGTCTGAATCTGTTTATAGTTATTTTAATTTGTATCTTTTTCTGGTGGTTCAGTTTCCTTTCACAAAGGAAAAACTGCTTACGGAACAAAAAGTTTCACTTGCAGGTAAAACCATTCAGTCTGCTGACTGTCTGGGGGCGGGGCTACCAGAAGTTATTACAGGAAGAAGGTGTTATGTTCTGATCCTGAACTAGTCCACAACAGTGTTTTTATGAGTCAGAGCTGATAAATCTAGTCATCTGCTCAAATATCAGTGAGGAAACTGACTTTGTTGATCATCCACGTTAGCCCTGGGTTTCATATTTGGCTAGCTAGAAGCTACATGGTAGTTACTGATGTGTGTGTGCCCATCCACATCCCAGAATAAAATGCAAACCTGGCTACGGGAGGGCATTTGGCTCAAACTTGCAGCGTACATGTGGTCACTGTGCTGTGGAGTCAATTTGGAGCAAAGACCACCTCCTCCAATGGGTCTCTATATGGTTTTTTTGTTCCATCATAGAATAATTACTGTTTGCACAAACCAAACCAAGAGGGAAAACAAACTAGAGTTTGATTTAAACTGACTAAACACTAAACAGGGTGTGAAAGCACCCTAAAATGTGAGGCATCAAAAACAAAATGGTGTACAAAACCAATCCTCAGTCTCAGAGAGATAAAACCATAATAAGAGACTTACGTTGAAAGCATATCTAATGGCAGGGTAAGAAGAGAGCTCACAGAGCCAGTAAATAAACACTTGTAGATGCGACCTGTTAGAAAAAGCACAAGCAAAAGACAATAACAAGATTATGACAGCAATTTATGTCAATGAGTAAAAACATCTGAGCATTGTCCCTTTTTCTGCAATTGTACTACACATCAGTCAGGAGTGAGGAGGAGAAGTGTTGGGACTGTCGGCCCAAATAGCACGTCGGCCCTTATTCTAATGGCTGCTTTACTAGTCAAGTAATTAGGAAAATCACCTATAAAAAAAAAAGAGTCCTCACTAATTGGAAATGAGAGGTGTGACTTACATGCTGTGAGAGGCACAACGCCTAGCCACGCAAAGGCCACCAGTGTGTAGTGGAACCAGTATCTGATGGCTGTTCCTATACTGGTGACCAGCCCTGCAAAAATGTCTTGGACAGGCAGACGGGATGGCATGTCTGGGGAGTAGACTGGGAATGAGAGACAACAGACATAGCTGGTCAGAGGATTGGGAAAAAAAATACTGTGCCATCAGTGTACTGAAATTATTTATCAAAAAATAAGTACTTACTGGGTGTAAACGCAAACCTGTGTTTGCATAGTTCACAGTATTCTTTTCTACTGTGTTTTAGCCACTGAAGCAAGCTGCAAAAACAAAAAGGACACAGAATTTTCATTTAGGTCCAAAATAAAATCACATATTCCTAATCACAAGAGCTTTCAAAATAGTATTTGATTTTATTGCAGTGTGTTTAATTACTTATTTGTGTATATTAAGGAAACTGATAACAGCTGGCATTAAGAGCAATGGAAACTAATAAAACTGAACCAATAACCTCACTGTCACATACCATTCCTGGTGGATAAACTTGATGCTGCCGGTGCAAACACATGGATGATAGAGCGGCTTTTCCTGGGTGCCCTCAGACCGACACACCCGACAGATGTCTGCTGTACAACAGACACACAAACTAATAAGATCCTAACCATGCCACATTAGATTTATGCTGGCTCTAGATTCTGTGTAGAATATTATCTGCAAATGTGTAGAAATTTAAAAGAGACACATTTGTGATAACAAGAGCCTGTTACATGGACAGGGCAATCAGACCAAACTATATAATCCTTGGATTACCTGTGTATCCGAATAGACAAAATAAAATAACTATAATTAGCCAGTGCTGCAGGAGCTTATAGCAGGCTGCTGTAATAGACGTTTGTAATAACACTGACTTGTTAATACTGATATTTGAGATTGCTTTTTAACTAACATTTTTATTTTGTTCAAATGTTTTGTTTATTGGATATTCACAATTATAATAGCCAATTTTGGAAATATCAAACAAAACTGAATATTTAAATTGTAGATAGAATAAGACAAGAGCTGATGAAACGTTCATTTTGACATGAATATGGATGGAATGTCTATTAAATGTAAAATCAGCTTGCGGTATAGCGTTTGATACCTGAGAGCTTATAGCTACTGACTCTGTGACCATTACTGGTACAGATACAACCCAAACCCAAAAACTCTCACACCAAAAACATGGTGGTTGGATCCTCCGAATTTACAAAATTTCAATAACAAAGAACTGTAAGATTTAAAACATATGACGAAGAAACAATGTCATGGTGAAATGTGTTCAAAACAGTTACATAAAGTAGCCTGTTAGCAGACAGGACTGTATTATGAACATATCAACATGTCTTGTTACTGTGTTATGGTCTGATAACGGATTCGTTTACTAAACGTGGTAAAGGCTATATCAACATAATTACTAACATATTTTAAGCACCAAAACATGCCTTCCTCGAGAATTTCTGACACTCCCGCTACAATTCTCGCGTGGTTCATTTAACCTGCAATCCAATACTGCCGACTGTATTTACAGCTCATCATGGCAAATGGATAGAAGCTAATGTCCCTTAGCTGCCTAGCTAACATTAACGGTTTTTTTATTTGGCCAACATCAGTCAGCATTGCTCCATAAAACTAACTTTTTCTTTCCCGCCTACAGTAGTTAAGGATGACACCGACTATGACGCATGTGATGTTGACATTAAAGGTTTAACAAGATAACGCACAAAATAGTGTAATAAAAGTTTTAACATGATTAGCTACCTTCCTCTGCGGTATCCATCTTGCCTGCTGCTAAGGAGCCCTGCTCCACAGCAGTCCCTGATTCGACAGTCAGTGTAACAGCGTCTACTATCTGAAAGTGAACATTTCAACCTATTGTTAGATTTGGGACGGCAAAACGCGTTAAAAACGCAAGACGTTTTCCTTTACTCCCATGGTTAATCAGCTAGCGGTCAGACACACTCAAAGCAACAACACATGACAGTAATGTATTGTAACCACTAGATGGCGCCAAAGTGCAATAAGACAGGTCAGACACACTCAAAGCAACACGACAGTAAGGTATTGTAACCACTAGATGGCGCCAAAGTGCAATAAAACAGGTCGATAGTGCGTAGATTATTTATTTATTGATAAATTCTCAAGTGTAAAATACGATACAATATTTTAATCATGCAGTCCACCTTGAACGTGTTTCCTTATTTTAACACAAGTATTACAGTGCTGTGAAAAAAAAGTGTCCCCCTACAGATTTTATTTTTTTCTCAAACCTAAATGTTTCAGTTTAGCAAACAAATTTCAGTATCAGACAAAGATGACAAGTAAATATAAAATACAGTTATCAAATGATGATTTCAACTGTTAAAAAAAGCTATCCAAACCGACCTGGCCCCATGTTAAAAAGTAGTCCCTCCTTTCTAATTGCCCCTAAATCATCAATCAATTCTGATTAACCACAATTTTTAGAAAGCTGAATTCAGTTTCACTAGGCACACCCAGGCCTGATTACTGCCAGACCTGTAAAATTAAGATGACTTCAATAGAACGTGTCTGACATGAAGTTGGGAAAAAAAATCTCAAATAGCAACACTTCATGCCCTGTTCTAGAACAAAGGAAGCCAGAACATCTAAAGCACTGCAGGCCTCACTTGGTTATAGATAAGACAGTCAAAGGTCATGATTCAGCAATAACAAAGAGACAGAACAAAAATGGAATCCATGAGAGAGTTCCAAGGCTAAAACCTCTCCAGACCAAAAACAACATGGAGGACATTTAGGTGTGACGAGTTGTTAAAAACAGGATAAATCTGTTCTTGGCATCAATCTCTATATTTTTTCTGCTTTTTCATTCATATTACCACAACAGAAAATTAGAACACTTAGTACATAGGCTGATAATCTTTAGGGAAAAAATGCTGATTTAATGAGTGTGAGTTTAGTTTGTCCTGTTTTCTATTGATGCATTTCTTTGTCGGTGCAGGTTTGATTTAAATGTTTTGGCATCGTACACCCAAACAGTGTCTATGCCCTCCCCTTCAGCATGTTCAGTGATCCATGAAGGAAAGGGGAAGCGGCAGGCCACCACCTTGGCTGTAATTGGCAGCTCATTCGCCAGCTTGAGCTCCAGCTGGTTCATCTGCAGATACACAAAAAGCATCTATTATAGTACAATTTGGTTGTTCTTAAAACCATGCAACTTATTTTACTGTTTCAGTTACTTCATCATAAATCTAGTTAATGTTACTCCAGGTTGTTTTTATTGAAATAGCAGAACTTACCATTTGAGGGACTCCAAAAATCACAACATTGGAGTACTGAGCAAAGCTAGCCTGTCAAGAGAATCAGAAATAAATTCACTCTGTGGTGACCTGATGACTATAAAACTTTAACTTGTAGTACATGTAGATTTATAGGAGGGACTGACCTTCCACAAGTCAGAGATGTGGAAGGAGGTGGAGCGGTGGACTCCTTCTTTCCAGGCCTTGTAGCGAGAATACCACACCAGCCAGGGGTTCAGTTCAAAACCTGATGCCTGAAATCCATGTTTGGCTGCTGCGATCACCTGCAACAAATAGGAGGAAGCACACAGTAACTGCAGCAGCAATTTTCTGAAACTTTGTATAGGTTCAAACAATTCTCCTTACATTTCAAAACAGAGAACTAGTCTTGGGAAACAACAAAACAAGTAGAAAAATCATAAAACTTTATACATGAGTTCAGACAGGTGTAAAGACAGCGACAATTTTATAAACATTATTAGGTCATAGAATCGCGTGGAAGTGAGGTCAAAACGGCACCACAGCACTTACTATCCGTCCATCTCCGCTTCCGATGTCCACCAGGGTCCCTGACCTGGCCCGAAGCACCCTGAGAACATTCTCCACCTGGGCTGGGGTCGCTGGGACAAACGGGAGGCAGACTTTTCTCAAGGCGGGAGCGACAAACGGAGCAGTTACTGCATAAAGAGCGACCAGCGAACCGCCAACTAACCCCGTTACAACGAGGCCAAGGCGACTTCTGCTCCGCGTCTCCGGGCTGACTCCATCGATAGCCTGTCCCGAGTTCAACAGCTCCTCCTGAGACATGATGCTATTCAAGGTAGAGGTAGCGTCAGCTGGACTCCATCAATAATATAATAACCGGGAAGCTAATTGTATTTACTCAAACTGCACATCTTTTCCCATGTTATTACTTGAAACACACGTGAAAGCATAACCTTCCTTCTTCGTCTTTTTCCCCTTTTTCCTTTTCTAATATCTTTATTTTGTGCTTAGCGCCATCATTTGGTGTGGAGGGATTACTGCAATGACCAAAGAACATACTGTAAAATGCACTAGAGCTGATACAACTGCGAATTCGACAATTTACTTGAAAAACAATGCATATGCTGATGAATTTCCAGTTTTTATTTTTATTTACTTTAACTACATTTGTGTTTTTTCGTTTTTTGCTATGATTGCATATCAGATATTTTATTTTTATCTAGATCTTTAGATATGATATGATCAATGAAAAAAAAAAACAGTTTCCACACTGAAAAAAATGCATAAACTTGAATTAACAAATGCATTTTATTGGCTTTTCCATTGGAACCAGTAAAAACAATTGTTTTTATTTTGTTCTTTAATGCACTAACATTGATTTTAAGAAAAAAATTACATAATTTAAATAAATATAATGACAATGCCTTGCTGACATTTAAAGTTGAGACAATACATTGAGTCAAACAAATAAAGAAAAATAAGACAAAAATGGCATAAATAAAGAGGAAGCAGGTGGTATCTAACACATTTGTTCTTGCTTTGGTGGTGGAATACTTCCCACACAAACTGGAAACACTGCAATCACCACATTCCTTCATTCACACTGTTAATTAATATGATGTACTGATACATTAAACAGATGCAACCATCTATACACAAAAGTTGAAGTATAAGGAAAATAAAAAGGATAAAGAAATGTATGATCTAGAACAGGTGTTTTTTTAATCATTGATTTATTTTTGTTATGTTTGGGATTACTTTCTGTCTGCTGCACTATAGCATTGAGGTATTAAAAGGTAACTTGATTTTATTTGGCATGGATAAACTAACTTACCAGTATTCAAACTACCAATGAAGATTTGTTTTACAAGTTGCAATCCATTTCTGCACTCATGATATCAAACTGGGACCTTAAACAAGTTCAAACAACATGTCAAACACCAGTTCTTTTAAGTTTTTATAGAAAAAGAAAATATTTTTGCTAACTCCTCTCATCAATTTTGATGCAGTTTAATTCATGGGTTAAATATTTTTTATTTCCATGTTGACTTGCAGTAAATTATAAGTCATTAGACAGTGTACGATGAACTGTATGGTCCAACCCTGACATGCCGTGGTGGAGCTGATGGTGGTGCATGTGGTGCTGGCTGGTAGTGGGACCAACGTCCATCATCAAATCATCCTCCTCATCCTCTCCCCTGTACCCCTCTGCTCCATCCTGTGAGTAGCTGTGCTTCATCACCAGAATGCTCCGCCGCCCTGCTGGTGTGTTATGTTGAGAGACGTGTGGTGACATCTGTTTCACCATCATTGGCGACAGCGGGGGAACAACGGGGCCGCCATCAGGGGCAATGGTGGCGTCCCTCAGGCTCAGGTTGCTGCGGCTCCCTTGAATGCTACCGTGTATGCTTCCCTGATGAGAGCCACAGTGGTGGTCGCGGATGCATTTGCTCTCTGAACGTCTGAGTTTGTGGAACTTTTCAAAGTCCTCTGCCAGCGCAGCGTCGGTTAGGTCACCAGACGGGGCGCGGCGTAGAGTGCAAAGCTCATAATGTGGAGGCTCAAAACCAGGATGGAGGAGAGCTGAGTCAAACTCATCTCTGTAGATTCAACGAGGGACAGAAAGTCCAAATGTTGACATGAAAACATGCAGAACAGATCATGCAAATATTCAGTCAAGTCACAATTAAAGCATATCAATGTTTACATTATGTTACATCCTATTTATGCAGGGTTTTGATCCACTAAAAGTTTATGGTAACCCTGTTGATTTTTTGAAGTTTATTTGCTAAACAAAGCATCAGCATACATACAAACTATACAGTAGCTTATCCACCTATATTTGTTGCATGAGAAGATTTTAGGCGAATTTGAAACGTCTCACCTGCGAATGACATATTTTTTGCGAGGCTGTTTAATCTGGATGATGACGGATATGATGAGCAGGATGACAACAAAACCACAGGTTATTCCGATGATTGTCAGGTTTGTGTTGTCTAGTGTGTCCAGGATGCTGGCTTTTCTCTTCTCTAGCAAAAGACACCACAAATAAGAAGAAGAAAAAAACATTTGCTGCACAATAAGATGCCTTCCGTATACCTTTGCAGCGATTCTCATCCCAGGGGTAAACGCAGTTCTGGATGCCATTGCAGACCAGAGTGTGGTTGATGCACATGTTGCTGTGGCAAAAGAACGTGTCTCCTTCACATGGGGCTGGAAAGAAAAGACAGGATATGTAGTTGTTTTGTTTTTAGCATCTCTAAAAGATTTACATGTAAAACACAAGTTTTATATACAGTATATAACATGCTGGGGGGGGATCAGTATTATAACCAGGCAATGATCCACATTGGTCTTATAAATGGTGTCCTTTACGTTCATGGAAAGTCGTAAAGAGGATCTTGAATCTGCTCTTCCTGCTCCCCTCGTCAGCCCACAGCCTCACCACACCCACAGACGTAGCCAGCATCACATCGTTGGCCACTGTGGAGCAAAACTTGTTCTTCAGGTGCTCCACTGAACTGCTCCCATCATAGATGGCAACAAAATTACGCTTGCACTCATTTGAGTTATGCATTTCGTACTCCAGAAAGCGCATGTAAATCTGTGGAGGGGAGAGATGAAGCAAAACAGAGAAAACTTCAACCACATCACGAATCTTACATTTAAAAGCAGATTTCTTCTCGTCTGATGGTGAGTAATGATGTTTCTGACTGTAAAATGAAACCTAACAATGTACACACCCTGGCTCTTGGAGGGGCCCTGATGTACCACCTGCAGTCCACAGCTTCACTCTGCTGGGCCCGGCCCTCCTTAGCTATCTGTGTTGAGTCCACAAACCCCTCTGGACCGCTCAGCTCAAAGTCACAAACTGGGAAAAACAGGGATGTTGGTCATTTTGGTAAAAGCTTTTGAAAAAGTAAATGCACAAATGATTTTAAAGTGGGTGAGGCCCATTTGTTAGTCCTATGATGTGTTGATGCAGTTTATTAAATTATTCTTTAAAAGCACCATGTTTGTGAGGAGGTGGGGCTTTGTTGCATTCTGAGTGTGCAGACTCTGATTCTAAAAGTATAATGTGGTAGTCAAGAAGTCCTGTGTTGCAGTAAGTCCTATTAGTTATTGTGTTAAACCAGATAGTACATTGTGAATACTCACCTGGCAGAGCTGGCAGCGCACCAAGTTCTTCAAACTCAGGATCTGAAATCAGAACAACAGGTACTATGTCACAGGCAAAATCCAGTAAACTGAACAGTTATGGCTTATTTTAAAAAGAGGAGACATTTAGATTTATACAAGAGTAATAAGAGGCATATGAAGTTAGCAAGAATACATTTGTATGTTATCGATGAATGCAACTTGGTAAAAAAAGACTAAATATATTATTTAAAAAATAAAAACAGTACATTTTGTCCATTCATTGTTCAGCAGTGTCATAAAATTGAATAAAATCCATTACGACACATTTTTCTGTGAAAAGAGGATTCCAACAAAATCTCTAACCTTTGATAAGGTCAAAGAACATAAAACTATAAAAGACTGGATAATACATCAATATTAAAGAAATATTAAAAAGCATATTAAACACACAGCTGGTCAAAGCTTAAGGCCAAGCACAATGTCCTGATGGCCTTCTTAAAAAAAGATAATTCTCAGAAATAGAAGACATTGGGTTCTAAACCTTTGCATTGATGAAACTAGTTACTAGTGGATTAAAAGTCTATAGATTAGTCCAGGACAGATTAGGGTCCAGTGATATCAGCCCGTTGGTAAAAGTGTCATTTATACTTTTGACTTCATTTGTTAAAACAGTTTGAATTTGTGTGAGAAACATTTTAATGTGGGTCAGTAAAACATACAGTGTAACCTAAACCTAAAAAACTCTCTTACAGAGTTGAGAAATAAGAAATATGAAATGCATGTGTCTTTAATCATTTCTCACCATTACTTTGATTCTTTAGTCATTAATAATGCAGAACCGTGAAATGAGGTTGTCATTTCAGAAAAGAAGGTGATGAACTCAACTGGGGTTTAAATCAACAAGAACTCTTGTTAATCCTCTCATGTTTCTTATTTATCCTGCTTCAGGCTCGGGCAGATTATTCACATTCATTTCAGTGCGTATACGAGTGTGTGTGTGTGTGTGTGTGTGTGTGTGTGTGTGTGTGTGTGTGTGTGTGTGTGTGTGTGTGTGTGTGTGTGTGTGTGTGTGTGTGTGTGTGTGTGTGTTTGATACTACAATGTATTCCCAGGAGCTTTATGCCAAATACAAAAGAAGAACTGTAGCACTAAACTAAAAACAAGATGCACAATGGTTCATAATAATAATCATCCTCTGGTTTCACTAAAGCTGTGGCACAATCAAAGATGAGGGCATTATTACAAAATAGTGTCCAAAAATAATTTTAAAAAATCTGGAGCAAGATGTAAAACAAGCAAAAATTATATATATATATATATATATGTATATATATATATATATATATATATATATATATATATATATATATATATATATATATATATATATATATATATACTCACTGGCCACTTTATTGGGTACACCTTGCTAGTACCAGGTTGGACCCCCTTTTGCCTTCAGAACTGCCCTAACCCTTTGTGGCATAGATTCAACAAGGTACTGGAAACATTCCTCAGAGATTTTGGTCCATATTAACATGATAGCATCACGCAGTTGTTGTAGATTTGTCGGCTGCACATCCATGATGCAAATCTCCCGTTCCACCTCATCCCAAAGGTGCTCTATTGGATTGAGATCTGGTGACTGTGGAGGCCATTTGAGTACAGTGAACTCATTGTCATGTTCAAGAAACCACTCTGAGATGATCCAAGCTTTATGACATGGTGCATTATCCAGTTTTGGTGGGCCTGTGTGAATTGTAGCCTCAGTTTCCTGTTCTTTGCTGACAGGAGCACCCGGTGTGGTCTTCTGCCTCAAGGTTCGACATGTTGTGCGGTCAGAGATTATCTTCTGCATACCTTGGTTGTAACCAGTGCTTATTTGAGTTACTGTTGCCTTTCTATCAGCTCCTACCAGTCTGGCCATTCTCCACTGACCTCTGGCATCAACAAGGCATTCTGGCCCACAGAACTGCCGCTCACTGGATGTTTTTACTTTTTCAGACCATTCTCTGTGAACCCTAGAGATGGCTGTGTGTGACAATCCCAGAAGATCAGCAGTTTCTGAAATACTCAGACAGCCTGTCTGGCACTAACCACCATGCCACGTTCAAACTCACTTAAATCACCTGTCTTCCTCATCCTGAAGCTGGTTTGAACTGCAGCCATTCGTCTTGACCATGTCTACATGCCTAAATGCATTGAGTTGCTACCATGTGTTTGGCTGATTAGTAATTTGCATTAACGAGCAGTTGGGCAGGTGTACTCAATAAAATGGCCAGTGAATGTATATATACATCTGGTACCTACGGGACTAAAATGTGCTCTAACCTAGTGGCTGACCTGCAAGACAAATAGTAAAAAATACTGAGCAAAATGTGTTTTTATTGATTTTACATGGAATGTACCATTTTAGCTTTAAATACTTGACAGTTTCTTATTTTAAAGGATGTCTGACAAACCTAACTCTACTGTTAGAGGAACTCATGAAGTTAAGGACCAGCTGCACAAGTTAAAACCAGTCAGCACATGTATACAAGATTACATGTCAGCACTCTACTAAACGCTATAGCATTTAGTAGAGTGAGAGAAGCCTGATGTGTGGTGTGCAACAGTGAGTGATAAGATCGCCATGGAAATGGGTTGCTGATGGGTGCAGGAGGATGCTTGTCAGAAAGCAGCAGTGCCATGTTTTCCTTCATAGTGAAGAGGGTTTTCTAAATTTGCCATGACCCAGTCATGTTGTGATGGGTTGAGTGTAATGGAGTTGGAGTCCAGACTGATGGGGGACTAACACATTGCATGCTGTGTCAGGTAACCACTTACAGTACATCCAGTCAGACATACTCATCACAACTACATGCTGAACTGAACTGTTTGGCAGAGTTTCTTATATATTTTTAGTGCATTCACTATTTAAAAACAATCACCTGACGTGTAGGATCACACTTTAGTTCTGAGATTATTAATTGCAACTTGTATGGTTGCAGATTGGCCTTCTTTGCACAACTGCAGGCTGGGACACTGGTACATTTTTTCTTTACACGGCCACTCTATGTGATTTGCCGCCGCATTTACGTATGGTCTCTCATGATTCTTAAAAACACCAGGAGCTCTAATCTTTGGTCAGATGGACAATAACATATGTCCCTCACTGATATGAACTATCTTTGGTACAAATTCTTTTAAAGTGTTTTCACCCTGGTTGTGATGTGAGTTACAGAAACATCTTAAACTGGGATAACCTGCCATAATGATCCATTTTAAAATACTGATACCAAAGGTGATTACACTACCTCGATGTGAACTATCTGTTGTTTAATCAGGTTATTTCATTGTTGTCTGCTTTTATTAATAATTGAACTATAATGATGTCATCTTGTCCAGGACTCCCTTGGAAAATAGTTTTTAAATTTCTTATTCCTTAAAATTAAGGTAAAATGAAATCAAATAATCAATTCAAGATTTTAGTGAGTTTTGGTTGAAAAAAAAATTGTAATCAAGCGTGCGTGTGATGGCACTCTTTTCTGGCACTCGTGATGGATAGAATTAGAGATGAGATTAACTTCTGACCCAAAGGACTCATCACATCAGATGTAAACACAGAAACAAGCTTCTCCTTATCGCCTAATAACAGACAAGATCTTCTTAAAGGGACAGATCATGTTGAAAATAAAAACGCCCTCTGAAATATGTGAGTCAAAAAATGTTCATTCTTGGATTTCTGATATTATGTTTAGATAGAACAAGCATGATGAGGATCTTAAAATATGTCATTACAGAAGCAGATTACCTAAAAAAAATAATAAAGAAGCTCTGACAAAGTATTCTTCAAACTGCTAGTAATTCCAAAACGTGTGTGTAGGGTGGAACAAAAAGATGAAAACTGGAACAATCCCTTGGGAATAAAAACAATAGCAGAGACTTCATAATGCTGGACAAATAAAATAATATGGATGCAAAGATGGACAGAGGGATACGGATTAATCCCTGCCCCTTGTCGGTGAAGGTGGCCTATAAAATCTGTTGATAAAGCCCCTGCCTTAAGCTGCTACCACAGCTCAGCACTGACAAGCTGCACTCCCTGAAGACAAGCTTTCATTAACGTGCGTGCGTGTGTGTGTGTGTGTGTGTGTGTGTGTGTGTGTGTGTGTGTGTGTGTGTGTGTGTGTGTGTGTGTGTGTGTGTGTGTGTGTGTGTGTGTGTGTGTGTGTGTGTGTGTGTGTGTGTGTGTGTGTGTGTGTGTGTGTGCATGCTCTTGTTAGCTGCAGCTGCTGTGCCTGCACTACCAATGGAAAGGACAGCACCCTGCAACCGGACTCCTATGTGTAGCTATTTGACATCACTCACAAAGTTAAAAACCTTAATTCTCCACACCAAAACCTTGTCTTCAGTTTCATTATTTCAGAAAATGTGTGATAATCTCCCCATTTAAGTTTTTATTATTGTTTATACCAGGGCTAAAGACGTGCAAACATTGAAGTTCCCCTCTTTAGAAAACTCTTTGAAAAACAAAAATTATTCTCATATATATAGAAATGTATCTGCAAGGCTTTTTGAAGTTTTTAATAATTGTACCAACTTAGGTTTTATTCAAAACACATGCCTGCATAAATGAATCTGAAACTCTGCTGTTCTTCCTGTTTGCAGTGAGCAACAAAACCTGGGAGGTGCACAAACAGGCAAAAGGACCAAACAGCACCCCACCTTCAGACACTGATGTCAGCTCTGGCCCGTGAAGCCATTCATCACAGCAGGAATAAACGTTCCATAACACACACTGCTAAGAGGCACTCGATATCCATTTTCTAGCAGAATTCAAGGTAATGTATGAGAAATAGTTCAAAATATCAAATTACTATAAAGATTGATTCTAAATAACAGCAAAGATCCTCTAATGATTAGATGGATTTGGATTTATCTGTGTAAAGGAAGGTGATGCATCTTAATATCAGCCTGGATTGCTCTGCTGATGCACTAGCACTGTGCTGGTACAAGCATATACGTTGGTATAAATGGGTTATTTTCACATTCCAATAGATGTTTGCCCACATCTGCAAAACATAGTAATGCTGCAATTCATGGTGAGTAATCTGAGGATTTGTGTGATATTTTCTATCTCTACCAACAATGTCTTTTGTTACTTTTGAGCCTGTGCAGTTTTCTTTTTAACATTCAGACTTATCCAATCACAGATGAGGAAAAAGTAGAAACATATTAAAAATGGAACATTATTCATTCACACTCCTTTACAGTAGGTGGGGACAATGTTCCGTAATGCTAATTAACATCTGCCATTTTTCACTCATTAGAAGAAGACCTGCAGAGTTTGATATGCTGGAAAGGGCAGGTGACTCAGACCAGATGAGATGAATTTTCTTATGCAGAAGACAAAAACCTCAGTGAGGGGTTGGCAGGTGAGCATGACCTCTGAGCTGATTTATCCAGAACTTCAGACCTTGAGATTCTTGTCAGAAGACAAAAAATCATTCATTTCTTCCAGTAATTTCTCCAAATGATGTCAGTGTTTCACCTCAAGTTGAAGTGCAGATAATGTTTTTCCATATTTACCTACTAATGAGGTAGTGAGAACACGTGAATCCTTTTGAATTGTGCTTTTTATTTAATTTATTTTGGGTTAAAACTAAGTATTTTCTCTCCAAAGTGTAATGTTGTTTGGGGAGACTGAGTGAGGATTCTTGTTTGAAGCTACATCATTTGATTCAGGTGAATATGTGAGGTGTCAATAGAACTGTAGAGGCCCGTCGCTCACCTTGTGTGAAGTTATACCTCGCTGAGAAACCAATGGCGTCCAGCTCACCGTCAGCCACAAACTTGATGTAGAGGTACCTCCCACTGGAGCGGATGTAGGCGGGGCTTTCCTGCCCACAGTAGCGACCGATGATGGGCGAGAAGCCAAAGGGGCCATCGCGGATTTCAATATGGTCGAACCTACACTCCCAGGATGGCTCGATGGCATATTTCTCATCAAAGAACAAGTCGATGCACTGTCGAGGCGAGGCTGGGGAGAGAGATGACGAAATTATAAATAAAAAGGAGTGGAACGTGATTGAGAAACTAGAGTTTCACCTTCTATTATGTAGATGCATTCCCTCTCAGGTGGGTATTTCTCAGGGTAGTTGGGGGAGGTGAAATACCCCCCACTGGGTTCCTTCACCCAAGTCCCACATTGTCCAGCTGGTGTCACGCCTGAGTTGTTCTTCACTGACCACATGGAGAGAAACCAGCAAAAATCACAGGGAGAAGACATTTATTCTTCTTTAGGTGTTTAGGTTGGTATTAAGAAAAAGTTAGAAAAAAATACAAATTAAAAAGTTAAATTACAAGCATTATAAGCATTATTAAACATGTTTTTTTTTTCAAGTTTAAATCTCACTCATTACACACATTGTGTTTAACCACATATTATAAGGAAGATGTACTGAATCTCAAAAAATGGCTTTCAATGTGCTTTTGACTAAAAACAAGGAATCAAACGTGAATAATTACCATGTAATGCTTCTGATAAACAATGATGTAATAAAAACTAAAGATGCAACAACTTTTTATTTCTCAACTTTAAATTGATCACAAACTAATTGTTGTGTATCAGTGAAGTAGTGTCTCAGACCTTGAGATGTTTTTGTGTTGGAGGTACCGCACAGCTCAGGTGGGATAAGGCTCGCTGCTATTGCTAAGGAGTCACAAAGAAAACAAGAGTTCAATGTTATTTATCAAAAAGCTGCTGAAAAACGGAAAAAATCTAATCAAAAGGTAAAGGCATAATCTCAGCAGTTGTTTCATGGGACGCTGATTGTGAAGTAACCGATAAAAAAGATTAGAAAATGATTTATTTTCATATAATTATGATACATTTATTAGAATCAAATACAATATTAAAAAGCAAAATTTTAATAAAAATAACTTATAAATATATACAAATATGTTTAATATTTTGAAATTTAACAAGAAATGTGATGGACCTAAACTAAATATTATGTTGAGGAGCTACTTCAGACAGCAGGAAACTGAAGTATCCTACCAAAATAAAAGCAGGCTGAAGTGATTCCCTATTTAAGGTCTTATATCCTCACTGCAGGTAACCATGGATCATCTATCAAGGTGCAGGGAGATCCCAGAAAAAATGGACTTGCACATCTTGCATCCATTCATCGACTTTTGTTTTGGTAGGCTACTTCTGTTTTAAGGCAGTCTGAATTTGCATGTTAGCTAACCCCCACATTTTATGTTTAAGATTTCAACCTATAGATTTTAATTTGTTTAGACTCTAAATATTTACATTTTATCATTGGATTTTATTTTTATTTTATTTTAAATATTTAAATTTGATTATTAATATTTAGTGTTGGGATACTCCACCGGGAAGTAATTTTTTGTCTATTGCCATATTCCTCAGAGTTAGATAAGTGGGCAAAAACAATTTGTAAACATCCCAGCCGTTTTCCTGAACAGGTGTTCAAATATTTCTATTTGTAAAGTTTTAATTGCAGTTTTTTGGGAAGTGGGCATTTTTGCCCTTAATGACATAAAAATGTTGTTACTTTTTAGACTTCTATTGATTTATTGAAAACAAATTTATATCAAAATTGTTTTTGTTATAAGAAAGTGCTGTAATCATTAACACTGACAACATGATGGGCTGATAAAGAAAACATTTACCCAAATATAGACCAAAATGTCCAGAATTAAATCTCACGTCATGTTTTTATGTGATGCCAAATTACAGGTGTTTCGTTTTTAATGAATTATCATGAATCAGCGCTCCATAGCAGTTACACCAGATCTCATTGATAGTAGTTTAAAAACAGACAGGAGTTGATATCTCTCTACAAGTGGTACAATGTTCACTCATCAACCCACCGAGGCGCAGCAGAAGTTTCTGCATCATTTCTGTTCCCGATGAGCAGCTCTGTCTCAGATAGTGCCATGAAATTGTCCGGACGAGCGGGAGCGTCACTTTTGATCCATCTTGTAATTAAAAATAGCGTTGAGCTCATCAGTTCCTTATGAAATCCGACAGCAGACTTGTATCATGTCTCTCTGTGTTCGTCTCCCGACAGCTGTAAGGATTAACTCTTCTGTCACAAACCTTCACATTTCTCTTCGCTCCACCTTCAGGCGGCTTTAATCCACTCAGAACCAACGAGCATCTGTTACTAAAATATACGCATCTCTGAGTGTCTCCAAAATATCATTTGCTTTATCAGCAATAATAATAAAATAGCTACAGTATTTATTCACAAATTTGCATGCAAATGATGTAGTAAGGAGCAGCTCATTCAACTGATTTCCTGAAACACGGCCACTGCTCACGAACTCTGGATTTACGATGATAAACAACTCAGAAGTTTTAAAAAAGTGCCAAAAACAATCATCAGTTGATGAACAGTATCTGAAAGTCATGTTGATAACAGCTGTGTTTACACAGGAAATGAGAAATGCACCATCCATTAGTTAGGACAAGTTCAATCACTATGCTTTATATTTATCAGGAAGCACAAGTTTTGATCTTTTCCTAGACTCAGTGAAATATACTCAAACAAACTGGGTCTTTGTGAGAGGCTATTGATATAAAACACCTACAAATTATATGTAAAATGTTTCGTTGTATGTAGCCCCTTAAATTATAAGGAAAAGTATCAAAATGTTTTACAAACAGATTTAACTTATCTAATAAAATGATTAATTTTGAAATAATCAAATATACTACAACTTAGAATAAAATTTTGTCTTTTTGGTCACAAATGATTTTTTCCAGTCCTTTTCATAAAGTTATCATTTGTTTTTCTGTTTTAGTTTTCTCTTAGAGGTTAAACGCTGCTAAATTGAATGTTAAGAGTTTGGTTTTAGAGCTCTGAGGAAGTTGAGGTGTTGGATTTCATGAATGGATCAGACCTAAGGGGACTCTTGACCTATAACTTTTAACTTTGTGCAAATTGACCTCTGAATGTTTGCATTCATAGGGGCTGATATTTCATAATATATTCAAAAACTTATATAATATAATTCTGTAAACCTGTTAAACATTAATAGTTATTATACTTTGATAAATATCACACTCGCTCAAAAACTGTACAGAAAAAAGTCTAAAGTGAAGGTTTCAAATTAGCATAATTGTTGCTCTGGTCCTTTATGAAATTTGAAATTCTGCTTACTTTGAAAACAAATATCTATTTTTTTTTCAATCCAGGATGATAAAAATAGATTCTTTACACTTGAGAACTTGCAGGGTGGGCAGGATGACCACAGTAGGAGGTGCAGGATTGGCTGAAGTTTTTAGAGAACTGCGGGACAACCACTTTATTGATTTCTTTCAGGGTTTTTTTTAATCTCCAATATATTTATAGCTGTACTATGTTAGAACGTTGTTAAGAGGCATAAAAAACATTAAAAGCTACATTGTTTACCAAATTTGCGAGTGCAGCTTTAATATATATAGAAACTTGACAGAAGTTATTTATTTTCCATTCATTATTTAGAATTTGTATATTCTTTTGTTTTGTATCTTATGGTTTTTGAAATGTAACTGGACAGTCTCAAAGAAAGAATGTAATGAGTGGGATTTTTGCATTGTATATATTTGTAATTATTTATGTTTATTTGTATCCTATCAATGCTTTGTACAGTGTTTTTTGTTTGTTTGTTTTAAAGTTATTTTGTATTTTATTTTTATAAACTGGTTATGAATAAAATACTCATTCTGCATGCTGACATCATTATTTGACAGGTTTTTGTTTATATTCCTGAGAAATAGTCTATGAGGTGTTTAGGAGGAAATCTGTTACTTTCACACACATTAATGAAAACATGTTGCTATTAACACACTCTCACAAATTAAAAAGGGCATCATCTCACAGTAAGACTACTAACTTCAAAGTCATGTACAACTAAAAGAATACACAGGCACCTTGTACATGCTCGAATGACAGGTTGTAGTATTGTATGAGAGGTAATACTTCTATGAACATGATGTTACAACCTAAAGGAGAGACACACCATGTAAAAGTGTATAAATAGCATTTAATATACCTAAACCAAATAACCTGTATCAAACAAAGATTAAAATTACCGTAAATGTTGCAAACAACACAAATATGGCAGCATATGTGGGGAGAGCAGAGATAGAGGTTAAAGTGAAGGCATGCATTATAGTAAGTGAGTGAAGTTATTTATATGGCACCTTTCACAGAAATAAATCAAAGTTTTTCTGTCTTTTCTGTTTGCTCCAGTGAAGAGCCTCGCTGCAGAGTTCTGGACCAACTGAAGGCGGTCAAGGGCTTTTTGGGTCAAACATGTGAAAAGTGTGTCACAGTAATCTAGTCTGCAGGAGATCAATACATGAAGAACCATTTCCAGTTCAGGTTTTGATACCAACCTTCTCAGTTTAGAATATTTTTCAGATGATAAAAACAGTGTCGGACCAGCTGTTTTGAGTGACCTTCAAGAGACATTGATTGGTTCTCACTACTTTTGGTGAAAATAATCAATAATATAACTCAGTTTAAATACAATCTGAAATATTTCTACCTGTAGGAATACTTTGTTTATTACAGAAAAGCTGGTTTAATTCAAAGTGAGCTTCAGACTGATTCTGATGGAAGAGGAGCTCTCCATGGTGCTGACTGGTAGAGAGGGCTACAGGCTGAGGATTATTTATTATAATAGAACCATTTTTTTCATTTGCTTAAATAAACACTCAGTTTATTTGAGTGTTTTGGAGATCATCTGTTCAAGTTAATTGACTGCACTACTTTTCGTCTCAACTGAGAGTACCGTTACCAGCGCCTTTTACTTTTTTGTGATGGCATGAAGCAAAACCTGCATCTACAGCATCTCAGTGAAGTTCATTCAAAGAAATTCTGTTTTGACGCAGTAAACAAAACCTTCAAACTTTTTTTGGTTGTTTTTTGGTTGTTTTTTTGTTGTTGTTGTTTTTAAAAAAAAATTGTACATGTGAAATGTCACTGAAGACAAAATACTTGTCTTTGTCGTTGGTTGGAACTTGAGCAGGAACTGAAGAATAATTTTTCTTCTCGATCGGTGACCCGGCTTGAACGTGGTTGCTCCACAAGTTTTCTGGTGGGAAAACACAGAGAGAGAGAAATGATCATTTGGATTCATCGACTGGGTTAAGAGGCAGATGATTTTGTTTGAAGATGGTCCAACAGAAAGTGATGAAGGACCTTCTGACCTTTGATGACTCCGCTCAGGAGCCCAGGTATGGCCTGGATTTCTGTCAGGTCGTTCAATTTGAAGTATTCATCACACGTTTCGTTCGGACAGAAGAGGTCCCACAGGTTGGTGTGGACGGAGCTGTTTTTCACTACCTTCATCTTTGAGCAGGTTTCAATCATTTCGTTTTTCAGAGAGCGATTACCTAACAGACAGACGCTGAGGAGGAATGGGATATTTTAAACATCCAAATAGCTGAATAAGTTACAAATCAGAGCCATGTTTTTAAACTCACTTAAACTCAGGTGGCTCAATAACAGTTCTGATGACTCCAGCATAAGTAGCCATGATGGAGAGGATCACACAGGAGAGAAACACAAGAGCCAGTTTGTTAACATACCTGCAGACATAAGAGGAACAAAGGTGAATGTGTGTGTTTGCATAACAGTTTACATGTGTGTTTATGTGTGAGACTCACTTCACCCCTACAAACACAACCAGCGCCATCAGGACCAGGCAGCCGGTCCCATAGATACGCATGTTGTTGAGCATCGCCTCATTACCATGGTCTTTGAACACCGTTGCTGTAGGAACAATATACGTCTGGAAGAGAACAGAAATGTAAAACTCTACTGAAGGAGTCACCAAACTGCAGCTGATATGGCTACAGATGTTGCTAGCGGAGCATACCAGCAGGATCTCTATGGTGCCCAGTATGTACAGTGATCCAGCGAAGGTGGTTCCCAGGTAGAAACAAAGACCCACTGCTCCTCCAAACTCTGGACCCAAAGATCTGGAGATCATGTAATAGGAGCCACCAGCTGTGAAGAGGTAAAAAAGTTTTCTAAACACGATGCAATATCCCCTCACGTGACGAAAAACCCCCAATGGTCCAGTGTTTTAGCTGTAATTTAAAAATCTGAGATTATGAAAAGTTTACCCCTTTATAGGGAAAGTCACCATATTTGATCACTTGTGCATCCTTTAAATATTGATTTAAAGCCTAAACCTAAAAGCTTTGCAAACAAGTACAAGTTTTTGAAAAGTGATAAGGTACAAACTCTTAAAACCTGTAAATAACATACAAATAAAAAAAACTATGTAAATTAATAAAAATATAAAAAGTTACAGTAAAAAGTCAGGTCTTGTTCTCCAGCTGAATACCGAAACCAAAGCCAAAAGAAAACAATCTATTATAACGTACCTGGAACTACTCCATTGGTGGCTATGGCACTCATCGATATGGCTGTGAGCAAAGTCTGTGTGGAGGGAAAGAGAGCAGACGTCAGAAAAAGATGCTGAAATTCATTTCAACTTTCACATGTTCATCTTTCAGCATTTAGAATAGGAAATAGATGTTTTAGAACAGCCTAAAGACAACGAGATGAAAAATAGACTGGATTGTTTAAAAGTGATACATATACTGTATGTGTATATATATATATATATACACTTTGATGACTGGGAGTGACCGAGCCGTTCCATTCAGGACTCTATGCTAGTGTTAGCTTGTTAAAAATCATTGATAGTCATGACAAAAATTTGAGTTTATTTCACTTAAGATCATCCAGAGTTGTTTAGGATCATTAATCTGCTGTGAAAAATCTGTTCTAATCTTTAAAGTAATTGGACCAAAGTTTTTAAGGATGACTTCAGAGGTTCAGCTATGTTACTGTAACAGAGAGTTTAAAAAGAGTGATTTGTAAATGTATCACACAATTATAAACTTTAGTGTTAATCCACATTAGGCATCAAATTCTCATCATCATACTTTTGTCTTTCATGTCAGCGTCAACATATTCAGCAGGACACTGCAGGGAGTTGAACCCCACCTCTTTACAGAGCGTACCATTACCAGTATCTTTGTATGTTGTTTGTGACATGAATATTTAAACAGGCACACACGAGTGGGGTGTAGCTCAGTTGGTAGAGTGGCCGGTCTGGCAACCAAGGGTCACCAGTTCAATCCCAGCTCCAGCTGGGCTACATTGTCATTGTGTCTTTGGGCAAGACACTTAACTCACTTTGCCTACTGGTGGTGGTCAGGGTGACACGGAGGGCTCCAGTGCATGGCATCCCCACCTCTGTCAGTGTGACTACAATGTACTGTAGTTTATCACCACCAGTGTGTGAATGTCTGTTTGTGTTGTACAGCGATTGGGGAGTATTCAGCACTCTAGAAAGTGCTCTATAAATACAGGTCATTTACACACACTTTTATTTTTTTTTTTTTCATAAGAATGTTCATATATATTTAAATTTATGAATGATGTGTTTATTCATGACTAAATAGTGCTTAGATTGTGTGCCAAATGAATAAAACATAACATAAATTAGAAAACAATGTCAACAGAGACGACCTGTCTTAGTGGGAAGCCCACTCACCACGACAAGGTGCAGGCCACGAGTGGGTTTTTTTTTTTTTTTT
>SSNR01000172.1:617323-627490 GCA_006937965.1 Callopanchax toddi | reverse complement strand
CGTTGTTTCTGTCACAGTCTGAAGGATCCATGTCTAGAAAGTAACTGAATTGGCTTCCTGACCACATTTTATTTGCTGGTGTCACTTGAGGGCTGTCCCTGTCAAACACTCCCCAGGATACAAATCCTGTCACTGTGTGGTCGACCCCTGATTGGTTACTTATAATACCAGTGACGTCCAATTCTGAAGGTGTTCTTTCAGAGAGATCCATGTCATTTCTTGAATCCTTCAGTTTGATGATGGAGTCATCAGTGTTCCCAGCTGTAACACTGTCTGGGTCTGCCAGCTGGCATTCTGACATTATTTTATGAGCCGTTGTCACATAAAGGCAGTCAGCGTCACTAGAAAGATGCTCCATGGTGATGAAGGTGTGCTTCAGAGCATCAGCTGGGGAGATCCTCTCATCTGGATTCCAGGTCAGCATCTTTTTAAGCAGGTCAATAAATGCTTTAATGTCCTCCACTTCAGTGGGATCCTTTATTTCTGTTGACACATTCAATAAGCCATCCAGAGAAGCTAAAGAATCAAAAATTGGATCGCTCATTTGAACAGTCTCTCCTGTTGTCCATTCAAATTCCTCTGGTGATTTAAAACTCCAAATTGGTTCAATCCTGCTGAGATCCAGAGTAAAAAAGCGTTGAGCTTTATACCCCCTATTAAGTACATTTTTGTCAGGCTGACCGAGGAGCCTCACCATGATCCTCATGTTTTCATAATCGCTTTGAATTGGAAACAAATTTCCACCTAGATATAAAAATGCTAATGTGCAGCCTAAACCCCACATGTCCACACCTTCATCCTTTGGAAGACCCAAATGGACCTCTGGTGCCCTGTAGCCAACAGCCTGAAAGGCATCATACTGTGATAATACAGAAGCCTCGCAAGCTAGTCCAAAATCAATTAATTTGGCCTTGAATGGATATGAGTCATGATTGACGAGCATGATGTTATCAGATTTGATATCAGTATGAGCCATGCCGATACTTTTCAGCGCTCTGAGAGCTACAAACATCTGCTGCGCGATGGCTCGGATTTCAGCCACTGTTGGAGGGATCCAGTTTTGTGTACTCAGTAGATCATACAACGTCAAATGTAAAACTTCAAAAACAAGGCAAAACCTCTCCTTGTAAGTAAAGCTTTCAACAAACCGAAGCAAATTATTTTTGTCAGGGTCAAGCATCCTGATCTGATCCAGTGCTTTCACCTCTTCTTCAGCTGCTGACTTCTGGTCTTCTTTTATCAGTTTTATGGCCACAATCTCATTGGTTCCCATTAGTTTGCACTTAGCAACGTCTCCGAATGCCCCAGATCCCAGCACTTCTTCTACACAGTAAACATTTGACTGATTGCTGATAAGAACACCCTTTTCTAATTTGAGACTTGTTTCTTCAATGACATCCATGTCATTTGTTGACTCTTTTAGTGCCGGTGTGTCGTCTGAATTAGTCCACATTTCATCATCCTTCATGATGTCTGGGTCCCAGTTTTCACTTGCTGCCACTATTTCATTTGATGTTATCTCATAAGAGCTGCTACTGACATCAGCAAAATGCTCCATCTTGAAAAATCTGTGGTTCAGAGCATCTGCAGGGAGAANATATAAAAATGCTAATGTGCAGCCTAAACCCCACATGTCCACACCTTCATCCTTTGGAAGACCCAAATGGACCTCTGGTGCCCTGTAGCCAACAGCCTGAAAGATATCATACTGTGATAATACAGAAGCCTCGCGAGCTAGTCCAAAATCAATTAATTTGGCCTTGAATGGATATGAGTCATGATTGACGAGCATGATGTTATCAGATTTGATATCAGTATGAGCCATGCCGATACTTTTCAGCGCTCTGAGAGCTACAAACATCTGCTGCGCGATGGCTCGGATTTCAGCCACTGTTGGAGGGATCCAGTTTTGTGTACTCAGTAGATCATACAACGTCAAATGTAAAACTTCAAAAACAAGGCAAAACCTCTCCTTGTAAGTAAAGCTTTCAACAAACCGAAGCAAATTATTTTTGTCAGGGTCAAGCATCCTGATCTGATCCAGTGCTTTCACCTCTTCTTCAGCTGCTGACTTCTGGTCTTCTTTTATCAGTTTTATGGCCACAATCTCATTGGTTCCCATTAGTTTGCACTTAGCAACGTCTCCGAATGCCCCAGATCCCAGTACTTCTTCTACACAGTAAACATTTGACTGATTGCTGATAAGAACACCCTTTTCTAATTTGAGACTTGTTTCTTCAATGACATCCATGTCATTTGTTGACTCTTTTAGTGCTGGTGTGTCGTCTGAATTAGTCCACATTTCATCATCCTTCATGATGTCTGGGTCCCAGTTTTCACTTGCTGTCACTATTTCATTTGATGTTATCTCATAAGAGCTGCTACTGACATCAGCGAAATGCTCCATCTTGAAAAATCTGTGGTTCAGAGCATCTGCAGGGAGAAATCTTTCCTCTGGATCCAAGGTCAGCACCATTTGAAGTTCTTCAAATGCTTCCACTTCTTCATATTGAGTGGGATCTTCAATTTCATTTGTTAAATTCATTAAATCATTAGGTTGACTCTCAGTAATCATACTGGGCAGAGCCAGTTGCACACCATTAACTTCAGATGTTGGTTTTAAAATGAGATCAGGATATGTGCCGTTGTTTCTGTCACAGTCTGAAGGATCCATGTCTAGAAAGTAACTGAATTGGCTTCCTGACCACATTTTATTTGCTGGTGTCACTTGAGGGCTGTCCCTGTCAAACACTCCCCAGGATACAAATCCTGTCACTGTGTGGTCGACCCCTGATTGGTTACTTATAATACCAGTGACGTCCAATTCTGAAGGTGTTCTTTCAGAGAGATCCATGTCATTTCTTGAATCCTTCAGTTTGATGATGGAGTCATCAGTGTTCCCAGCTGTAACACTGTCTGGGTCTGCCAGCTGGCATTCTGACATTATTTTATGAGCCGTTGTCACATAAAGGCAGTCAGCGTCACTAGAAAGATGCTCCATGGTGATGAAGGTGTGCTTCAGAGCATCAGCTGGGGAGATCCTCTCATCTGGATTCCAGGTCAGCATCTTTTTAAGCAGGTCAATAAATGCTTTAATGTCCTCCACTTCAGTGGGATCCTTTATTTCTGTTGACACATTCAATAAGCCATCCAGAGAAGCTAAAGAATCAAAAATTGGATCGCTCATTAAAACAGTCTCTCCTGTTGCCCATTCAAATTCCTCTGGTGATTTAAAACTCCAAATTGGTTCAATCCTGCTGAGATCCAGAGTAAAAAAGCGTTGAGCTTTATACCCCCTATTAAGTACATTTTTGTCAGGCTGACCGAGGAGCCTCACCATGATCCTCATGTTTTCATAATCGCTTTGAACTGGAAACAAATTTCCACCTAAATATAAAAATGCTAATGTGCAGCCTAAACCCCACATGTCCACACCTTCATCTTTTGGAAGACCCAAATGGACCTCTGGTGCCCTGTAGCCAACAGCCTGAAAGACATCATACTGTGATAATACAGAAGCCTCGCGAGCTAGTCCAAAATCAATTAATTTGGCCTTGAATGGATATGAGTCATGATTGACGAGCATGATGTTATCAGATTTGATATCAGTATGAGCCATGCCGATACTTTTCAGCGCTCTGAGAGCTACAAACATCTGCTGCGCGATGGCTCGGATTTCAGCCACTGTTGGAGGGATCCAGTTTTGTGTACTCAGTAGATCATACAACGTCAAATGTAAAACTTCAAAAACAAGGCAAAACCTCTCCTTGTAAGTAAAGCTTTCAACAAACCGAAGCAAATTATTTTTGTCAGGGTCAAGCATCCTGATCTGATCCAGTGCTTTCACCTCTTCTTCAGCTGCTGACTTCTGGTTTTCTTTTATCAGTTTTATGGCCACAATCTCATTGGTTCCCATTAGTTTGCACTTAGCAACGTCTCCAAATGCCCCAGATCCCAGTACTTCTTCTACACAGTAAACATTTGACTGATTGCTGATAAGAACACCCTTTTCTAATTTGAGACTTGTTTCTTCAATGACATCCATGTCATTTGTTGACTCTTTTAGTGCTGGTGTGTTGTCTGAATTAGTCCACATTTCATCATCCTTCATGATGTCTGGGTCCCAGTTTTCACTTGCTGCCACTATTTCATTTGATGTTATCTCATAAGAGCTGCTACTGACATCAGCAAAATGCTCCATCTTGAAAAATCTGTGGTTCAGAGCATCTGCAGGGAGAATTCTGTCTTCTGGATCCACGCTCAGCATCATTTGAAGAAGTTCTACAAATGCTTTCACCTCTTCATATTCAGTGGGATCTTCCATTTCATTTGTTACAATCATTAAATCATCCAGACTCTCTAAATAATCATAAGTGGGCTCACTGTCTGCAACTTTCTTTCCAGTTGTCTGTTTGTATTCTTCAGATGTTTTGAATCTCCAGAAACCATTTAGTGTAAAAAACTGCTTGGCTCTCCACCCCTTATACAAAAAATTCTCATCAGGCTCACCGAGAAGCTTGACAATGAGTCTCATGTATTCGTATTCACAGTGTGTTGGATACAAAGGGGATCCCAGAAACAGGTAGGCCAGAGTACATCCAAGACTCCACGTGTCTACACTTTGACCCAGTGGACAGTCCAGTAACATTTCTGGGGCACTGAAGCCGCACGTCAGTGGGACGTCGTAGTCAGATAATTCCGATGTTTTACCTGCAGATCCAAATCCAGTCAGCTTCACCTTAAAAGGCTGGGATTCCTGATCCACTAGCATAATGTTTTCCAGGTTTATATTGGCATGCGTTATCCCAGTGCTTTTCAATGCATTGAGCGCCACCAACATTTGTTGGGCAACCAGCCGGATTTCTGAAACCCTCAAAGGTTTCCATTTTCTGATTTCCATCATTTCTAACAAGGTCATATCCAGTTTCTCAAAAGCTAAGCAAATCAAACTGTCGTATTGAAAAGCTTCAATAAATCTGACCAGGTTGTTTTCATCAGGGTTCAGAATTTCGAGATGTTTTAAAACTTTGATTTCTCTTTTATAAGAACGGTAATACTTATCTCTTATACATTTTACCGCCAAAGTTTCACCAGTTTCCTCAAGTCTGCATTCTGCAACTTGTCCACATTTTCTGTGTTTCAAGATGTTGTTGACTTGATATACTCTCGATTCACTAAAGATTTCAACGTCCTTCTCAGTGTTAAAAGTTGATCTTTTAGCTTTGGTCGCCATTTCAACGTGTTAAAAAATCCAAAGAGGATTTAAAAAAAGCTGTAATGTTCAGTTAGTAATCACACTAGTATTGAACTAAAATCCAAAGAGATTTATAAAAAAGCTCCACTATTCAGTTAGTAATCACACAAGTATTGAACTAGAAATGTGAATCCTCTGTATAGTGGCTTTAATGTGAACGTTCGATACTCTGACTTCAGTCGGTCTGACTGACTTCAAAGCCAAATGCAGGCCGCGCCCTTTTTGGGCCACGCCCCTTTTCCTTTTTTGGCCGCGCTCCTTTTTGGGACATGCCCCTTTTTCGGCGGTGGTTGACGCATGCGCAGATATAAAGTCAGGAGGCGAAAGCGGCAGCATTCTGAGGTTTCATGATTAATTTAATGATAAATTATTATTATTATTATTATTTATTATTATTATTAACTTTAGTAACGGACACATCGGTCCAAAAACATCAGTTAGAATACAAAGGCATTAAATAAATAAAATAGAATGCATGACAATAATAAAATATATCAGCATTAAAATGCAAACCTAAAAAACCAAATACATAAAATTACATTAAGAGAATGATTAAAATACATAAAAAATGAACTCTGTCCAAAATGCAACTCCCGGTAAGTAGAGTGGCTAACAACGCTTAGGTTTTAAAGGAAACCGGAACCAACTACTTAGATCCAGAGGATGATGTCATTTTGGTGCTTTTTCCGGAAACTCTGCTGAAATCTCGCGAGAAGACAGTAAAACTGGTCAGATGAAACGTTCCAGAAAATTTTTATAGCTAATGAACATTTTTAATGTGTGAGAAACTGATTGTTTTTGTTTTTAAATTTAAGAGACAAATTACAGATACAGATTACAGAGATGGGCTATAAAATATAATTTTAAAAATGTTCTGTGGTCAATAATGCTAGTCCCGCCTTGTTGGCTTTATTTCATCTTTCTAAACAATTCAACAATTTACTAAAACAAATGTGTTGGTACAAACGGGCAATTAAGGAAAAAATATCAGGTACTTATCATTGGACATGTGATCAGAAGTTTCCATCCTCTCATCATGGGTAAAATATTCATAATGATTGATTTGAACCATTCTTTTCCCATAAATCCTTAGTGTAGACAGTTGTTGTGTTCAGTTGTATTTAAAAACAAGGACAGTAGTTATTATTGACCAGTGTTGACTGTCTGTGTCACAGTGGGACACAAAGAAATCATTTCAGAATTAAACAGTTTAGACATACCATAGCAAACATGCATGTGTGATGGTTTCTGTTAAAACACTCTTTTTTTCCAATTGTTTATTGTGTTTTCTGTGTTCTTTAAAGGTAAAAGCAGCCAGTTTTAATCAGGACTTGGACTTTGCTGCCATCTGCTGGGAAACACACACATCTTCATAAAGTCAAGGCAGGTTGCATTTGAACTTTATTTATTTCAGTGAGAAAATGATCAAATTTCATAATATCAGTTCTTAAATAACAGACACAAATTAACCAAAGGGAGAAAATAACAGTGTTCATGATATAAGTTTAGGATTATGACCTGGAGATGAAGAACCATGGTGCTAAACTCATCACTTTATCAGGTCCACCTACTAGCACTGGGTTGGACTCATTTTTGGGTCCAAAGCTTTCTTAATTCTTCATGTCATGAATTCAACAAGTTGTTAATTAAATGAATAGATTTAATAGAAAGCTTTGTAGCAAAGGAAGTGATGTCATTTAAAGGCTGAAACTCACTTTTAGTCTCCAAGAAGAAGCCTGAATCACTTGTTTTTATTTAATAGTTGTTTAATATATTACATTCATTACAGCACAGTGTAAGTTTTCTTGTTTTTCCATTTAAAACTAAATTCTGGGCCCATATTGTTCATTTATTCTCAGAAGTAAACACTTCAGTTCCTTTTACACAACACTTTGCCTGAGAGGCCTTCTGGCTGTGATTTCTGAATGGACTAAAGCAACATGTGGGCTTACTGCTGTTACATGACTTTAGCCACCAAGGGAGGTAGCACAGTAATAATCAACATGTGAATAGATGATGGTGGGATTGATATGGACACACCTGGATAATATTGTGTTGTTTTGGGTGGGGCCTGTTGGAGGCAGAGATTGTACTTTTATGAGCCTGTGACCCTGTTTTTATATACAGTAGTGGCTTTAAAGTCCATTTAAAATATGTTTACCTTTTGTATTCTCATTTAGTTTGTTTTTTAAGTTTATTTTTACTTTAAACACAAATCATTTGGTCCTATAAGTTCTCTCCCTACACATCGTTATAAAGAATTGTGACATTTTGTTGCTCATCCTGCCAGTTAGAGCTGATGTTTTTCTACACCTCCAACTTTCTTGCTGATTTTCTTTCTTTCAGTCTGATCAATGTTAAACCTTTAAACGTTGTCGGCATGAAGAAGCTGAGCCGCTGACCTGAAGACATCCCAGCATGCCGAGGGACAACCCTAGATCCAGAGAGGAGATGAGGGAACTGGTGAACCAGTCCACATGTAGACGCTCTTGTCTTCCTACAGAGGAACCTGCAGCCATGGAGGAAGTGTGGCTTCAGGTGTCTGGAGATTCTCCTGCTAACCATGTGGTTCAGACTGGGTTGGGGTCCTGTGCTGGGCCCACANAAAGTTCATCCAGGGCCGAGTCAAGTTCAGCTTCAGAGTCCAGCAGCAGCTCTCTGCTAACAGAGCTAATATCAGAAGCAGCAGGGACAGAGAGGGCTCATCAGACCCTCGTAGTGTTGTTGGAATAAGATTGTGAACTGTGAGTGATTAAACCCTACACACTGAGCTGTACAGCTCATGTCCGAAGTATATGCGCCGCGTGCACGCGCGCACACGCGACCGGACGCGCGTGTCGAGATGTTTTGAGGAGGAGCCTTTGGACGTTAGATTCAAAAACTGCTCTCCTGATGAAATCCTCCGGAGTGCTGCTTTAATATAAAAGTTTATGTGGTTGTTCAGCAAATCATCCTACAGTTGACATGCTAATGCCATCCTCAACAGCTGTTGACCAGCATCCTTGTTGGTATAGCATGGGATGCTGGTGATTGGATGCTGGTCCAGCATGCCAGACCAGCATCCCATGCTGGACCAGCATATGTTGTGTTTTGGTGCTGGTATGCTGGTCCAGCATGGGATGCTGGTGATTGAATGCTGGTCTGGCATGCTGGACCAGCATACCAGCATGGGATGCTGGTGCTGGTATGCTGGACCAGCATACCAGCATGGGATGCTGGTGTGCTGGTATGCTGGTGCTGGACCAGCATCCCATGCTGGACCAGCATACCAGCACCAGCATTCCATGCTGGTCCATGCTGGTGCTGGTATGCTGGTATGCTGGTGCTGGACCACCATACCAGCATACCAGCACCAAAACACAACATATGCTGGTCTATGCTGGTAACCAGCTATGCTGGTCTATGCTGGTTTTTCCAGCAGGGAAGTAGCTTATATATAAGTTATATCTTTTTAAAGATGGATTTTATAATCGTAGCATATGAGTAGAGGTAAATGGAGTTTCTTTTTCTCGTTTCTCCGCAGAGTTTTTCTCTCTGAATGATTCAAAAGTAAGCTAACCCGGACTTTTGAATGTTTCCTTTTAATCACAAACAAAGGGTTATTTTTCGTAATGCTTTTCAAACTTTATAGGTCAAGTCAGATTATAACTAACAGACACGGGAATATTTAAATAAGTTTAAAATGCAAATACAAATAAATTGCCAGAAACAGAAGTTATTCACGCCAGTACAAAGTATACATTTTAATGAAATAAAACCTTACCAACTACTCATCTTTTATTTATCAAAACATTTCAAGTTCCGTCGGGCTTCCTCATTTTAACCTTATGGAGAACTCTCAATGAGAAAGGAGTCCAGGAAGTACAAGAGTCATTGATTAAGCTTTAGTAGCTATATCTTAGTCAGATATTGTTTTAACTGATTCAGTTGTCAAATAAAACTTGTTTTTCTTTAACAACTCTATCTTCCTGTTGTTTCTATTATAACATATATGAGGTGCAAAGTTTTTCTTAACAATGAGCAATCATGTGAACAATATCTTTTTAATGCTTTATGGGATGTATAGGAATGTAATACTACAGCTGAAGCTAGCCCTTAGACAACATAGTTTACCAGAAATTAAAATGGTTTAGCATTCTATGTCATTAATGGATTAAATTAAAATGGTTTAAGACATTTTAGTTCTGTGGATACTGGAGACAGCTGTATTTTGTCCTACTGTATTTTACCTATAGGTAAAACATTATCAATGTACAACCTATCAGATTTTATTACATACCAATGTTTACTGAGTGATCTTGTCGTGTTTTGCAGATGCATATCTCGATTGTAAAAGAGGCTGCCTTCCTCCAGTGAAAACTGCTGTTGTCTGGGTTTGGGTGTCCTCTCTGCTCCAGTGTCATCACACCAGGTGATGATGTCATCCAGAGGCACTTGATGAACCACACAGAGAACGCAGTGCATTTCCAGGGTATGTTGGTGAAAAGTGTCTGATCAGATCTTATAGTTGAACATGTATCCACAACTTATTCGTTTTGTGTTATTGTGTTGGTGTAAGTCTTTCATATTTTTGTATTCGTTTTTATTTTTTTTCCAAACGTCCCAATATTGCAAATTTTTAACATAAATAATTTTTTGTTTACAGAAACCTTAATCTGCAGGTGCAATTTGACCTGTAGAGATACCAGCCACTTCCATTGTCCTTTTTGTGAAAGGATATAATATATGTTTGTGTGGTTATTTAAAATGTTTATTCCTATTTCATCAGATCTTTGAGCTAATTAAGAGCATTGAAGAGGTGACGGGTTTGGGAGCCAGGATCAAAAAGGGGGAGATGCTCTCTTAGACTTCGTCTTTGATGTGATGCTCCCAGAGGGAAGATTTGATTTGGTCTTTGTGGTCAATATTCTTTT
>SSNR01000172.1:604035-617121 GCA_006937965.1 Callopanchax toddi | reverse complement strand
CCAGAGAGGAGATGAGGGAACTGGTGAACCAGTCCACATGTAGACGCTCTTGTCTTCCTACAGAGGAACCTGCAGCCATGGAGGAAGTGTGGCTTCAGGTGTCTGGAGATTCTCCTGCTAACCATGTGGTTCAGACTGGGTTGGGGTCCTGTGCTGGGCCCACAGTGCTTCTGTGGTGAAATCTGAGTCCACTGACCTCAACCAGTGCTTTGATTGATGCACATAAGAATCCTGAGTTTCACTTAGAACTGAGTTGTCTGATTTTGTCCCAAAATGTTAGTATTGAGTTTTTATTCTTCTGAATAAAACTTTTGTTTGTCCACAATATTTTACAGTAAAATGTTTTTGTATTATGTGGCTTCATGTGGTATAATATTGTCATGTTCCTGCATATACAGTGTGCAAAAGTTTTAGGCAGGTCTAACATCTCCAGTGACTCTCTAGCTCCTCCTCAGAGATCCCAAAGAATTCCCAGGCCAGAGCGAATATAAACCCTCCAGGAGGTTGAAGTGTCTTCCCTCAATGGGACATGTCCAAAAAGCCTCAAGGGGAGGTGACCAGGAGGATTCCTAGACTCAAACTACCTCCTTTTACTTCTTATGTAGAATAGCAGCTCTACTCTGTGCTGCGTGTAATTACATTTGATCATTTAATATAAGCACACACATTATGTTAACATTCCCCTCATGTTAAGAGGATATAATCAAATGTAGTAGTTCTGCTTCTGGTGATAATCTGCTGTGTGTTAAAGGAACATGTTTTCCGTTCTATTAGTAAGAAAGAAAATCACAATAACCAAGTTTAAAAAACCTGTACTAGAAACAACAAGCAAATGTTTATCAAGAGTAAGAGTATTAATGTAGTGCCCTTAAATAGTCATTACCCAAATAGTCATAGGCATTACCCATCCCACCCCAAATAACACCAAAAGTTTAAGAAGAAACTGCCAACTTTAACTACGGTGTGCCTCATGACGTTTTCACCACGGTGGCAATCAGTGGCATTGTATGAATCCAGCAGGGTGTTAACATTCTGACACACTGAGTGACATAAAAACAGCTGAGTGCAGATTTATACTTTAAGTCAAAACCTAAGTAGATTTTCTTGCACTGCTGCATAAAATGCAACAATTCATTTCATATAACAAGTCTATTTAGCAAATTATACAACATTTTGTGTTGAAGCAACAAACTTAACATCTCAGATCAAATTTGAACATGCAGATACTTTCAGCGTCCAGGTAATGGCTTCTGGGATGATCTGACTTTCATAATCTGATGATACATTTATACACTGTACAGTTTATTGTCTGTATGCAACATAAAAAAATACACAATGTAATGTCTGGATATATTGAATGTGAACAGTTTGGCAATGCAAGAGGAAAACAAGAAAGTAAATCCCTCTCCTGATTAACGTCTCACACACTGGTTGATCTGTCTCGTCTCCTTCCACCTATCCGGGTCGCAGGGGCAGCATCCCAACTAGGGAGTCCTAGGCTGTCCTCTCCCGGGCCACCTCCACCAGCTCCTTCGGCAGGACCCCAAGGCGTCCCCGGGCCAGATTGAAGAAATATTTTCTTCAACGTGTCCTGGGTCGACCCGGGGGCCTCCTGCCAGCAGGACATGCCTGAAACACCTCCTTGGGGAGGCGTCCAGAAGGCATCCTAACCAGGTGCCCAAACCACCTCAACTGGCTCCTCTCGATATGGAGGAGCAATTGCTGAGACACGATGTCCCCCCACTGATCTTGGGATGTGGTCAAAGCTCTGCTGGAGGTGGGAGGTGAAGTCCATCTTGACAGTTTCTTCTGCCAGGCGTTCCCAGCAGACCCTCACTATACGTTTGGGTCTACCAGGTCTGCGCAGCATCTTTCCCTGCCATCTGATCCAACTCACCACCAGGTGGTGATCAGTTGACAGCTCCGCTCCTCTCTTTACTCAAGTGTCCAAAACATACAGTCTCAGGTCAGATGATACAAAAGGTTCCTATACCCTGTCACCAGAGGGATGAAAGTGTTGAAGACTAAAGTGAATCTGGGTCCAGAACACCACATCATGGACTAAATGTAACTAAAAAAGTGGCATTTTAAGTTTTTACATAGGTTAGGAGGTCATTCAACACAACTGTAATGTTCTACTTTTATCTGGACGGCAGAAGGCTGAGACCATTTTCTATTAGTTGCTCCTCTTGAGGTTCCCATGAACCTACTGTGTTCTGACAAGTTGCATAAATACATTATAATAAATTATTATTTTAAAAAAGTGGGAGGAAACAAATTGTCATGTAATTTAAAAGCAAATAAAAAAGCACAAACTTACTAGTAACTAAAAAACAAAAACCTGAATAACTTAATAGTATTTATAGGACCTTTATTTGCAGAGATTTTTGGAGATCCAACAAAACTAGTTTCTAATTTCTGAGTATCATAATACTATAAATAAAGATACAAATGACAAAGGAATGAATCTTTGCATTTACATAAAACATTAAAAATACCCAGCAGGGGATTTCCTAAAGAAAACATTACGTCTTCGTTTTTCTACACGTTACAATTTTTCTAAATGAAAAACAAACAAACATGACAAAAAGAGAAAATTCCATCTGGATTTTTAACAGTTAAAATAAGTAACAATCATCATCAAGAAGCCCTTAAAAATAAAAATAAAACATTAAAAAAAAGGCCGTTTTGTTCAAACGGACTGAATGTGAATCAGTACAGTTTATGCTCACAAATGATTAATGGCAGCAGCTTTTATTTACATCAGGGACTTCAGCAGGCGGCTATTTTGGACGGCGCCTGGGGGGTAATGATCGTTTGATCGACTCTCAGTGGGAATGCAGAAAGTTGTGAGATGTCTGGATTCTTTACAGCATCATGTGTTTAACAGTCAAATCAAAATACCACTTTATATAAAATCAAGAGGATAAGTCTAGACCAACAGGCAGTCTGATTATTTACATCTGATTGGTTCCTCATCACCTTCTTTGACTGGGAGTGAATAATTTAAGATTCAAAACCTAAAGATAACAAATGTTCAACTTATTTTAATATCTTAGAACACACTGAAACACACAAATGTCAATGCTAGACCTAAAAAAAGATAAAATACACAAAACAACTGCTACTATATATATAGTATTTAGAGTGAGCTCCAATGATACTAAGAATGACTGAATTTCAGTTGCCCTACTAATTCACTTTTATACAAAATGTTTTTCATTTACTAAAATTCTAAAACATTTCTCTTCTTTATGATGAGATCTATTTGCTATAACTGTGCTGACTATAGGAGAACAAAGACAGCTGTGAACTTAACGACACAGAAAATCCTAACTCTTACAGAGTTCATCGTCAACACTTCTGCATTTCTTCATAAAAATCTACACCAGAGTTTGAGCTTGATGCAAAATAAATCTAAAATAAAATACACACCTAAAATGTAAGCATGCATAAAATGTATGCTTAAGTAATACTATAACAGCAAGATCTAGATTTTTTTTTTTTACAGTGCTGATCAAAATGAGTTCCAAACTTGGAAATAAATAATGACTTGTGTTCATTTTGTTTGCATTGCTCCGTGAAATCAATTATCTCAGTGGCAGTCACAAAAAATGGGTCCTTTTTCAACAAATGTCCACGTTGACTTGAAATGACGAGTCCCTCAGAGAACTTGTTTTGTGCCATCAAAAATTACAAGTCTTTTTATACCTGGAGGGTGCACTGAGCTCAGGCAGCACTGCAGCCAGAGCCCTTCCCCTCACAGAAACTTTGCAAACATAAGTGTCTCTCTAGGTAGGAGAAATCTGTCCCACTCTCTCTAAATCCATCACTGGGCTCACACAGTCCACCCAGGTTTTCTTCCAGTAAGAAACAAGGTAAAAAAAAGAACAACAAAAACCAAAAACAGCTCAAGGTTAAGAGTAGATAGTAATGACCTCCCGACCTCCTCCACGAACCAACAGGACACGGTCTAGGCCTTCCATCAAAACCTCCAGGAACTCCATATCTGAGACACATTACGGTTAAGGCAGGATAAACGTTGAAGATGTTCCCGTCCATTTGAGGGCCAACATGGAAAAACATTAGATGAACCATTATGAATGCAAACTTTTGATTCTAAAGTTAATTTAGCAAAACCAGTTTGGACTGTGAAAGAAAACTGGAGGAAATCCACTTGAGATGAACATGCAAACTCTCCACATAAAGGTCCAGGGTGCTCATTTATAAAACTTGCTTACGCACAAAATGGGCCAAAAAGTTGCGTAGGTCACTTTTTACGCAAAATTTGGGATTTATAAAAGAAAACGTAACGGGAAAATGTGCGCAACTCTAAGCAAACTACAGACCTTGCGTAAGCACATGTTGGAGACGTGAAACCAGTCAGAGAAGCTGGTGAGATGAAACATGTTGAATTTATGACACAATTAAAGACTTGTTGACCCTCGCGCATACAGAACCAACAATCCCGTCTCTAAAAAGAATAAAAATTAAATTTTGAATGAAAATATGTCGCATTTTAGAATAATATCCCATTCTGTTCATCCAGTCGTCTTCAGATTATATAACAAACTGCTCTTATTGGAGCATTCATTGTGATTTCTGAGACTCAGGAATCCTGCAGTGACACTTGTGCGTAATGCGCTGGATGCGCTGCGCAGCTCAGCCAGCAGGCAGATTCCGGATGGATGGGAGAGAATTTTTAGAGATTTCTAGATAATGACTGGACCATCGATCAGCTGATAGATTCATTAGAGCATCCTATGGATCAACTGGGTCCAGTATTAGATCGACAGAACCATCGGAACCAGTAAAACCCAGTGTCACCGGCCGTTCTGGGGTTTCAACCAGCGATTTATCCAACAGGTTGACTGTTTAATAGGATGAACAACATGACGTGTCTTCCCCTTTGGATTAAATTAAATGTCATTAAACGTTTCTTAGATCTTCACGATCTCTCTGTCAGACTGACAGCAGTGCTGCAGGGAGACGTCTCTCGGAGCACTTCCGTGTTCGTAATTCGTCACATTTCACCACCAAATAAAACATTTTTCCGTCCATCCACTTCACCACAAGCACCTCGAGTTTCAGCCTCTGTAAAATTACGCTTCCTAAACCTCTCCGTTGTCACGATTTACTGTAAAAGCCAGAAACCCACCGGCGTATGCATATGCAATTATTCATGAGGTACTTTGCATTGACCGTATATGTCAGAATGTGGGTGTGTAGGAGGAGGGTTCTGACCCAAAAACAGCTGAGCACAGTTCTAGGTCTGAGAGCCATTTATAAAGCAGAATTGCGTGGATCCGAGCGTCCGCAGGGTTTTATAAATTGGAAATGGAATTTGCGTACCTGAAAAATTTTAGCTGAGCTTAAGCAAGTTTTAGTAAGGATTCTACGCAAAGTTTTATAAATGAGCACCCAGATGAAGAGAGATTTGAGACTCTCTTGCTGTGAGGTGATGAAGTGAAGCACTACACAGATTAATGCTTTGACCTTTAGTTTTCAGTTTAGGAAACATTCAGCTCATAATGTACCGGTACTTGGGAACACGTGGTAAAAAGAGGGCTGATGGGAGACATTTCACACATTTCTGAAACTTTATCTTCCTGTTGAAATCTCGGACAAAATGCATGCTGAGAATACTTTTACATGATTGATTCACATGTATGAACAGACAGAAATCAACACAAACTACCAGGAGTCCAATTAAAAACCATGATAGGTTCTAAAACTACATGTCCAGCTTGTGTCAAAGTTGAGATAAAATACCGATAAAGTTTTAGTCTGTTTATGCTAAGCTAACTGCTAGATAGCTGTAGCTTTTGTGGACTGTAAGTATTTTTCTTTATGCTTGAAAAGAAATAAAAACTGTTTTTTTTTTAGTCATGATAATTCCACAAATTAAATTATTTTCAATGGCCAACTAAAATACTGAAAACCTGAACAAACTTAATGATAATGAGCTTTAAATGATGATGTTACATCAGAGAAGGATACAGTTCTCCTCTCCTTTCTTATTCCTGGGTGGGCCTGGCATGTTGAGCAGCACCAGCTGGGAGTCTTTGGATTTCTTTACCACCACCTCATTCAGCTTCACAGCTGTGTGCATCCTCCGCACGTTCGTCTGGTTTCTGCATTAAAAGAAAACATTAATAAGAGTGCTGACTAGAATAAGATACAGACACCGCACAATAAAAGAAGAACATTAAAGTTTAGTGCAGTAATTCTTCATGAAGTGCAATAAAGAGATAGACTGATGTGGTATTTTTGCATGCATTGTGGAGTGTTGATGCTGTCTGTTAATTTTATGTCATCAATCATCATGCAGCATAATCTCATGCAAACTAAGCTATACCAACAGGTCAACTGATGATTTTTAAACATGCACCAGGACTTTCTACAGGTACACTTCAAAAGATTTGAATATTGTAAAAAAAAGTTCTATATTTTTCAGCACAGATTTCAGAGAGTGAAACGGATATATTATAGAGATTTATTACACACAGAGAGAAAAATATCAAGCCATATTATAACTCCATATTACTTGCAGATAATTAAAACCTAAAATTCTGTCTCAGATAATTAAGATCAATAATAAAAGGACATTTTAAACACTTTTATGCACTTATTTCTTGGTTGGGCTCGTTTTGCGTGAATTACCACATCATGTGGCATGGAGAGGATCAGCCTGTGGCTCTTCTGAGGTGTAATGAAAGCCCAGGTTGCTTTGATGGCAGCCTTCAGGTCATCTGCATTGTTGGGTCTGGTGCCTCTCATCTTCTTCTTGACAATACTCCATAGGTTGTCTCTGAGGTTCAGGTTAGTCCAGTTGGCTGGTCAATCAGAGCTCAGTAACACCATGGTCACTGAAGCAGCTTTTGGAACCTTTGGCAGTGTGGGCTGGTGCTAAGTCCAGTCCAGAGTGGAGAGGCTCAGAATCCACCTGGGATGAAGTCCAGTGTGAAGTTTCCAGTCAGTGATGATTTGGGTCCATGTCACCTGCTGGTGTTGGTCCACTGTGTTTTCTGAAGTCCACAGTCAACGCAGCCTCTACCAGGACATTTTAGAGACCTTCATGCTTCCTTCTGCTGACACGCTTTATGGAGATGCTGATTTTATTTTGGCTCCTGCTCACACTGACAAAGGTACCAGGAGCTGCTCCTCCTCTGCATCATGTCAACCAACTCTCTAGCTTTTCCTGTCAGAGTCACAACAATCAAAGTCCTTACTCTAATATCTTGCTTTTCCTCATCTTGGACAAACCTTCCTCCTCTCATTCTTGGACCAACAGCAGCCCTATTTCCACCAGTACCCTGTAGGTCGACAGCACCGGTGATGGTTGTTATCCAGGCATCATCTGATCTGGTATCTTGAGTCTTGTAGTTTGCATATTTGGCATTTTGTGATTTTTTTTGGTAATATTGTAATTTTCTGAGACACTGATTTTTATGCTTTCATGTTGAAATATTTCACTGTATGTGTAATGAATCTATATAATATTAGTTTCACTTTCTGAAATGAGTGACTGAAAATATTGAACTTTTCGCGAATTCTAACTTTTTGAGATGTACCTGTATACATGAAACCACAAAGAGTGAAACAGAACAACTTACAGATTCTCCCACTCACTGGAGGAAGAGAGAGAGAGAGAGAGAGAGAGAGAGAGAGAGAGAGAGAGAGAGAGAAAGGGATATAATCAACATTAACAATAAAATAAATAAAAAGTATTCCTCATTGTCTCACAATTTTTTATAGGTGAGAGGAAATTAATCATTACATCATATTAGAAACACTGTTTGTATTTGTCAAGTTCATCATTCCACTTAGAAAGAATGGACCTTGAAAAGGGAATGAAAAGAATAGAAACGCCAGTTTTAATGAATCCTGTAGTGGATACTTCACTCTCCTTTTCTCTGCAGTATATTAACATAATATGTTAATATACTGCAGAGAACTAATGTAATATGTCATATTACAGTTAGCTTGATTTGTGCAGTTAACAAAAATTAAATAAATAACTAATCATTCCTAATCACAGTTTAAAAAAGTACTAATATCTCTAAAAATAATGACTAATATGTCAATGCATAAAACGTTTCAGCATTCAGATAGAAAACTGGACCAGATCTGCGTATCGGCCTGGCGTTGGAGAAGAGCTGGATCTACTTACGGTTTCATATTGAACATGTCCTTCACAGCCATGCCTTCTCTGTGTTTGTTCCTTTCGTTGATCAGTTTGTCTTTCGTCCAGGTCATGTGGATATGATTTAATGTGGCTCCTGCTGCTTTGTCGCTCATTGTGGAATGAGAGGCCGTGTTCCTGTCATGGATCAGCTGGGCCTAAACACAAGACAGATCAGGACAGCAGACACACACCAGGTTACAGGGATAGTTCAGTCTGAAGTGTGTTTCTCTGTAACGGTTTTAAATTATTTCTATCTTATCCATCATAAATATCTTCCAGAACAGAAGTAGCATTTATGGACTGATGAGCTAGCGGCTAGTCTGAGTGCAGCCAGGACCAAAGTGGAACAAACGGCTCCAATCTCTGAAGTTTCATAAGGGTTTGTTTTCTGATTATAAACATCCTGTTAATATTCCACGACACTGCTACTTACATAAAATTCTCTTTTTCTTTACATGGCATAGAATTCATTTTTTTATTGAGCTAAAGATGGCTAGTCTGAATGGAGTTTATCACTGCCATCATAAACCACTGATCTAAATTTCACAGTTATTCATGCAGATTTTTAAAAAATTTTAATCACCAAGGTCTTTGTAGTACATGGTTACTTCAGTGAAAATATCAATAAATTCTTTCCAGACCTGACCCTGGATGAGCTACATTTTGCTAACTGCTAACCATATAATTCCTTGTAAATAAAGCAAAACTGACAACAATGTAAATGTTTGTGCAGTAATGTTTTAACAGCTGTAACATTTAAAAAAAGATTTAAAAAGCAATACACATTGGTCTTGGCTGGTTCCAACTAGCTGTTAGCTTATCAGACTCTATTTCACCAAACAGAGGCTGTTCATGAAGTGATCTACAATGACAATAACTTTTATATAGAAGCACTTCAAAATATATTCATTAGGGAATTAGATGATATGCCCTAATATTATATATTGTGGAAATTGGGGACTTGGGAAGGCGACTGACAGGACAGGAAGGGAAAACAGATCCAATGCAGCTTCTGGAGCATCAACTTAAATTGATTAGGATTTAGAATAAATTATCTGTATAATTTAACTAAATGTGAAGAACAAAGGTTTTAGTACTGCTGACAGATTGATACCTCTGACACAATCTCAAAGTTATTTATATTAAAGAAGAAGCAAGGATGTTGAGAATTAACTGATGTCATGATGGGATTCCTGTTACCATTTCAAACCACCCAGTAAGAACTCCATCCTCCTCTAGTGGCGACTTTCCTTCATTTACAGTCAGCCAGTAGCATGGGGATAAAAGGATGAAAGGCAGGAAACCTAACAGGTGGAGATTGGTGCTGAGCTCAGCCTCCACTGATGTTTATCAGACGCATCACAGCAGGGGCAAATGTGTTTATAATGCTGAGGTTCAGAGTGGAGCGATGATTGAATGGGCTCTTCAGTCGTCATGGCTACCTCATCAGGGGTCAAATCTGGGCCACTTCCTCCTTTTTATGGTGCAGTGTGAGCTATCCATGGTGATCTGAATCTGAGCTTGCGGTCAAATAATAGGAGGAGTTCAACAGCAGAACAAAGCAGGAGCAGCAGCACTCGGCTCGTCTTTGCTTTGATCTTGTGGACGAGTGTGATCCTACCTCTCGTTCCCTCTCGGTGCGCGACAGCTGCATCTGTTTCAGCATTTGGGATCTCTGCTCCATCACCAGTGTCTTCTCATATGTGAACGCTGAGATATCACTGTCATGCTACAGGAACATAAAACACATTTAAATGATTATGTTTTGTTATGGCTGAACCGCGACAAGACACAGTAATGCTAACTTGGATTAGGCATCTCTGGGTATATCTCACCATCTCCACCACCTCCACCTTTGCATCGAGGCGCAGCTGGTAGACAAACATCTGGAGATCCTTCTTCATCTGGATGGAGTTGTCATCCATCTGGGCCACAGTGAAGATTCTCATTTTGCACTTCCTCCACACCTACAAAGATCTGAATCAGGACCAGCTCCCAGAATGTATAAAGAACAACCTATTCTACCAACCCTTCAAAGCCTGAAATATGAAATAACAATCATGACTTAAAAATCTAGCTTTTAAATGGAACTGTGTATTGACTAGTATTAAAAACACAACTATATGATCATGTTTTATTTTATTATGTAAATATATAACAGTAATAAAGGAACAAAATTGACTTTTTCCACCAGTAGATCCTCCACCAGGGGGCAGTAGACATGTATAGGACTGGATTTGGCAGGCTTTTGATGAAAGTACTACCGGTAATTCTAATCCTCCATCTGGTTGCTTTAAGACCAGAAGTGGTTTGATGTGAATTTGCAACAATAATGTAAAAGGAGTTTAAAGTAGGGTTGTGCATCTCTAGTCTGTGGCTGACGCAATACGTATCTCAGTACAATGAGTAGTTCAAACCAATTTGCTTTAGGCCCTAATCATGTTAGAATAAGATTCAGCATAGTAGTAAAAGTTAATTTGACACTTCAACATAAAAAGTCCCTAGTAAAGACCAATATTTACTATAGTAGTTAGGTTTTCAGGCTCTTCTCTGCCAGTGTGTCAGTTCTGATCACACACCTTGTGCTGAATGAGTAAAAAAGGCAGAAGCATGAGCAGTCCACCGTCATGTACGATCCACCACACGTCGATCGTACCCTCCTTCAGCCGCTCGTTGTTTTTGGGGAAGCTGTCGATGTTCTTGGCGACCAGCAGCGCCTGCTGTGCTGCCGTCGTCTCTCTCACCGTCTCTGAGGGAAGAGAGAAAGAAGAAAAAAGGGAGTGATGCTGGATTTCTTTTTCGCGTACAGAAATAAAAGCCCTCTAGAGCTTTTTTGTGCCTTTAAAATATTTAAATCTTGTCATATGCAAACATGCACATTTGCTACTTGTATTTATTAGTACTGAATATTAAAAGGTACACAAAGGACCAGCTATAATACATTTATTTTAAAAAACTACAATAAAAATATAAAATGACTGATAAGATGTAATAAAAAAGTTTTTATTTGACAAATTTGATTCTTTAATATTTACTCCAATACTTTAATCATTAGTAGCTACTTTTTATTAGTTTATTAAATATTTGTCTACATTATTACAGGTTATAAACTGATGCTTTGTAACTAGCACTGTGACATGTGACGTTCCTGTATAGTTTACCTATGAAGTTCCTCCTGGCTGAGGAGTCCTGGGCTAGTTTCCAGTCTGCTGGCCAGGCCATCAGGACCGTGTTGTGCTTCATTCCTCCCAGTCCAGCTGACTGGATCAGGATGGAGAAACCATCTCTCAGACTGGATGACACAATCACATGAGAGAAACCTTTGGTTTTCTCTGCACTCATGGCTGCTTTCAACTTCTGCAGGCAAAAGAAAAAAATTATTAAAGCTGCACTCCTTGATTTGGTAAACAATGTAGCTTTTAACGTTTTTTTTAATGCCTCTTAACAACGTTCTAACATAGTATAGCTATAAATTTACTGTGGAGATTAAAAAAACCCCCAAAAGAAATCAATAAAGTGGTTGTCCCGCAGTTCTCTAAAAACTTCATCCAATCCTATCGTTCGGACTGAACAATAGGATTGGACAATCCAGCTGTCCGTCTCGCTGAAGCGCCACATTTCTGCACTGCTTGGATCCGCCATTAATCCGCCCGGGCACATTTTACAGCAGAACATCCCGGAAGTGAGAGAGGACAGAAACAGCTGGCTGTTAGCGCTTCAATTTTAGGAAAAAATTCCAGAGTCCCCCCAAAAAACACCTTGTCAGCTAGCAGAAAACTAAAAACGTTTGGAGGTAAAAAGAGGAAAACCTGGGGGAGCGTTTCTACAGCTGGAGTTTTGTTTTGTATTGCCACTGTGGCAAAGCACGGTCCCATGTCTGGGGGAAGGCTGGCCTACGGATTTTACCCGACAGGAGGGGTGAGTGCTCTGAGACGCGTTTCTGTAAAATAGCTAGCGATACCTAGCTTGTTTCAACGAGTGCAGCTTTAAAGAGCATATTTTAAGTTAGACACTCCCTTAAACAAATGTTTAGAGAAATATAATAGAAACTTTTTCTGAATAAAAATTTACACAAATTCAGCTTATTTAGGCTCTTGGATTCGTTTTTGTGAGAATTGTCAATTTTTTCACCAAACCGGAAGTGACGACAGTTCAGGGAGACCGTTCGTTCTCTATATAGAAAACTGATCCACTTATCACTACTTGTGACGAGCAAAACAAACCCCTAGAGTGCCGTTATTTTATTACTTTATTACTATAGTGAGCAGTTATTAAGATTAAAAAAATAAATAAAAAAAAAGATAAAAACAATCCGTCCTGTAAGGCTGTACCCTGTCGGTCCAGCTGTAGACCGTGACCCACCTCCTCACTCGGGTCTGGGTAAAATACCAGCGTTTAGCACCAGGTTTTGATCATCAGAGCTCCAAACATTGAGCTGCGTTCAGGTGGATTGTTAAGAAATGAAAGAGTTTATAAAAAGTTTCACAGGATGCAGCTAAACGGTTCGAGGCTGACCGAAACAGTGTCGAGTCAGGCTGGAAACCCCGCCGTGAAGACCCTCTTGGTAGCCCCGCTGGGAACGGGAAGCCCCTCTGGAGAGCATCGCGGCATGGATTTACTGTACCCCGCCAGCCAGGTGAGGGTCAGACACCTGAAGGAAATGCTCTCATGAAATCGCGGACCGGTACCGGATTACGACCCACCACGAACCGTACCAAACCTGGCATGGAAACGAGACTCAAGTCTCCCCGTTAGCTCCTGTTAGCTGCTGTGTGCTAACAGCGGTTCCGGTGAATGGATCGAAGTAACGGCGCCTGTTTAGAGTCACACTGAATGTTTTTCGTCGGTATGTGGGACTCCATCACATCCAGTCCTGGACTAGACCAGGACCACCGGGG
>SSNR01000172.1:590168-602438 GCA_006937965.1 Callopanchax toddi | reverse complement strand
CCCTCTTGGTAGCCCCGCTGGGAACGGGAAGCCCCTCTGGAGAGCATCGCGGCATGGATTTACTGTACCCCGCCAGCCAGGTGAGGGTCAGACACCTGAAGGAAATGCTCTCATGAAATCGCGGACCGGTACCGGATTACGACCCACCACGAACCGTACCAAACCTGGCATGGAAACGAGACTCAAGTCTCCCCGTTAGCTCCTGTTAGCTGCTGTGTGCTAACAGCGGTTCCGGTGAATGGATCGAAGTAACGGCGCCTGTTTAGAGTCACACTGAATGTTTTTCGTCGGTATGTGGGACTCCATCACATCCAGTCCTGGACTAGACCAGGACCACCGGGGTTTTTCGTCTCCAAACAGAAGTCACCGTACCGGTAAGGAAGCCGTCCCGTTGTTGACTCAGTGTCCTGACAGACTGGCGATTGGCATTCATAAACATAATAATTTAGCATTTTTTATTAAAATGAATACACACCGACTCGATTAAAGAGCGCTCTAACCTAAAACTAACAACTCATCGCCGACAGCGAGCAGGCAGCTGGCAGACTAGAGCGGTGCCAGTCTGAGATGTTAAAGTAGTTTAGCTTTAAAAAATCTAACACAATGATTAAAACAAGCATCTGTTACACAAACTCCACACAACAAAGGGCTCAAATGATCATATTTATGGGATTATTGATCGTACAGAGTGTTAAATTATCCTACAAATACTTTATTTATCTACATCTGACAACACTGTAAGCAGCGCCACCTAGCTGGGAGCTCCCTTAGCTGACGTCACAGGTCCACATATGAAAAAAAAAGCGTTTTTAGAAGCTTTGCAAAAAGGGGCACTTTGGACTAGAAAAATGGTTTTAAAAAATGTATTGTAAAACAAAATACCCTCAATAAACATTTCAAATAGTATTTTTGGACAGAGTTTTATCAGAATAATAAAAAAAAAAGAACTTAATATATGCTCTTTAAAAGGAGACAGCTGATTGAAGGTAGAGGGGAGTATTTTCCTCTCTAGCTCCACCACTTGATGGTTGTTTTAGTTTATTATTAAACTTGTTTTTTTTTTCTGGGTGACTTACTGTGATATTCTTCTCTGTCTCAGGTTCAAACTGCACCATTATTTATTTAAAGAGATACTCCACCAGAAAGTGATTTTTGTCTATTGCCATATTCCTCATAGTTAGATCAGTGGGCAAAAACAGTTTGTAACCAGCCCAGTTGTTATCCTGATCCAGCAGTACTCCTTTAGCTTTAGCTTAGCATAAAACACTGTAAGTGAATGGTAACAACTAGCATTGTGAGAAAAAAAGTCCTTAAAACTCACTCAGTAGTGATACTAATTCTGCCTAGTGACCTCAGTAAACATATCAACTGCAAGTGAAAATAAAAAGTAACACGAAGGAATTACAGGTACTATTTTAGACTCAGGACTACTTTTATGACAAAGAGCAGCTGTAAGCCTCCGCTGAACGGCTCAAGGACATGACGCAGTGGTCCCAAAGACACCTACGTCTTTAGCCAGTATTTGTTTTTAAGGACGTAGGTGTCTTTGGGGCCACTGCGTCATGTCCTTGCTCCGTTCAGCGGAGGCTTACAGTTGCTCTTTGTCATAAAGTAGTCCAAAGTCCAAAATAGTACCTGTAATTCCTTCTTGTTACTTTTTATTTTCACTTGCAGTCGATATGTTTACTGAGGTCACTAGGCAGAATTAGTATCATTAGTATCACTACTGAGTGAGTTTTAAGGACTTTTTTCTCCCAATGCTAATTGTTACCATTCACTTATAGTGTTTACGCTAAGCTAAAGCTAAAGGAGTACTGCTGGATCAGGAAAACTGCTGGACTGTTTACAAATAGTTTTTACCCACTGATCTGAGGAATATGGCAATATACAAAAAAATCACTTTCTGGTGGAGTATCCCATTAACTAAATTCAAGAAGTTGCACATTTTTCTCTATTTGTGTAAAGGACTTCTTATTAAGGAGCTCTCAAATCCAGACCAGCTGAGAATCCACTGCATTCACTTTGAATTTCTAACAGACATTTGGCACCCAGTCTCTGGTCTTCATGTATGAAAACAGCTCAGTGTTTTATTTTGTTTCTGGTACAAAGAAAGAAAACGTTGGAGGAACCTGCTCTCCAGTCTTGGCGTTTTCTTTGTGGTTCATGTACGCTCCCTCCAGAACGGAGCAGACGATGGTCAGACCTTTTCCTGCTTTGAGCTGCGAGGTGAAGGACAGGAGACGAGGGTGCTTCACTGACATATCAGAGTCCAGCTTACAGAGAACCAACACCTGTGGTCTGAGGAGAAACAGTCAAACATGTTAGTTTAACGTGCAAAAACCAGAAAATGCTAGAATGATGAGCTGTATTTATTATGCTTTACATTAACTCACATCCGACTTACTGCCGGCTATGCGGAGTTTGGTCCGCATAGCCGGCAGTAAGTCGGACCTGTTCCCAGTGAGGGTTGGACTCCGCCAGGGCTGCCCTTTGTCACCGGTCCTGTTCATAACCTTTATGGACAGGATTTCTAGGCGCAGCCGTGGTGTGGAGGGTGTTGGGTTTGGTGACAGGAGAATCTCGTCCCTGCTTTTTGCAGATGATGTGATCCTCCTAGCTTCATCGAGCTCTGACCTTCAGCTCTTGCTGGGGAGGTTCGCAGCCGAGTGTGAAGCGGCTGGGATGAGGATCAGCACCTCCAAGTCTGAGGCCATGGTTCTTGGTCGGAAAAAGGTGGATTGCCAACTCCGGGTCGGGAGAGAGATCCTGCCTCAAGTGGAGGAGTTCAAGTATCTCGGGGTCTTGTTCACGAGCGAGGGAAGGAGGGAGCGGGAGATCGACAGGCGGATTGGGGCAGCGTCTGCAGTGATGCGGACGCTGAACCGGTCTGTGGTGGTGAAGAAGGAGCTGAGCCGGAAAGCAAGGCTCTCGATTTACCGGTCGATCTACCTCCCAATCCTCACCTATGGTCATGAGCTTTGGGTAGTGACCGAAAGAACGAGATCGCGGATACAAGCAGCCGAAATGAGTTTTCTCCGCAGGGTGGCCGGGCTCAGCCTTAGGGATAGGGTGAGGAGCTCGGACATTCGGGAGAGACTCGGAGTAGAGTCGCTGCTCCTCCATATCGAAAGGAGCCAGTTGAGGTGGTTTGGGCATCTTGTTAGGATGCCCCCTGGACGCCTCCCCAGGGAGGTGTTTCAGGCATGTCCTGCCGGCAGGAGGCCCCCGGGTCGACCCAGGACACGCTGGAGAAAATATATCTCTGGTTTGGCCCTGGAGCGCCTTGGGATCCTGCCGGAGGAGCTGGTAGAAGTGGCTGGGGAGAAGACTGTCTGGAACTCCCTAATTGGGATGCTGCCCCCGCGACCCGGACCCGGATAAGCGGAAGAAGACGAGACGAGATTAACTCACATCTGCACAATATGTTTCCCCCTTAAAGAAATTCCTAAAGGTGCAATATGAAGTGTCAAACCGCTATTGTAAGAAAATGCATTCACCTCCAGTTTTTGGTGTGCAGGGGGACCTCCTCCAGGCGGATGAGAGCATACCGAGCTGCATTTAAGGACAAGCCTCTGATCCCGTCACCCCATTCCTTCACAGCACTGCATTAGAAAGGCCCAAGCAGGAAAAGATCACTCCTCTCTTCATATATTAATGTTTGTCTCTGGTATTCAGATATTTGTCAAAGAAAAATTACACACTTTTGATATTCAAAGATATTTTAATGCCACATCAGTAACTTGGAGTGAATAAATAAATAAATCATCATTAAACAACATTTTTCTGGATGAACTGTAGGATTCATGCCAAATTAGAGATCATCTTTAGTAATTATCAGTGCCTCCAGAGCAGCTTTAAAGTGTTAAAGCAAAGATGTTAAAAAAATCCTAAAATTATACCAAGAATAAAAATCTACAGCAGCTTTAAAATGATTTCTCAACCTTAAACTTCTAAACTCACCCTCTGTATTCAATGTACTTGTAGATACAGCCTGCAATCACCATGGCAACCAGTGCATAATACCAGGAACAGATGAACATGAGGGAGAGACAGAGACTCATCCCTAAGAAGGACAAAGTCCTGCACAAAACAAACACACACACACACACACACACACCTGTTGTTCCTGCCTGACCGAGACACATAAAGAGGTTAAAGAACTTATTATTAACAGAGCTGCTTCAACTTTGTTCTCACCAGTGATAAAACTTAAAGCGAGGTCTCCAGTTGGGGGTACGGAGCAAAGTCTGCACAGCACAGGCCAAGTTGACAAACAGGTAGCACATGAGGAAAAACCTACAAGAAGAAAGAAGAGTGAAGAAGAGATGCTAAGGTGTAATGTAAGAACTGTCACACTGAGCATGTAGACCAGCGGTCTGCAACCTGCGGCTCTGGAGCCACATGTGGCCCTTCAGCCCCCTGTGACCCTCTCTCTGTGATTTTGACCCAAAATGACAAGAACCTGAGCAATGTTTAGTTTTCTCTCTTTTTTTTTTTAGTGTTCAATGTTTGTTTTCTCACAGTTTTTTCATCCAGATTGTTGAAAAAAATGCAAACAATTTCTGCAGAGTGACTCTAATAATTTGGTTGCTTCCCATAATTTTAGCACCAAAATTAGATTTAAAAAACAACAACAACAACTTGAATTTTCACCAAAAACAAGTTCATTCTTGAGCTAATCACTACTTGTTAATGCAACTGACAGTTTAACAATTTTTATTCATTTGTCCTTTGGCTTAGATTAACTCAAAATTTGCCTGAAAAAATATATTTGAAACAAATTCTAATAAAAGTAGAAAGTAGTTTTGCACGTTAATTGAAATGTACTAAATTTTACTATAATAATGTCATACAGGAAGCTATTTTTAAGAACAAAACTGGAATGAAAACAAATTTTAGTAGAAGCCTGGTATCTTTGGCACTTTACTGCTGATTGTCTAATAAACATAAATAAACATAAATAACCAACAACCTGAAGCATTCTGTGCTCATTTTCAACAAATATAGGATATAGCGCCACATAATCCTAAACAAAACGGTATAATATTCTGGATATGTGTGTTTTTTTTTTATTTAATAATTCAAAAGGGAAAAAAAACAAACATTACATCAGAACAGAAGCTCTTCATTTAAGGGTCAGAGTGGTTCTGTGACTTGTTTCAAACTAAATTTAGTAAGAGGGGTGGTAAAATGGCTCTTTTAGTTGTAAAGGTAGCAGACCCCTGATCTAGAGGATAACATACATGGATAGGATGGGGGCCACATTTTCCAGAGAGGCAATGAGGATTCCTATCTCACAGATCCCAACCGTCAGCAGCAGAGCCCAGGTGGGCTCACCGTTAGCCTTTCCATGACCAAAGACCTGAGAACGACAGGAGGATCTGATGTGAAAGGACAAATCCTGCAGGCAGAGCTAAGTGAGCTTCGTTTGATCACATTTAATATATGCCTTTTGTTCTTATGTTAACCATGTTTTAGTCATTAATTAAACAACCCTTGCTAATGAAGAGAAGGTCATATTGATGATGCTGCATTATAAGATGTAACTGCAGCTAAGTGTGACATATTCTCTGGAATCATTTGTGAATCAATAAAACATTTAGTTATCTAAGAATACATTTATATTTGATCAAATCACACAGTGACCTTGTTAAACAACTGTCATTTGTTAGTAGAGAAATTAGGTTCCATTTTCAGATGCTTCAAAGTAAAAGCCCAACAGTTGTTCTAGAAAAGCATTCATCAGAAGTCATGGGTGGGACGAGAGAGGATATTTCAAAGTGTCTTTAGTGGGTGTAAAAACATTTCCTAATACGATGAATAGTTCACTTACCTGTAAGAACGGGATGATGCCATCACGAGCAATGGCCTGCAACAGACGAGGGGCGCCTGTCAAGCTCTGCAGTCCTGCACCGCAGCAGGAGAAAAACGAGCCAATCACAATCACCCAGGGCGACGGCCAGGCCAGAACACCAATCACTGGGTTGTTCTTCACCGAATATCCAAACCTGAAATACCCCAGATAGACAGCCGAGTGCATGAGGTCCACAAAACACCCCAACAGAGTTAAATAAATGCTTCCCTATATGAGTTTTAGTTCATATATTGCCTTACTTGTCTCTCAGCACAACTCCTTCAATACAAGCTCCAAACAAGACCACAAAGGAGATGTCTGATCGTGACGTTAAGACAGGAACGACAGTAAATGATTCTTTACATTTAAATAAATAATACATAAATAAATCAACAGGATTTTCTGCTATCTATCATTATCTTTGAGAGAAACTTGATCATGTCGTTCTCTCACACATTCAACACATAAACAGAGCCTGGAGGATACAAACGATGGAGGTGGTGAGAATAGCCAGTATGGTTCCGATCGGGATGGATTTCTGGGCATCTTTAAGATCACCAGACCTGTTAGAACCAGCCATGATACCTGAAATAAGACGTACACGTGCATTAAAGTAGATATAGTGAATTAAAGACTCAGTATTTCATAAATAAATCACATCTTTTGTCTTGAGTCGACTGGACATATGAGATGCTCTACCTGTGACAGAGGGGAAGTATATCCCCACCAACAATGTGAAGTATGTGGTGATGTCATTGAAGACAAAATACTTGTCTTTGTCGTTGGTTGGAACTTGAGCAGGAACTGAAGAATAATTTTTCTTCTCGATCGGTGACCCGGCTTGAACGTGGTTGCTCCACAAGTTTTCTGGTGGGAAAACACAGAGAGAGAGAAATGATCATTTGGATTCATCGACTGGGTTAAGAGGCAGATGATTTTGTTTGAAGATGGTCCAACAGAAAGTGATGAAGGACCTTCTGACCTTTGATGACTCCGCTCAGGAGCCCAGGTATGGCCTGGATTTCTGTCAGGTCGTTCAATGTGAAGTATTCATCACACGTTTCGTTCGGACAGAAGAGGTCCCACAGGTTGGTGTGGACGGAGCTGTTTTTCACTACCTTCATCTTTGAGCAGGTTTCAATCATTTCGTTTTTCAGAGAGCGATTACCTAACAGACAGACGCTGAGGAGGAATGGGATATTTTAAACATCCAAATAGCTGAATAAGTTACAAATCAGAGCCATGTTTTTAAACTCACTTAAACTCAGGTGGCTCAATAACAGTTCTGATGACTCCAGCATAAGTAGCCATGATGGAGAGGATCACACAGGAGAGAAACACTAGAGCCAGTTTGTTAACATACCTGCAGACACAAGAGGAACAAAGGTGAATGTGTGTGTTTGCATAACAGTTTACATGTGTGTTTATGTGTGAGACTCACTTCACCCCTACAAACACAACCAGCGCCATCAGGACCAGGCAGCCGGTCCCATAGATACGCATGTTGTTGAGCATCGCCTCATTACCATGGTCTTTGAACACCGTTGCTGTAGGAACAATATACGTCTGGAAGAGAACAGAAATGTAAAACTCTACTGAAGGAGTCACCAAACTGCAGCTGATATGGCTACAGATGTTGCTAGCGGAGCATACCAGCAGGATCTCTATGGTGCCCAGTATGTACAGTGATCCAGCGAAGGTGGTTCCCAGGTAGAAACAAAGACCCACTGCTCCTCCAAACTCTGGACCCAAAGATCTGGAGATCATGTAATAGGAGCCACCAGCTGTGAAGAGGTAAAAAAGTTTTCTAAACACGATGCAATATCCCCTCACGTGACGAAAAACCCCCAATGGTCCAGTGTTTTAGCTGTAATTTAAAAATCTGAGATTATGAAAAGTTTACCCCTTTATAGGGAAAGTCACCATATTTGATCACTTGTGCATCCTTTAAATATTGATTTAAAGCCTAAACCTAAAAGCTTTGCAAACAAGTACAAGTTTTTGAAAAGTGATAAGGTACAAACTCTTAAAACCTGTAAATAACATACAAATAAAAAAAACTATGTAAATTAATAAAAATATAAAAAGTTACAGTAAAAAGTCAGGTCTTGTTCTCCAGCTGAATACCGAAACCAAAGCCAAAAGAAAACAATCTATTATAACGTACCTGGAACTACTCCATTGGTGGCTATGGCACTCATCGATATGGCTGTGAGCAAAGTCTGTGTGGAGGGAAAGAGAGCAGACGTCAGAAAAAGACGCTGAAATTCATTTCAACTTTCACATGTTCATCTTTCAGCATTTAGAATAGGAAATAGATGTTTTAGAACAGCCTAAAGACAACGAGATGAAAAATAGACTGGATTGTTTAAAAGTGACTTTAAGTCCAATGTGAAAAACTGTAGCAAATATAAATCAATTACTGCTTTGTTCTTTCAGTTTTAGAAAAAAAATCTGAAGTTCTATTAAAATTAACTAAATTAAATTCATCACATTTATGAAAACTAATTTTGGAATTAATTTGCACATGTTCACATCACATGAGTCCAGAGTAAATTTAGACAGTTTAACAATCAGTTCTCTGTTTGGCCATCTGGTGCTGCTGACACGTGAGGCTGCAAATAAAATGTTTATTTTCTGCTTGAACCCTCGTCTGAGCTCGTGCAGGCGAATATCATGACCAACATGCCACAAATTCAGAGGGCTTCATTTTGTTAGCCTGTGAGTTTGTTTCCTACGCCATAAATCTGAAACCTAACTTTATATTGTTGTTTGGTGTATGGTTTTATAGTCAAATGAAGAACAGACAAGGGAGACATCTGGGATCAGATTAGTGCAAATAGGATCAACCAAAAAATATTCACACAAAATATACCCAAAATAAAGGAACCAAAAAGAACATTTCAGATGCAAAAGTGTAAAATTAAAAAGCAAAAACAAATCACTATAAAAACAAAATAAACTATTTCATAAGTACATATATTTCTAAACAAAATACTTATTTGTGCTTTTAACTATTCATATTTTATTTCTTTGAAGCATCTTTTTGGTTCTCGCTTAATTTAGCGTTACTCGGACCTTTTTGGCTTTAATTTTGAAGGGCACACCTACGCCTAACCCTCATAACCAATGAGATTGAAGCACTGAAAAGCCCCTCCCGCTGACACTTTCTTCCAAAAGCAAAAACCTAGAGCAGAAGCAAAATCAAGGTGCAGCAGAACCAAAACATAACAGAATTAAGTGAGAAGCAAAAAGGTATGTCAAAGAAATAAAATACAAATTATTAAAAAGTAAAAACAAGTATTATGTTTTTGAAATATTTACTTGTTTATTTTGTTTTAGACATTTTTTTTATTTTTAATTTCACACTTTTGCTTCTGAAATGTTCTTTTTGGTTCATTTATTTGGGTATGTTTTGTGTGCAACTGCATATTTTGGTTCATCCCTTTGGCACAAATCTCATCCCATAGAGACATCAGTGCTGCAGCATTATCTAAGCTTCTGAGAGGAAGTGAAAATTCAACCTTTATATTATCAGGTAAAATGTTTGAGAACATGTTCTCATTTACAAACATGACCTGGCCAAGAGGTCTTGGAAGGAGGTGCAAAAACAACAACAACAATTTTTAGAAGCTGCGAGTTACTCACACTGACACAACACATGAAGACGATGGCGAAAGACTCCAAGATCCCAGCTGTGCCAACAATCCAGGTGAGACGTAAAAAGAGAATCACACCCAGAATGTTCTGCATGCAGGGTAGATAAACCCCGATGAATGTTCCCATTTGTGGGACCTGGAGATACACAAACACACTGGTGAGAATCAACAGGAGAGTTAGACAAAATCCATGATTCTGTTCAAAAATGTCCATCTTCAATATCTGAATTGGTGCCATTTCCCAACATTCAATAAGCCACACAATATACATCACACATAAGAATATTTAATATAATGTATATGAACAAAAACTGCAGATTTTTATCATAAGCTGGAGATTGTTTTAAAAAAAATACAAAAACAAACAGTGAGATAATTAAACACACACTCATTACAGAAAATTAAATTCACCAAACCCTCTTAAGAACCAAGAATTTGAGTATTTTTAACAAAATATTATTTTATACTAGACTGGTTTTACAGGGTATGACACCAGAATGATTTGTTGTCATTTACAAAAAGTTATATAAATGTAACTTCTAGCTTCATACTTATAGTATAGTATGTCATGATTTTGATGACAGAATGTCAACATGAGTATCAGAGTGCTCAGTAAATTATACGAGTCCTTAAACTCGATCTCTACAACAATCAGCTGTATAAAGTCAATAAATGCTCTAACATGACTGCAGCCTGACATAGAGTATGTGTGCTGGCTCTACCCACCATGACAGCGACCCTCGCGACCCCGTCCTCAGCCTCCTCGTGTTCACGAACGCCTTGGGGGAGGTTGGTGTAGTTGGCCAGCTTGTTAAGGAGAGACGATACCATAGGGGTGCTGTCCATTTCCTCCTAAATACAAACAGAAACAAATATAATATAGGATGTACAATTTCAGATAAATACCCAGAAATTAAAGATTTGACTGGCGTTACCTCATACAGGGCCATATTCTTGCCATCATAAGACTGCTCTTCATCGTCGGAGTTGATGAAAGGATTGGACTCTTTCTGACCGTCATCATCTTGTGTGATAAAAAAAAAAAAGACGAGATATTAATGAACTCAGCAAGAGAGATGTGTGAACAGACCCCCAGCTGCAGCTGTAGCATTGTCACAATGTTGGGATATAATTACAGAGTGACTAATAAACCATGTGTTGATGATTTAGAGGAGGATGTTCAAAGTGGTGTTATTTGCAAACCTTTACATAAGAATAAATAATCATTCAGTCAAACACATGAATGCTTTAAAAATCATATAAAATCAAGAGAAAACACTGAACCTTTTAAAACCACTCAACTTTACAGTTTAAAACTTGAAGTACATTTTAAAAGATCCCATTTTTGCCAACCACTAGATGTCAGTATACCCTTAAACACAGGGCGGTCAAGCGTCAGTTCACTAAACTCAACAGAGAAGATGTAAAGACCAACAAACTGCCTGTTTATAATTGAGCAGGATGGAGATTCGTTCCATATGACAACTTTTCTCTAAGCACATCTTATCGAACAGAAAACTCAACATCTTCAAACAAAAACAGATCACACAAACAGATAATGGTGGCCTCTCCCTGCCAAACCTAAAACTCTATTACTGGTCTGTGAATGTTATGAAGACTGCCTTCTGGTTGAACTCTGCTGACACACCTTGGTGCAAGTTAGAATTGCAGTCATGTCCCTCTTCATCCTTGAGAGCCCTATTGACTGGTACTGTGTCTGTCAACCCCTCGGGTCTTACTGGGAACCCAGTGGTCGTCTCCACATTAAATATATGGTTTCAGTTTAGAAAGCAATTTAAGTTTGCAGCTCCTTCTATTTTTTCCCCATTATTGAAGAATCATGCCTTTAAACCCGCACTTACTGACCCTGTTTTTACACTGTGGCATGGGAAGGGGCTAAAATGTTTCAAAGACTTTTACAAAGAAGGAGTTTTTGGCTCGTTCACTGATTTGATGGGAGAGTTCAACCTTCCACCCTCACATCTTTTCAGGTATTTCCAGGTGAGGAATTGTGTAAAAGTACTGTTTTCTAGTTTCCCTCGACTCCCACCTGAGCAGGCATGGGACGGACTTTTACAATTGAATCTCTCTCAAAGGTCTTTGATCTCAAGAGTCTACGGCATTATACAATCTTATGATTGTTCTCTAACTACCAAAACAAAAGCGGTGTGGGAGTGTGAATTAGGTTTGAATTTTGAAGATCAATGGTGGGACACCGCGTTACATGTTATTCACAAATCCTCCATCTGTGCTCGCTTGACTTTAATACAATTTAAAGTATTCTTTAGATGTCATTACTCCAAAACTAGATTGGCTCAAATTTTCCCTAACACTGTTGATATCTGTGACCGATGTTCTGGGTCTCCCTGCAATCTTACGCATATGTTTTACTCCTGTCCAGCTCTGGAGAACATTTGGCGGTTTTATTTTGATACTATGTCAAAGGTTCTTTGTAGAACTGTTGATATCTCCCCTCATATAGCAATCTTTGGGCTCCCTGAGAAATATCCCAGTTTTTCATCAATACAACTTGAGGTTCTAGCTTTCACTTCCCTGATGGTGAGACGACTTCTCCTCCTCCAGTGGAAATCTACCACCCCTCCATCCCGCACACTGTGGATGAATGAGGTCATGTCTTTTTTGAAAGTTGAAAATATACGATATTCAAGACAACGTAGTCTGGACAAATTTTACAGAAAGTGGCAGCCATTTATTGATTTTTTCAAATCCATCTGACTTCTCCCCCCCCCCCCCCCC
>SSNR01000172.1:544723-590158 GCA_006937965.1 Callopanchax toddi | reverse complement strand
CCCCCCCCCCCCCCTACTTCTTTCTGACACCCCTTTGTTCCTTGATTTTTATTATTTTTTTCTTTCTTCTTCTTCACCTTTTTATCTCACTTATTTACCAATTCATTTTAATAATGTCTCTGTTTCTAAGTTCAAGCTCTGCTGAGCAGCTATCTAGTGGATTATGTATGTTGTAAGATTTTGATGCAGAGATATGTTCTAAGATTTTTATTTTTTTATTTTGTTTATATACACTCTTTTGTAACTCTTTATCATCTCACCTTTTACCACAAAATGTAAAAACAAGGTAGTACACAGCTACGACGAATACAAAGTCTATTTCTTGTTACTCTGTATGCATACCTTTAATAAAAATATGAAACAGAAACAAAAACAGATCATCTAACAGAACAGTGTCTAAGATCAAATCAGTCAGCAGTTCTCAGACCTTTATATAGGGAGCCTATACTTTTTTTTGATGTCAGCAAATTTTAGGTTTTCTCTTTCTGCAGTCTAACAGTCACTACACATTACAGCATGACTCCATAAAGGAGAAGTTTACAAGAGATTTAAGTGATTCGATCCTACTGTGTGTCTGCAGCTCTCTGATCCACATCAGGTTGGTTTCTCTGTATTTCTAAATAAAACAAGCTAGCTTAGCTTCAACGTTAAAAGCTTTTGATAGTAGAGTACAACATCCTCAGCCAGTGAACAGCAAGCTGCTGAAGTCTGAATAGAGAATGGCAGCATGGAGCTATAATGTTCACAATGTTGGAAATATTTGGTAAACAGTCAAAATCTGAATAAAATGTCAGATTTGAACATTGATAATTGCATTTGATAGCCACAACCGTTTGCTTTCACATGTCCTCCACCATGGTAATGAGGGCATTTCCAATGACATCACTGAAGACACTGAAGGGAAAAACAAACAACAACAACACAATAAGGATGACATTTAACCGATACTAAGTACAAGTACTTACAGTTGAATACTTGCCAACACAGAGTACTAATAAATGTCATTGATCCAAGTCATGGTTTGGTATGGGTTTGATACACAAGAAAAATGACATAAGTTGAGAAGTTTGATGTGTTTCACTTATTTAGTTTTTACCCATTGGGAGATATTATTCTGATCCATTTTACATTTTATTTTGAATCAAGTTCAGATCAAACTAACTGAAGCAAACACTTTTTATGGACTATTTTCAAACCCAAGAGAGAGAAACCTTTCTGGAGTTGATCAAATTTCAGTTTGATCCATAACCTGTTAGACGCTGTTCAAACTGGGTTAAAAGAACAGAATAATGTGACTTTAATTTCTACATATAACCTGCTACTTTAGATGGATGTTAAGCTAGGTGGCACTGGTGTGGAAAAATGGGGATCATTTAATAAACTAATAAATACACAAGTGGCAAATAACAAAGCACTTCAGATATCATGATGTAATAGCTTTCCAGTGTTGCTCACTGCTTCTATGAATCAAACTTTTTTCAGTTGATTAAACCATTGGTCTTTAATCTCCAGCATGGTTTTCTGCTATGTAAAACTTTCAGTAGTACTTCTGCTTGATGTAGCCGTCATCAAAACATGGCCAAATAAAACCCCTTTAAGAGCGGCGATCAGCTGACTATGGATTTGCCACGTGTACCGAACCAAATGTCTGGTCAATGAGGGTTCAGACAGTATGAATACACACTGCTATACTTGGACTTCATCTTCTCTGGAATTTGCCGTTAGTTGTTGTCTCCTGCTGCAACTCAGCTGAGAGGTGAGCATTACACTAAATAAAGTATTATCAGAATACTTTCATGAGTATACACACCACTTTAGTGTCAGACCATGAAATAGTCATAACAACACACAATGCTGGTATCGGTATCAGGGCATCCCTATCCCTACTACACAACACAGCACAAGAGAGTCAGCAATTCAGGTAAAACTCAGTGGTCTACTTCTCTCTGAGGTAACAGACACTCTTTCAAGGACAAGAATATTCATATTTGAGCAGAAAAGATTAATGAGTAAACTAATCCAGCTATAGCTATCAGAAAGGGCAACTTTAAAACAGATGTGAACACTTCACACTAATTCACACCTTTATGCATGTGACTAAAACATCTGGCATGTGGACCAGAATAACAAAGACTCTAAAGACCCTCAGGAGGAAAAGGGGAGTTATCTGCATCTCATTTGACCTCACAACATGTTTCAGTTTTGAGTTGAGAAAACTCAATGAGATTTTCTAGAATCAAAAACAAAATCCAGTTGCATTTATTGGAACTTGATGGGATTGCTCTTAAAATCAAAATCATTTATTAGTTCTAATATTTGACACAAATTTTTATTTGAGACATAATTAAATAACTGAATTAAAAAATCTGACTTTTACAAAATTTCCCAATCACTGTTTACTATTTAAGTGTTCTCAGTGTATTTTTACATAAATCACTTCTTTTTAAAATGGGTAAACCCCTACAACTTTTTGGAAAGTATGCTACATTTCTATCAACTGAGGCAAGTTTCAGATGTATGAAAAGTCGCAAGAGTTCAATAAAATGTCAAAACACACTGATACTGTTCAACTGCTGTAACAATACCCTCTCTGTACAGCTCAGTGAGGGAACTTCTCTAAAAAAAACTTCCTGTAGAAACACCGCACAGATGACGTTTTTAATCAGCCTTTACATTTTTCTGTGTAGTAACAACAGCATCTAATTTCCAAAGCTAACACAAAAATATATAAATCACGAAGTGTTAAATATTAAGGGAAATAGAAAAAAATGACACTAAAGGAGCAGAATTAAGAGATTTATCTAAACAACTGTTAGCATTCGCCCTCAAAAAGCTACAACAAAAAATAAGGAATTGACTGAAAGCTAACCACAAGGATTACTGAGTCAACATGTCAGTGAATTGATCGTCATTTTGTTTTGTTGAGCAATTTGACTGTATAACATCAGAGAAAAGGCCTGTGGTGTGAGGCCTTTAGAGTCTACAAATGGTTAGCTTAGCGCAAAGCTGGAAACAATAAGGGAAACAGCTAGGATGGTTTTGGAAAAGATTTTTTTTAAAAGACAAAAATGTTGTATGCACTTTTACTTGATTGTGATATTGTCTTCCTTTAAAACACTCATAAAAATGGTAAAACATTCTGCTAGCCCTGTTAAAAGTCAACACTGCACAACAAACGTTTTTCTGAGATCTGATACTCAGAAGTCTTGAAGAAAGGAAGGTTTTCATCACAAATTTTCATTACAAAAACCAAAGGGCAAAACTTGGACTTAAACCTAATTAAAATGTTCTAAACACATAGAATATCATTTAAACTATGACAAGACAGGAAGGAAAGCTAACCAGTGCTACCCTGTGTTTTTGTTGTTTGTTCCTCTAAAAATGGGCTGTTTTATAGCCTATACAATAATTCTACTTTATTATACTCTACTGCACTCTGTTTGAAAACATCTATTTTACATACATCAAGACTGAAACAAGGAATCATACATTCAGCCATCATTATGAGTTTGGAAGGTTTTACTCAAGTCAAGATTATTTACACAGTTCTTGACCAAGTTAAAGCTCTCCTATGTAATCTAAAGTCTTTTGATTGTGTGATATTTCAAGGTTTATTAATAATAATAATAATAATAATAATAATAATAATAATAATAATATATCCATTATGTATTCATTTAGAGAAGTTGTTGCTCTTTGATCAATCCCCTTCTTTTTTGAGAAGCAGTGGCTGCCATTTTTGGCAACTTGGGGTTTCGTACCTTCCAAAAAGATCATTTGACACACGTGGATTTTAATGTTTAAGACATTAAATCAACTTTTAAGTTACCATTAGGCCATAGTAGCATGTTCATCATTGTCTAAAAACAAACTCATTGTTTGGAATTTGTTGTTTTTTTTTTAGGTTTGAGTTGTTTTAGATGATGGAAATTTATTATTGAAACTGGCCCTGCTCTGAATAGCAGTTATCTTCTCTTAAAACTTGATACAGCTCACAGATACCGTGTTAGAAAATTATGGTGCTGAGATGTTAGTGTTTATACTGTAAGCATCATGTCTAATCAGAGGGTGTGTGTCCATCTGCACTGTCTGTGACTTCTTCCTCCACCAGAAAAGACATTCAAAGAAAGAGCACCTACTCCATCACACTAAAAATAGATCAATATCTTTACAAGACTCCTGCTAAAGGGGTGAGTTGATTTCTGTGATCATCCTGCGGTGGATATTTCCAGATTACAACTCTTTTTTGTCTTAATTTTCTGGCCCTTGACCTTTACCCTCAGAAATGTTCTGTAGATCTGACAGCAGATAGATATAAACCTTTCTAGGGTGCTGTGTTCTACTGGGAACCAAATATTTAAATAAATCCACGTGAGAAACCAAAATAAATCGATGTATTGAACTTGTGTATAAATGCCTTGAATTAAGCATTTTCATCACTTATATCACATCTTTGCCTGTAAACTGTCAAAATCAGACTAAGACCTGATTCTATTTTTCACCATTTTCATGTTTTTATAAATCAGCTCTATTAGTCATGTTTCAAATCCATCAGTGGTTTTATGGATGACTTTTTAAATAAAAGAGCGTGTGAAGGGATTCCTTCTTTGTAAAATAAAAATGTTTCTTTATTTCTTTAAAATAAATTGCTTTGTTTGGAGATTTTTGTCTGACAGTGACAAAATCTCAAGCATAATAAATATGCTATATGAAGAATTACCCTTAATCACATGAACTTCACATGTGGACATCACATGTGAGACCATGTGAAATTACTATGTAACTGTAACACATGTAAACTACAGGTAAAAAAAAGTGTTTTCCACATGTTTCCAGTGTGAATTTGGAACAAAAAAAAACATGCTTTGACATGTAAAAACATGTTAAATTAACATGTAAAACTCATGTGCAACCCATGTTTTCCATGTGAATTTGGAACACTTTTAACATGTTCTAAAATAGTTGGTCGATAGACTCAGAACCACCTTAAATGTCACTGCTTAGAAAAAGGAAGATGATATTTAACTTGAATGTGACAAGCACAAATGCTGTGAAAAGCTACATTTGGATTTTATTGCAAATTTAAAAGAGACTTTGTACAAAACTGCCACTTTTTATAAAGTGCCTCCAGTCAGGCACTTTAAATATTGCTATCCTAATAATTGCATACAAGGCAAAGCAAAGATTGTTCCTTCTCAAAGGACTAAAATAAGTCAAATTCCCTCAAAAGCAGGAAAGAAGCTGATGAACAGTCACCCTCTGCTCAGCAGCTTCTGAGACTAAAAAGAACTGAATTCAAACACAATGCACTGCAGCAATGAAGCCCCCTGAACTGCACAGCACACCAACAAGCATGCAACATAACCAAGATAATCAGGAACACAGCCCACCCAGTTTTTATCTCAGAGGTGTAGACTGAAGCACACACACACACACTGAGAGCACACACACACAAAGACCAGAACTCAAAATATTTGTATTAGATGGAGGGACAGAAAAAAGTAGCAAAGGTAGAGAAACGGAAGCAGTAGTGGCTGCAGACGAGGAGAAGCTGGTAGAAAGAAAAAAGCTTGTTGTTCTTTGGTTGGGCGACCCGCAGCCTCTTTGGTTTCAGTAACCTGATAGAAATCAGAACAAAGCTGCAGAAAGTGCAAGGACTGAGGAAAAAGACCTCTGGTGAAGAAAGGAAAGACCTTTAAAATAAAGTATGAAACTTCATACCCAGTGAAAAAAGTCATTTTGTTAAACTGACATTAGGAAGACCAAATCTCTACAGTATAAATGAGAAAACTAAAGCTAAACGAGTTGTTTTCTGGGGTCCAAATGTATCCTTTTAATTTAAAAAATGTATAAAAAGGACCTTGCTTTATAATTAACACATACATTAATGTTAATGTGCCAGAATTAGTTGAAAAGTTGTATTTCATTAGTAGTCCTTTAGCAGATACTAAAAACATAATGCATTTAATTGTTATCCAAGGAGGAGCAGAAAAATATTTATACCCGAGTATGTACAGTGGGGAAAATAAGTATTTGATACATTGACAATTTTTTCAAGTTTCCCACCTCTAAAGAATAAAGACATCTGTAAATGTCATTGTAGGTAGGTTCACCTCAACGGTGAGAGACAAAATACAAAATTAAATTTAAAAACCCAGACCCACTCTTCCTTACAGATCTTCTCCAGATCTTTTAGGTTTTGGGGCTGTTGCTGTGCAACACGCTCCTCCAAAGATTTCCTATCGGGTTCTGGTCTGGAGACTGGCCAGACCACTACAGGACCTTGAAATGCTGATAGAGCCTCCTTAGTTGCCCTGGCTGTGTTTCAGGTCATTGTCACACTGGAAGACTCGCCATGACCCATCTTCATTGCTCTTACTGAGGGAAGGAGGTTGTTACCTAACATCTGGTGATACACAGCCCTATTCATCCTCTCCTCAACATGCAGTCCTCCGGTCCCCATTTCAGAAAAACACAGCCATAGCACGATTTCTCCCCGCCATGCTTCACGGTTGGGATGGTGTTCTTGTGATTGTACTCATCCCTCTTCCTAACATGGCGAGTGGAGTTTATACCAAAGAGTTCTATTTCGATCTCATCTGATCACATGACCTTCTCCCATGCCTCCTCTGGATCATCCAAATAGTTTTGGGCAAACTTCAGACGGGCCTGTACATGTGCTGGCTTAGACCGAGGACCTTATGTGCTGTAGGACTTTAATCCATGATGGCGCAGTGTGTTACTAATTGTAACCTTTGACCCTGTGGTCCCTGCTCTCTTCAGCCTATTGTCCTGTAAAGACAGCTCTTTAGTCTGGTCCATAGTGGAGAGCTTGGAGTCTGAGTGATTGTGTGTGTGGACAGGTATACAGGTAAAGAGTTCAAATGGGTGAAACTAATACAGGTGGAGGAAAGAAGGGCTTCTTAAAGACCAACAGGTCGGTGAGAGCCAGAATTCTTGCTGGTTGGTAGGAGGTCAAATACGTACTTCATGCAATCAAATGCTTTTTTTTTTTTTTAATCACACAATGTGATTTTCTGTTTTTTTGTCTCAGATTCTGCCTCTCACAGTTGAGGTGTTCCAACAATGAAAATTACAGAACTTATATGTGGGGAAAACTTGAAAAATCATCAAAAGTTAAACATGTCCTCACTACAACTGATTAGTTTTTAACAGGCTGTGTAGTCACGGCTGCACGGTGGCGCAGCTGGTTAGCACTGTTGCCTCGCAGCAAGGAGGTCGTGGGTTCGCGTCCCGGCTCTGCGGCCTCTCTGCGTGGAGTTTGCATGTTCTCCCCGTGCGTGCGTGGGTTTTCTCCGGGTACTCCGGTTTCCTCCCACAGTCCAAAGACATGACTGTCAGGCTGATTGGGCTGGTAAATTGTCCTTAGGTGTGAGTGGGTGTGTGGTTGTTTGTCTCGTTCGTCTCTGTGTGGCCCTGCGATGGACTGGCGACCCGTCCAGGGTGTCCCCCGCCTCTCGCCCCTTGACCGCTGGAGATAGGCACCAGCTGCCCCGCGACCCTCTGTGGAGGAATAAGCGGCTACAGAAAATGGATGGATGGATGGATGGATGGATGTGTAGTCACAGTGGGAGTGTGTGCCTTAAAGTCAGACTTTGTTTAAAAATGATCTACATTTTACTTAGCAGTTCCTTTCAAACGTCTGTAATATTCTCACACTCCCTGTGTTTGTTGTGGAGCTGCCATGCAAGTTTGTCCACCTTCAGACAGACAGGGACATATAAAAGGTGCTTTTCTTTTCCCTGGATCTTACCTGAAGGCAGAATGCATCTGAATTCATCACATACTTCAACTTTAAGGGTTTACTGTGTGAGGAGTTAAACATTTATAAGACTTTCAAGGTAATTTCCTTAAATATTTCCAGACCTTCACAGGCAGAAAACTGCTTGAGTTAATCCACGGTGCCAATTCTTCCTGATCTAATTTACGGTCTTGTCTAATGAATGCAGCTTTGTGGCTAAGTTGCAATGAGTCTTACAGCCTCAGCTATCTTTTAGGATTGTAAAGACTTGGCAGCAACACAAATGCCCTCCTTCCTGCTGCTTGCTCAAAAGCCCTGCAAGTTGCAGCTGGTTGAACTCCTAAGAACTCTTTTTTTTTTTTTTTTCATTTTGTGAAGCATGTGCCTGCCATAACATGTGTGTGTTTGTCAGCAGGTTTCTGTTTATTCACTCATACTGTGAATCATGTAGATTATCATACTAGCACAACTTGCCTGCTACTCCCCAAACTTCTAACAGTGTGTCAAAAGGTCAAAGCAGATATTTCATCTTTTTGTTTACCTGAGTGAGACTCCTGTAGGTTGTCCACGTTCTCTTTGTCTTGAAAGATTTTACCCAGACTGATGGGTTTGTTCTCTCCAGCTTCAGCAGCACTGTTGTCGCCATCCTCCACTGGGACCACAGTGAAGTTTGTGGGCATCTTGGTTCTCTGGTTACCCGGAAGAAACCCAGAACAACAAGAGTGCGGTGATGAAAACCCAGACAACAGTAGCTGTTAGGGTAAGAAAAAAAAGTACCAAAAAGAGGACTAAAAACTGAATCCAGAGTCCAATCAGAGTACTGGTGACTCTGGTGGAAGTCTTAATTTAACCACAACAACATGGTTTTCATTCCAAAACTTTACTTTCTTCTCGCCTGTGTCCTCTAAACTTTGGGTGAAAGAAAGCACCGCCTCCTAAACATGAGGCAGGCTAAAGTCCTGCAGTGGCTTTCGTCACTCCTCTTCCTTGTTGTCTTCCCTCCCTTTTTCCTCACACTGCTCTAAAGCATTGCCCCTTGTGACTCTATTTACCATTTGAACAGAGCTCAGAACTCCTCCCTTCTATCTGACCGCCCCATTTCCTTTTTCCTTCTCTCACACCTTTGGAATGTAGAAGAGTAGTTAAACTGGCTTCAAAGTAAGCATGTTAAAATCCCCTGAAGGGTTCTGTAAACTGTATTTGATGAGAATAATTTGCGTGTAAAGTTTGTTTTCCCAATTCCTGTTTTGGTTCCCCCTCTACCCTCAGGCTGGCAATTTTCATCTGGGGAATCTTCAGCTGAAAGAAAAAAAAATGGGTGTTACCTTTCCAACAATGCATTCTGGGTAACAGTGAAGTGCTAATGTCCATACAGACTCTTTCCCAGGCTGACACACTTATTGTAACAGCAAAGGAAACACCTTGGAAACCTTGAACACCTTTTCTCTGTATTCCAAGTAGCCCAGGGGAAAAGGAGAGACAAAAGGCAAGAATGGATATGAATTGTTGTTTGTGGAAATGATCATTTCATTGGTACTTTTCCTGCAACTTGCATGTATTGCTGTGTGGAAGGCTGCAGGAAACACCCTGTGTTTAGAATGTATTCTTCACAAAAGGAATATCTATTCCTGGCATGCAGGAAAATGTCAAAGTTTATCTAACGTCTTTTCATTATGTATTATAAATAATCTGGCTGGAATAGATTATCCACCCCTCTCAATCCTGCAGAGCACTAAAAACTGTAAACAAGAATAGAACAGAATAGAAAAGCCCTTTATTGTCCCTCAGTGGGGAAATTCAGGTGCACCAGCAGCAAGTTACACATTTAATGTAATAATAAAACTTGCATCATCAGAAGAGCTATCTAACATATGACATGTTATGATTCTTCATTATTTCCTTTAAATTCAGACTTTAAAATTGTGAATTTTGCTTTGCATTTAGATGACTTTTGATCTATGTTAAAATACTTCACTTTTACTATAGTCTACTTTTTAAATATCTACTAAAGAACTGAAGTCTCTCCCAAGGTGGCCATAGCAAATATTCCTGACAGAAACTCCTTTGCATCTGTTAGCATATTTTAGCTAACTTTTCCAAATATTTACATGCAATAGCTAAGCTATCTTACCTTAAAACTTTAGCTTTTTGTTGCTGTGACTTATAATATACACTCATTGGTTCAAGCCTCCACCAAGCCAAAGACTTGCTTAGCATTAGCAACATTTAATTTAGCTTGATGTAGCTTAGTCTACACAAGCAAACAAGCAAGATCAGTACTTATAATGCAAAAGTGTTTAGCTTAGTGCATTTTTTTGTTGGGAAGTTATACCAGTATTTTCACAATGATTATTTTTAAAGGAATAAGATGATTTAGGGATGAATTTGTTCATTATTTTTCAAACAGCTTACATGAACCTACAGTAATTCAATCTTGAAAACTTTAAACACCATTTCCAATCCCTACATGTTCACTGATACTGTATCAAAAACACAAAGAGGACATTGTTAATTTATTCCACTTTTATAGTTCACTCACAACTTTTAGATGTTTAAATATTTGTATTAAAATGTTCACTTCATAATAGAGACGGATAAAATTGCAGATCAAAGACATTCTCATTAAATGAAACCTACTGATCTCATTGCTACATCATTTACTTGCAAATCAAATTATTTAGGTTTTAAATAAAAGCTGCCCAGATAAAATATACCTGTAGATTGAAAAGCAGAATTATATAATGGCTAAAGTGTAGCTGATTTTTTAATATTCAGACACGCGTGCCTCTAGGGCTTTCCCAGCAGATGGTGCTGTAGATCTATAGGAGCTAAACACTGACAAACTGAATAGTCAATTAAATGGTAACAATGTTCATAGTCTGAAAGCAACAGGTAAGAAAAACACTGCAGTTAAATCTAAGTGATTCAGACCAGGAGACAGTAACATAAAAAACAAGTAAAATCAATATAATCGATGTTGTATTTTTCCTTTTGACATCAGAAATGTAAATCTAAACACACTTGTAATATTTAAAGGTATGTTTGCTTTCTCAAATCTATGTTTGGCAAGATACAAAAAAAACTTCTTGGCATGAAAATGTCAAACATTCCTTTACCTCATTTGTGTTATATCACTTGGCCCATGACTAAATTACCACAGCCTCTCACTCTTCAACAAAACTGCCATTTTATCCCCCTCAGATGGCTTTATAGTGAATCGGGGGGTAAAAGTGAGAGAGGTGGAGGTGAAATCAAATCCCTTTAGCAAACAGTAAAAAGGTCAGTGCTGACGCAGGCCAGGGAACAGGCTGCCTTCCATCAAGACTATATTCTTAAGTGGCTATAGATTCTATTTGCAGCATTTTACCTGTTTACTGACTCCCCCACTCCAAAACCAGGTAGCTATGCAAACAGGCTGGAGGGTTTGGACTCCGTCTTGTGTCACTCTGGGGATGAATTTCAACTGAGCGGCAGTTTCTCCCAAACCACAAAACGCAAAATCAAGGGCGACGGGATGTTTATTTACCAACGTTGTTAAACCAGGCACTGATTTAGATAAAGTACAACTTTATTTGATATAGGAATACAATGTCCAAATATTTGTACTGACACAGGGAAATAAAAATTATATCTTAAGTAAATTAAGCAAGATTCTGAGAGGATTTTTAGATTAGATTTAGTGCATCAAGTTGTGCATAACTTCAAAGAATATTTCAAAGTGTCGCCCTCTTGTGGCAATAAGGTGAAATTACAACTAACATTATTCACAGTTCTTCTAGTTTAAAAACCTTGAAGAAAAAAGACAGTAAATAAAAGAAATGGTAAATGGCTTGTATTAATAGAGCGCTTTCTAGAGTGTTGAACACTCCCCAAAGCGCTGTACAACATGATCAGTTATTCACCCATTCACACTCACATTCACACACTGGTGGTGATAAACTACGTTGTTGTCACAGCTGCCCTTGGGCACACTGACAGAAGCGGGGATGCCATGCACCGGCGCCCTCCAAGTCCCTCTGACCATCACCAGCAGGCAAGAACACTATCTCTAATAAAAAACCATTGTCCAACCATACTTAGGATATGTTAAAATACTGTAATTTTTAAAGAAAATCGTAATCAAGGCAGTAATGTTTGAAAACAGCTAGCTAATGAAGTGAGGTGTATTCAGCAGGGATGGTAGTACAAAGCAGTGAACTATCCTGTGACTTCGTGGTCTTTTTTACCCATTTCTGCTGACACGCACCTGCCCTCTTGTGGTGGTTTTGTGACATTACAACAAGCATTATTTACAGTGCTTTTAGCTGACAAACCTTGGTATCTGTCGCCCTCTTGTGGCAATAAGGTGAAATTACAACAAACATACAGAGGGCTTCTGGTTTAAAAACCTTGAAAAATAAAAAGTAAATTAAAGAACACCATCTCTAATGTAAAACCATTATTCAGCCGTACTTAGGATATGTTAGAATACTGTAATTTTTAAAGACACTCTAATAAATCAAGGCAGTATTGTTAGAAAACAGGTAGCTAATGAAGTGAATTATATTCAGCAAGGATGGTAAGCACACTGGTCTGTGGGCTGCACGTATAATTTGTGGGGATGCAGCGCTATTTCTGCATCCTTTCATCAAATTATTGGTGGGGACATTTCAGTGATAGCTGGGTATTGGTGGGGACACGTCACCTCCGTCCATGCCAAATCTACACCCATGCGCTGACATGAGGAAGTACCAGACGGTTAATTTGTGCCTGTAAATTGTCCTTAGGTGTAAGTGGGTGTATGACTGGTTGTTTGGCTTGTTTGTTTCTGTGTAGCCCTGCGATAGACTGGCGAAACATCCAGGGCGTCCCCCTCCTCTCGACCCCGACCGCTGGAGTTAGGCACCAGCTCCCCTCCTCCTCTGTGGAGGATAAAGCGGCTTCAGAAGATGGATGGATGCTCCTTCCTGCTTGCTTTTAAGGGGGTTGGTGGATCCCAAAGCCAGACCAGTTGAGAACTACTGATTTAAATTTTTTTCCCAACACTAAACACTAAGTAATTATCCATAACATTATGACATTATGTTTTTCTCATTCAGTCTATAATACCCTGACCTTTCTTCTGAACACACTGTCTGAATGTTTGTACCCTGTGGCTCCATGAATCAAATGTATTTGTCCAGCAGCTTTCACATATGGTCAGCTGGATGAAAACTCTGAGATTTGTGCAAAAAATAAAATAAAATAAACCCCCTCTGACTCATGTTTCTAACATCTTTTTCTTCTGTTTGGCAGGGTGCATTAATCTGATGAAAGAGAGCACAGCCATCAGGACATACAGTTTCCATGAAGGGCTGTGCTTGGTCAGCAGGTAGGTGGTATGTGTCAAAGTAACATCCACATGAACAACAAGGTTTCTCAGAAAAAACATTACCTAAAACATCTAACTGCCCCCTGTGTGGTGAATGTTTTAAAATACATCTGCTTTGAAACAAATGACAATTCAGGTTTCACTGTTCTGCTTTTTATTGTCATTGTTACACAAAAGCTTGAGGTTTCTCATCTCTAAAAATGCTGAAAAAAACTGTAAACATAAAAACCTTTTTCAAACCAGAAGATCCAGAATGCTATTTTTAGTTTTAACTCTCTACTTTTAAGGAAAGCAGAATTTTCAAGAGAATCTGCCATTGGATTCAAGATTCAAAGATTTTATTGTCAAGTTATTGAATGCATGAATGAACCACTTCATCCAGTGAGGAGGACAATCCAAATCCCTCAAAGGAAAATCAAAAGTTAAGTTAGAATTTTAGAAATGGAAAGACAAGGTGTTTTTGAACATACCTTGTACTTTTGTAGATGCTCTGAAAATTACACTGTCTTCACCCTGCATAGATACACACACACTGGTGCTTTATGCACCTAATTTAAAAAAAGTTTTGTTTTTGTTTTTAATCTTTCTTTCTTCCAGTCCTACAGTTCAACATCAACTCATCAACTCTCATCACTGTGCAAAAATACAAAAAATTTACAAGTTTTCAAATAACTAAGATTCCGTGTGTGCACTCGGCCCACCAAAACCGACAGGGATACCGTGGCCAGCAGTCTGAGGACTATTCCTGGTCTGAGTGGAAATTTTCGTTTTTCGGGAGGGACCAACAGCAAAAGATCTGAATGTAAAGAAGTAAGCCTGTGAACCTTGTGGCACTGTGGGAAACAGTGACCCTCTGCCACACTCTGCTGGCACTCAAAGTCTCAGTGGGTTACCAACAAAACAGAGGGAAGAGGGATGCCAGGCCTATAATTTGAGTCCAGGATCTGTATGTATGTGTAAGTGTGTTTGTTGTGTGGGTGGTACGGAGCGCTGGTGCAGCCAGAATTAATATTCCTCAAAATACTTTTAAAACCTGAAGGAAAGTGAGTCTTGCAGTGTGATCTGAGAGGGATGAACTCAAATCAGTGCTCTTCTTTGTGTCAGCATTTTTGAAATGAGACAAGCGAGACGGGCCACTCCGCAAGCCCAGAGGAGGAACAGGAAGTCTATGGGTGTAAAGGGTTAGATGAGGAGAAGACGGTGAGAGAAATGTGACTGCAAAAGAAAAAGTTTACTTTAAACTTGAATACTAGAGAAAAGAAAAGTCCATTTCTGGAATAACAAGCTTGTAATGGGTTATTTCTGTCACCAGTCATAATCTGCTGACTTTCTGAGAGAGCAGAGTTTAACATGCAGGTGCAAAAACAGACATTATTTTTGGATGCTAATTTAAAGGTGCTATAGGTAATTTGCTAAACAAATTAGCTTAAAACATTATTTTCATGCCTCTTAACAACAATAGTACAGCTATAAATACATTGTGGCGATTAAAAAACAAAAACCTAAAGAAATGAATGAGGTGGTTCCCTCGCAGTTCTCTAATAACCTCAGGTAATCATATGTTTCGGACTGAAAGCAACTATTGGACAATCCAGCTGTCTGTCTCGCCGAAGCGCTGCACTTCCGCACTGCTTGGATCCTCCATATGTGTGCTGGAGCATTTTTCAGCAGAACAACCCGGAAGTGAGAGAAGGACAGAAACGGCCGGCTGCTACCACTTCAATTTTAGAAAAAAATACCAGAGTCCCAAAAGAAAAACATCTTTTTAGCTAGCAGAAATAAAATAAAAAAAAACGTAGAAAGAGAAAAAACCAGGGTGAATATTAGCATTAGTCGTTTCAACGACTGGTGTTATGCACTCTCTTGTTTACTGTGGCAATGTGTGGTCCCATGTCTGGGGGTGGTGCGGCCTAGGATTATATTTGACGGGAGGGAGCTATAGCGAGCTAGTAGCCTGCCATTGCTCCCACCGCTTTTCAGTTAATGATGTCACCAGACAAGGTGTTGTGTTTTACATTTTTTTTAATGTAGGATTGTTTTCAGTTCAGAAACAGTCATTCTCTCTCTGTCTCTCTCTAGTCTTGAGTCTTCACTCTGCTGACCTTGTGTTACGCTGAGTTCTGCTGAGGGACCCCGCTCACACGGCATCCTTCTGATCTGGTCCCGGCGTGGGGAGTTTCCCAAAACACTTTCTGTCTCTGTCTCTCTGCTGTTCAAGCGTGACTCAGTACGTCCAAATAATTAATCATCCCAAATCCAACTGGACCCGTCGGGCTTCGGTTTGGATCCTACTATGGGAAGAGCCCCATGGAGGTGTGCTCCTGTGTAGGAGATGTTTTCGTGCGGGTTGCGCACCGGTTCTAGTGGATTTCTTTATTTATTTATGAATTTACCTGTGAGGTGGTGTTGGGGAAGTCCTATTTTTCAGGACATACTTTTCTACAATATTTCACCATGTGGTTAATAGTCAGACTGGTTAAACCGTGAAACCCTCGCTGAAACCATCACTCCTCCCCGACTGTTGCTACACCTGGTAACTATGGCCGTAAAGCAGGTAGTGACATCATCTAGGAAACTGTTTAGTGTGGTATCTGGCCAGTAGAGGGGTGTAGAGTGGTGGCAAATATGAAAATGGTCAAGTTTCTAACTCAAAAATCAATTAGATCAATTTTAATGCTTTAGCTTAAAATGTAAAAACCTACTTATTGTTGCTTTAAGGTTCTTTCCTGATTAATTAAAGGTTAAATAAATAAAACGGATCAAATTTAGCTCACTATTTTGTGTCACTTTTTGGCAGCAGTGCATCTCCCGATCTGATTATTGATCCTGTCAGATGACTACTTCCTGTTTCTAGAGACTCTTCCTGCTTTGAGTGATGTCACTGATAGATGTGGTCCTAACTAGACTCAGGCACTGTGGTCAATGGAAGCTCACACCCCTTTGATTGATTCATTGATTTTATTTCAAACACAAATAAAACAGTCAAATACAAAACAAGACAAAGTACTGGAAAGGGAGAAGTAAAGAACTTATTCTCACTCCCCATTGTTTTTGCTATATATAACAATTAAAACAGCTTTTTATCTTTGGGCTATCACAGATTCCTCTATTGACCTATCTTATTTTATCCCATGTTCTTTCTTTGCCTTTTGATCTGTAATGGTTAAGTGGAAAGTCAGTGATCGTCATGTCTTGTCATTTGTGTGACATCTGTATAAGAATGATGCTATCATTTATCTATAGGAAGCGTTTTAAACCATTTAAAAATCTTTTTATTGGCCGATCTTTGACGGATTGAGCTGCACCAAATGATTCCATCAGACTGACATGAAGATGAACCAAAAATGACTTTGAGGAGCTTCCAGACCAGTTTCTCTCATGAGAACGGAGAGTGAAACAGTCCAGTTATAAATATAACTCAACCATCAGAAATGCCCGTGGTGGGGAAATGATTACTGTGTTTCACCACTGAAAACACAGCTGCTAACTATGTTAAAATAATAACATCATCTAAATCTGTGACTGGTGGACGGTTGAGAGGCGGTAGTCCAACCACACACTTACTCACCAACACACACACACACACACACACACACATAATACTCCTCATTCTGTCCCACAGCCATTGTTAGCCCACATACACGGTGTGTGTCCGCCCAGACGTTAACCACCAGCGCAGCCGGCCGTAAAGCATCAGTGTGATTGCATGAGACGTATTTAGATGTCTATAGAGGTGTACGCACACATAAACACACACATTCACACATGCATGTTGGTGTGCTTCAGTCTCAACCAGCTGTGTTCAAATTTCAACCATATCTCAAAAACCCCCCATGTAATTGCTACGTCTTTTTGACGTTTCTGTACTCCACTGACCAACACACACAATCAAAGAGGCTTTATCGCTATAACTGGCTACAGTGGGGTACGCTGTTAGACCTATACAAATACCAGCTAGCACTATTTATTCATTTGCTATGAAAAGACGATGCTCCCTTAAAGTAAAACGGATTACGTGTCTCGGGTTCTATATAAAGTCTCATGAGATGACAGTTACGGCTAATAAAGATGCTCTTTTTGGATTTGTTCAGCATTTCAAGCAATCCATCAAGTCACTTTAGTCTCTTTAATATGGTGAGCTCTGTTTTAAACATTTTAATTTTACCCAACTTTACAAAAGAAAACATAGCTATGTTCCAGGAACACCATGCTGTTTTAGTAGTTTGATACTTTATAATTAAAGAATTAGCTTCCAGAAAAACACATTTTGAAACGTAACTGGAAATATCATGCTGGCAACGTGCGTCAGTTTTTACATTAAAATCGCCTGTGTGTGTTTTGTGTGTGTGTAACTGAAATGCACTAGGAGGATTTGAACAAGTGATTCTCAACTGGTGGGTCGTGACCCAAAAGTGGGTAGTGGACCTGGTTGTGGGCCTGAGCAAAAAAATGTATATGGAACATATTCACACATTCCTTAAAGGCACACTAAGTAACTTTTCCATTTTTTAAAATCTTTTTCTTGAGCCAGGGTTAATGAAAAGCCCCATCTGCTGCTTGTGTCCAGAATACCGCACTTGCAACTTCAGAGACTCCAGTTCGGTGCCCTGAAGTCTCACAAAGTCACGTATCTCGCAAGAAGCAGTAACGCTTTATGGCAATCCAGGTTTACACCTCAGGTCTGCTCAGGACAGACGAGCTGAAGACACAAACATCATGAGCTCAGAGATCTATTGTACTGTGTTCATCATGGTGGAGCCTCCAACGAAACAAAGAAAACCTTTATCTGATGATTGAAAACACAGGCGCACAGCGAGGGGAGGGGTCAACAGTTTGCTTTTATGACAGTGATTTAAAACGAACACAAGTCAAAACTGCCTAGTGTGCCTTTAAGGGGGGATGGTGGGTCCCAAAGCCAGACCAGTTGAGGTCTGCTGTTCTAAACCATGTTCTACTCTCTAAAACATCCTGAACCATTGAACTGTTGCTGAATTAAAGAACCCACAGCCCAGGGCTGTCATGTAAAACCTGTTTGACTGACAGCCTGGTTGACTGACTAAAATGCACATTTATTTTGTAACAGACTGTTTGTGAGTGGCTACTTTGAACAAACTAGCCCTCTTTTTGACTGATGGAGTAAAAACTGAATGAGCTTCTCAGCTGATTGACTGGACAGCTTGCTGGGTGTGTTTTTGACTGACACTCTGGACCAGAGCATTTCATGAGGGTCTTGTGCCAATGTTTGACTCTGCAACAGGCTCTCGTGAATTCTAACAGGCCTGCGATGCTTGCCTCCATTCTCCAGGAAACCTGGCCCAAACCCAGTTTGCACGGTTGACTCTTTATGTGATATAATGCACACTCGTTTTGAGGTTATATGCAACTCATGTGTCAGTTAGATTGGCCAGTTCAAGCTGTACTGTATGTGTGCAGCTTTTCATGAGTAAGAAGTGGTGACCAAGCAGGACTTTTCAGCTGGAGTCTCAACACATCTGTGCCAATCCAGAGGAAGGAGAGGAAATGCATCCAGGGAAGATAAGGGACTAAGATCAACAAAACACAAAGTTGGTCTTTGTGTGTGGAGCTGCTGGCACGGCGAGGGCCACGAATGCTTTTACATCAGTTAACCCACAGCGCTGAGATCAAACATTTTCCACTCTAAGAACAGAGGTGATGATAAATGGTTCAGGAAGCTCAGTGAAAGATGAAACCTGCAACGACGAGTGTGCATCAGGCCACTAATCCTCCATAATGGACCTCAGAATTATGAGTGCGTTTGTTCAATCAGAAATGTTGTGAATTCTAAATCCAAACATTCATAACATGCTGTAGCTCATAACGTTGATCTTTAAACTCTTGAACTTTCCTTGAATTGCTGGATAAGATCTCCTCACTGATCCTCTGCAACCCGCTCAGTTTCTGGAAACACCCAGAGCTCTTTCTCAAGTTGTTTTTCCAAGTTTGATTTGCAGCTGAATTAAAATGTTAACACCCAACAAAGTCCTCAGACTCTACAACTGTGGCATGCTGGCAAAAACTGAAAAATGTGCACAAAGCTAGGAGCAGAGTGAATCCTTTAAATAAAGGTTAGCAGGATTTAATCCCTGCGGAGGCCGTTGCTAAATCACTTATAATATAAAGAAAAAATAACAAGCTTAAGTTTAATAGTTTTAATTGTAATTCTGTCATGCATACACCTGGCCAGCCAGGGTTCATTAACACACATGTATAAACAGAAGCTGAGAAATGCAGCATACAATAAAAATATTAAAAGTTATAAACAATTTTTACAAGAGCAGCTGACCATATGGTGGATTTGTTCTTTATATAAAAAAAGCTCATACACAAATCAATGTTTTTGCATGCAGAATTTGTCATATTTAACACATCAAAATGAATGGAAAAGTGAACAAAAATGTGGCACGCATTCAGTATTATATACAACATTAATATGTACAAAAATATACAATTTGCATTTATTAGTGTGACCTGATGAACAGTGTGTGGAGCTGAATAATGACATGGTTTCCTGTTTCTGTTAAACTGACTATAACCTTGTCATGTGGTGCATAGTGAGTTTGTAGATTTAAAGCAAAATATTTATTATAAAAATCTAAAAAGTTGGGCATTTTTCTTACATTTTTACACCATTCTAGGCTGAATAGACTGAAGCACATGCTATCATTTTGATACATATCATGACTAAGCATCTTTCTTTGGTGCCAGCAGCTTTATACCACCCATGGACATGATGTAATGACATCACTCTAAAAGATGTAATATCAGGCTCTAACCTTCAAGAGCTGAAATTACAGGTTGGACTGGTGTAAATAGATATTTGTTTTTAGATATATAAGTGTTTAAAAAAATGATGTCATGAAATAATATCAGCCAAAGGTGCAGAGTAGAAGTTCAAAGCTGTAGACATGTAAGGTCGTAATTCACCAGATATGCTTTGCCACACTCCTCTGGGACAGTAAATTACTGATGATCTAAACTAGAGACAAATCCTTGAGAAACAGTGTGTAAAATGTACATTTCTCTCAGAGAAGCTGATTTATTTACTGTGGCATAATTATAGGTTTAACTTCATAATGGGTGGGCTTGTTGGATGTGTGGTGGCCATGTTTGAAGATACTTTGTCCTTTGAGGGAGGTTATTTTTTCAGATGACTGCAAAAACTCTGAAGGCTTTTCCTCCTGTGGGGTTTGGTAGGCTGAAGGAAGATGAGAAAATGCGTTACGTGTTTTTATATCCTGCTAAAACAAAGTGTCAGTCTTGATTTGAATCAGCATAGATGCAAGTTGAAATTGTGTATACATAAAAAAAAAAACCTGCGTGGAATTGAAAAGATGTTACCTCTCTGATGAAAGGGCGTTCTGGTGACTTCCGCTGTACTGCCGTCTTTTTTCCACTGGCATCACATCGAGGTATCCTCCAGACTCATTCTGGATCACTCCTGCATGGATGGCTGCTCTGCAGATACTAGATTTCTAGATGTGAAAAAATCAGATAATTGACTAAAATCACATGTAAAGCTGTGACAAGCTGATCATAATAACAGGTTAATTCAAACTGTTAACACCCTATTTAAATAGGTCCAACCTATTGTGATATGATATGAGAGACTGTCGACAAATCTTTAAAATGTAAAAGATCACTAGGTTAACTTTCACAACGCAAAGAATTGCCCTAGGATAAAGCTGCACAAGTACTAGTATAAGACTCCTGTTGCTTTATTACTAATCAAAAATAGCTATGCAGTCACTAAAAGAGTTGCTGATGATGATGATGCAAACACTCACATCTGAGTAGTATTTTGTCCCAAAGACTCGAGCTTGACTGCCATGCAAACAGCTTCTGGGACAATACAATCTGGAAAATAAAGCTCAAACTCAGATAACATCAAAGAACACTTTTCTTTTGTAACCAAAGGCAAAAATAATTAAACGTTGAAAAAGATGTGCTTTTTTAGTTGGATCAACATTTTTCTGTTGATTTTTACCATCTAGATCAGGGGTTTGCAAAATGTGGCTGTTCCGACTCCTTGAAGCAGCTCCCCGCTGACTAAACATGAACCTGAGTGATGTTTTTTGCAACTGACAACAGGAATGGGTCATTTTAACAGATTTCCAGTTCCACATCTTTGCAATAAAAGCATAAAGCTTCCACATCCACAGAGTGATACAAATAATACAAGAAGTGGCTCTGACTATCTGAACTGTTGTCATCAGTATGTAAATATAAATGCTGGTACACCACTTTGCATTATTTCAGTACCAGAATTAGTTCTGAATGACTTGAGGTTTTACGCAAATGTTTTCCTTCTAGGTAGCTTTAATAGATTTCCGACATACGGTGTGATTTTCCTCCAAAACACTTGATAATGAAACATGAAAGTACAATGTTCCTGCATTCAACTATATAATTTGTTTTATTTTTGCTTAAATAGAAAGAACAGGAAGTAAAATGTCACAATGCAGATTATATTTGTGGCTCTATACAAATTATATTTTGTAGGAGAATTGATAGAATTTAACTAAAGGTTGCAGATGGAAATCTAGACGGACACAGTCTGTCATGATCTGGGTTATTTTGTATTTTAGATAGTTGTTTACAGCAAAAAAAACTTGGTTTTGAGTTACGTCTTTAACCAGTAACATAATCAATTTAAAATACAAACATCAGCATGAGAGCAGCCAGTTAAAGCAGTTCTGGACGCCAACCGGGGAGACAGAATTTAGGCATTTCCTTCTGGGGTAAGACCAGGGCCGACCCAGATGGACGTGGAGGGATTATATCTCTAGGCTGGCCTGGAAACGCCTGGGGCAGGGGCGGTTCTAGGGGGAGGCAGAGGGGGACAGTACCCCCTGACAGTATGCTTGGCCCCCATGTGTCTCCCCTGCTAAAGCCTGGGGCACACAGAAGACGAACGCGTAGTGCCCGCGCCGTTTAAAAAAACAAAAATATTATAATTACTGAGAGTGGCTACACGGAGAGCGCAACACAAACGGTGGTCTGCGCGGAGGCGCTAAAGATCGGTGCCAGTTCTATCTCAAGTGCCGCGGCGTGGCATTTACAGCTTTAATATGGTGATTTTCCAAGAAGCGTTCAGCCTTGAATAGGCTGCATAGCGCGTCCTGTGTACCCCCTAGACCGAGGCGATTCTGTGGCGCAACACATCCGTCTTCTGTGTGTCCCAGGCTGAGTCTCAGGCACTAAAGACAAACACTGTTTCATGTTGTCAATGAAACGATAACCAAGAGATCAAAGTATTTTTGCAAAATAGTTTTATGTTGAAACTCACTGAAGTTATTGTGTCCGAAGCAACCGTAGCCGAATTGCTATTATTATACTGTTGTAATTATATACAGAATTTTGAAATACTTAAAGACAATGTTTGTAGTTTTTTGTTTTTTATTTTAGAATGTGCACCCCTAAGAAGCAGCTGGCCCCAACCTGGCCCGCCTCTAATGTTGGTCTAGAACCTCCACTGGCCTTGGGGGTCCTATGAGGAGCTGGTGGAGGTGGCTGGGGGGAGGACGGATGAGGATTCTGTCACAGATAACCAGAACATGGTGAGCTGTTTCTGTTGAGTCCTACTGTGGTCACCATTCATTTTAGTTATGGTGTTTTAGTAATTCAACCATTGAGCCCCTGACTTCAACTCGTTTCCATCACTACTCAAATCTGTCCATCATCTGTAACCAGCTCACCAGCTTGTATTGAGTCATCACTTTCCCCAGTCCTGGCTTGTCTTCATTAGATCCTCCTGTTATTACAATTTGTGCTTGAATTCAACTACAACATTACAAGTTCTGAACTAGTTTTAAAGATTTATATTTTTACAGCATTTTTTCTCTTTTGATTCCAAACCAGTGAGTCTAAATGAGGAATCCATCTGGCTAAGGCCACAGGGATACTTTAACTTTGCACAGTCAAAGGGAAGGGATTTGTCTGTCTCACTTGTCTTGACTCACAGAACACCTCTAGTGCAAATCATTAAAATTACATGCTAAAACCATCTGGAGATACTTTCTATAACAAATGCAGACAGACATTAATGCAACATGAAAACCCTCAGTGTTACCTGGGACAGTGTCGAACTGGTTTCTTGAACGGACAGAAAACAGCAACTGTGGTCTCGCATCTCACCGCCTTGACTGGGGAACAAAGTAGACAGCAAACTATGATCCAGCAGTTCATTTCACACAGGCAATGATGCAAAATAAAGTGTGAGTTTAAACGTGGTTCTCACCAAGAACTGACTCAACTTTGAAGGAGTTTGCACTTCTATTTTTCCTGTAAAGGTAAATGAAGGATATGGTGGGATGACCAACCATCTCAGAGGCTAGAAATGACATAATGCTCTACAGACTGACATGGTTAATAAAAGATTTGACTCCTACCCAATGGATTGAATCCCATTCTTGTATGATTTGGTAAAATATTGTTTTCTGCCTAGTCGGGTTACATCTAACCATCCTCCATCATTGTCAATGACTCCAGAATGCAGCGCAGCTCCACACACACTTGATTGCTGCAATGCAAGTCAATATAGGTATGTTTTTATATAATATGGACATAAGTAACACACCAAAAATTTATGATCATTTACCATGTCATAGTACTCATCCCCGACTACTTTTCCAGGCCTTTCCATACAACCAGGTGGACATTCATATCTGTGGACAGACACCAGCAGTGTGAGGCAGATGTTATATAATGAGAACATACAGGTCAGGAAATGACACGGATTCTACCTGTTACAGGTGGATCCTTTGCACCGGTCCCTCAGCTTGGTCTCACAGTCAACCTGTTGGGCTTGTGTTACAACAAACAGGGTCATTGTAGTCATCATATAAACACGTACTGTATGACTGTATCAGGAGGAATAATGAGTCCTTACACATTTGATCTGTGCTGGTAACCTGGTTTCGTTCACTGTTGTCGTTGGGTGATGGGTTTGGTGTCTGGACTCTTGGTTCGGGCTCTCTGTCCCTCACTGGTTCTGGTTCTGGCTCGATGTAGTTGGTCTCCTCAGTCTCAGGAGCAGGATGTCTGTCAACACCCCCCTCTAAAAATGAGAAGATTGTACAATGGTAATGCTAGTTAAAAGTTTAAAGGGACATTTTGGTATTTTTGAAGTGGTGTTATTTATCTATAGTAAGGACCACACCCATGACACCCATGATGACATCATTCAAAGTGAGCGGAGCCTCTAGAATCAGGAAGCAGTCCTCTGACCTGATCAAAAGTCAGATCAGGAAAGACACTGCTGATACCCCAAAATTAGCTACTTCTTTCACCATTTGGCAGCAGTATATCTTCGAATCTGAATATTGCTCCTGGCAGAGAACTACTTCCTGTTTGACTACGCTCGCTTTGAGTGATGTCACCATTGAATACGAGCCTTGCTGTAGATAATTGATAGAATGTCACTTCAAAATGACCCAAGTATCCCTTTAAACTATTAAAATCTGAAATTTTTTTATGTTTTGGGCTGCATTTTGGCACATTAAAGATGATCACATTTTTGCAAAATAACCCTATACAAGAGAATGAAGAAGACCATCTAGAAAACCACAGATCAGTCTCACCTTTATAACACAGGTTGTTCCTGCAGCCACCAGCATAGCTCGCTGGGCAGGCAGAACAAGGTGAACCATACTTGTACGGAGCATGACCCCACCAGTTTCCCCTGAGGGAGAAACACAACTGAAATTAGTTTGTTTGTTTTTGTCAAAAGTTCGAAGTGTAATGACACAGATGGTGACAACATACGGTGGAGAGTAGTTGCAGACCAGGTAGACAGCTTTGGCCCAGATCATCCCCCAGACGTTCATGTTGTAACAGACATTGATGGCACAGCCAATACGGTTACTAGTTGCCCACACCAACTAAACAACAACAACAGCAAAGATATCCTGATTTACCTAAAGCATGATTTACACTTCATTAGGTACAAACATTTTTTTTTTTTTTACAATTTGATGATTCAATCAGCATCTTATGTCGTTCTAAAAAAAAAAAAAAAAAATGTATTCCCCAAAATAAACAGACATGCTGTTTAATCCCTTGTAGGTTATTGTTGCAAATTTGTATCTAATTGCTTTTTGAGTATTAGTATTAGTACTTTCATCAAAAACCTGCCACATCCAGTCCTATACATATCTACTGCCCCCTGGTGGACAATCTAAAAGTGGAAAGGGACAATTTTCTTTCTTTATAACTGTTATGTAGCTCTTAAAATAACATTAGCCAATAGTTTACTTTTTAATGAATGAATTGAGAAAACATGGCAGTCCTTACCTGAGTGTAGTGAGTGCAAACAGGTCCTGAACACCTGAATGGACAGTGTGGGTTACACTCCTGGGAGTATGGATAACTGTAGTACCTCACCTCGTCGTACCAGGCCTGGACGTGGTAGGTGGGTGGTCTGTCTCTAATGTTAGAGAAAATATCATGTCGTGATTTAAATACCGGTAATACTGTACTGTTCTCTCTCCTTGACTTAAACATTTACCCTAATGGTTATAAAGTGGCTTTAGAAGACTCATCTTGTGTTCATGAAGAGGTTTGTTAGCAACCAGAGTAACCAGCTGCATGCTGATAAGTGTCATGTAGATAACTCCGGTTGATATTATCTGCTATAAATGAAGAAGTTCAGATACTAGCAGAACTGTTATCTGTTTGCATCATGTTTACTCCTTTAATGTAAAAATGAAAGCCCTTGCAACCAGTGAGATGAGCAAAAACCCAAGAAACAATCGCTCCAAGCAGCAAAACAGGGCGCCAAGAGAAAAGACAACAAAGATCCAGTCAAAATACTTAAAAGAACACTAGAACAGTGAGTTTAATTAGCCTTTGGCTTGTGTTTTAAACTGATTTATAGGGCTACAATAACAACTTAATAGCACCAATAAACATTAACTTGAGGTTAAGATCTATAATCTTTGCACCAGTGTCATGATTAAACCGTGTAAGTGTATCATAATCCTGTTATCTACAAAATCTTCAGCATAACTGCTGGTTTATACACACCTGCCCCAGTGTGCTCCCAGGTTTTGGCCTATTTGTGTCAGCATGTGGCTCGGTCCATGTTCCCATCGGCAGGTGTGTGCCCAGTGTTCCGCGCTCCTCTCTAACTCGTAATCCCAAACCTGGAGAGCACAACAAAGTTCTCAATCAGCAAGGATAATAACGACTATTAGTTATTATTACATCAGCTGTGGTCATTAAACAGCTTCTCATAGCAACCACTTCAAATAGCTCAGCGTTTTCTTCAAGTAAACCAAACTAATGTGAATTCTTCTCAAACCAGTTCTGCAGAGATCAAACCCTTTAAAACGTCAACCTGCTCTGTGCTTCAAAGTATAGTAGCTGTACATACGCAGGCCTTGTGCAAATCTGACACACTATAGTGAGAGTTTGGCCTCTCTTTTTAAACACACACACACGCACACACACTCGCTGACAGACACACACAGACACGTACATGAGAGACCACCACATCAACTAGCAGCTTTGTGCCACTATTCAGTCTGGTTGTTTCATAGCTTGTTTCCAGTGAGTTCTTATCTCAAACAAACATCCAAAAGAGTGTTTAAAAAAAGAATGAACAACACAGAAAGACTCTGTTTAGGGGGCTTGATTCCATCTTTATTGTGAGAGAACCTAATAAAAATCAGCTGACGTGAAGCCAAAATACCTGAAAAACGTTTGTTTTGAACACAGTAGAAAGCCAGGCTGTGTGTATGGGGCAATTTAAAGGTTGCGGCAGAATTAATGTACTGTTGACTCTGTTGGGGAGGGAGAAGAATAGTGGCAGTGTGCTCTGTGGCTGGCATACCATTTAGTTGTATTGTGGCTACTTCACATCTAAACTAATGGGATAATGTCAAAGTGTGGACCACCATAATGTTTCCCATGTGTTTCTGGATACGGCTAACATTCTGCTGCCTAGTCAGTGTGTCGTTTACAAGCTAATGTGTTTTTGTAGCTTGAACACCAACAAAAACTCTGAATTGTTTGAAATTATAAAAGAATTCTCATCTCTGCCATTTGCATCATTTAGCTTTTTTTGCAAAGAACATTGAGCTAGATATATATATACTAAAAAATATTTTTTTTTAAGTGATAACAGTGATTGCAAAAACTGTAAACAGTCACAACATACCTTTGTTAGTGGGTTCAAGGTTACAGCTAAAGTGAAGCAGAACCCCATATTCACCATGTTGCATGTGTAAATTACTTTTTTGCACCTTCGTCTAATTCACAACGCCCTCACAATGAGACTTGTGCACTGCCACCCAAACAGCACCCTTCTGCACTGAAAGCTCACAATTAAATGAGATATCATGCTGCATGTAGTCTGCTCCTGTTTATGTAAATTCTTGATGTGGCAAAACACCTGATTCTCAATTACGCTGTTTCAAAGGCATGTTTAGCCTAAAATGTTCAATGTATCCTAAAAGCTGGAGGCATTTGTGTTCTAGGAGAAAAATAAAAGGACAAGGAGCAATCTGCTGAACTACTGCCTTCATAAAAAGAGGGCAGGTATGTCAGGTAAAGTATCATTTATTGTCTCTTTCAAGGGTAAGAGACCTTTACAGTTACAAAATAATGGTCAAAACATTTAGTAAAATCCTTGCTATTTTACATGAAGAATGATACTTTACAATTTCAGAACTTCACTCTCTGAAGGTCAAAGAAAGAGCGAGCGAGAGAGAAAAAAAGAGAGAGAGCAACTCGTCTTGAATTATAATTTAGGAGGTTTTCTGTTTTAATTTTATTGTTTTTATTCTTTTATTTGTTGAGTGAAATCAAGAAAGTGCAGTTCGGGTCTAGAAAGCACAACATGTCTCCTAGAGAGAACTTTTTCTCCTTCCTGCTGTCTTTGTGACAGAGCTCCATCTTGGATTGTGACATGAACACATCTGCAATCAGACACTAAACAGCTGCATACTAATCAAACCTGCTGAACTTCACTGTAACTCCATTTGTTTTGTGGATCTGACACAGAGAAAGAGCAGTGAGAGTACTGAGGTCAATAAATGGTGCAAAAGACAGTAACTGTGCATTATTGGTGGGTTAAGGTGTGCACAACAAGTCCCTCTGTGATTGTGTTCAGTACCATAAAACATCACAGCAAAAAGTTGCTATTGCAGCATTTTCCACTTGACAGGTGTAGTGGAATGTGATCACAGGTCAGCTGTGTAGAGCCTTTTCAGTCTGAAAGGTTACCAGCTAAAATGCAACAGCAGTTTATGTCAAAGATTATATTGCTTAGGTTGTCATAGAAACAATAATTTTAGTCTCACTGACACTAAAAATGAATCCTGCCTTTTTACTTCTAAACGACATGGCAACAGCTTAAGAAATGAGAGAAAAAAATACTTTCTCTCTTCATAGTAACTCTTTGGATCTAATCTTGCACAAACTAGACACGTTTTCTTAAATCTGATGTTCCTTTAAGCTCCATCTTTTCAGGAATCATAGAAAATCATTTCCAAAAGTCTCAGCAACATTTTAACAACCCATCTGTTTCAGTACTTTGTTCCTGTGGACCTTTAAAGGATCTGATAACAATAAGAGCTGTGCTCATATGAACACAATACAGCTACTTTATGCTTTCTTTGCTTTAATGTTGGCCAAACCAAAAGATAAAGATCTAGTTTTTTTTTTTTTTTGCTTTAAACACACTCAAATCACCAAACCTTGAAAGAAAACCCAACTTCAGTAGGACAAGGCAGCTCGCCTACACAGCTCAAACAAACCTGCATGTTTGTTTTCTTTGTATTTTTCCTTTCATTTATCCATCAGGGGGGAAATGAACTGCCCAAAAACTTCTGGGAAAGGTCAGGCTAACTAATGATCAGTTTTGCATTCCAGTGTTAATTTTTCAAAATATAGATCTGCTTCCAGCCAGTTAACAGACCAAGTACGAATGTTTTCTGAAAACTGGGACAAAACCTGCACACATTTTTAGGTTTTTTTGTTCAAAGTAATAAAAATCCTGCAGTATTTTATTTTTTGTCAAAAGCTATATTGAAAGGTAGTCTCTGAGGAGCTTTTGCATGAAACTAAAAATTCAAAGCTGCACTAAAGGTGCAGCCTGTGTATCCTGCAATCTGAAAAGCATGTACTTGTCTGTCCTCAGGCCCCTGTGGTCCCACATCGTTATCATGTGTAATAGAATCCTCTACTGGAGAAACATTGGATTAGTGTACATAACTTCCACGTGCACCACTGTCTCGCTTCCAACGATGAGGTTCGACATGTTCGAAGCACACTCGCAGAAGTTTCACCCATAATTGGATGGATCAAAGAAACAACAACATGAGCTGAAGCTGAAAAGGATGCAAAGAAAAGAGGTGAGGGATGGGGTGAAAGTGAAGGAAAGTCCGGAGGAGTGTGAGCACGAAAGGCTGAAGATCAGGAAAGCAAGTGAGCGAGGCAGAGAGGTGGAATGACGGAGTTTGGGGGGGCTGGGCAGGAAGCGGAGGCCGGTGGGCAGGGTGGTTGAGGTAGAGGGCAGGACAACACTGCGGGGGTGAAAGCTGGATCTGGTCCAGGGTCAATGAGGGCAGGCAAGCAGGAGGCAGGCGAACGAGCACGCCAGACAGTGGCTTAGGCTTACACATCTTGTTTTCTTTCTTCCTTTCCTCAGTGAGCTCTCTTTAGCTAACAGAGCTGCTCTGGCGGGGTGAGAAAGAGCTTTGGATCTTAGCGTGTGGAACTCATCACAAGTTACATGTTGAGCACATGGTTGAGATACACAGATTGTAGACCTGAAAAGTGCTTGTTTCTAATGGGTTCATATTCATTTGATCAGCTTAAATGCATTTATTTTATATAAAAGTTGGATTTTCTGCAGTAAAAGAAAGAGTAACCCTATTGTGTTTTAGGATGATACACTGAAAACTAATAGTGTGTGTTTTTGGCACCCTGCTGTTACCATGTACTCCATGTTGGAAGCAGGAGGGTGGACCTGACCCCGCAGCTTGTTGTGCAGGTCGAGGATGAGGTGCATATCTCCCTCGCTGATGGCTCTCCTCCCTCTGGACCTGGCCTTCCACCACTCCTCGTCTTTGTCCCTGTACTTGTCCAGGATTGACTCAAGTCTTGAGGAGTTTGTGAGGACCGTGGCCAGCACGCTCTGGGTGAGGCAGAGGATCAAACCGACCGCTGACAGCCAGTCCAGGAACGGAAGAGACCTCTTCATAATGGTGGAGATGATAGGTGCTGCTAAGGGATGACTTTTTTCTGCAGAACAGAAAGAATGCATGTTCTGGGGTTAAAGAAGGGGTCTTTTTTGCCACTCTGCAAAGAACTAATCAAGACTTGATGTAATTTTTTGTATCCTAAATGTAAACTGGCCTCCATATTTCTAAAATCTAACAAGATCTCATTTTGAAATGACTGAATAAATATTTCATTATGGTGGATTTGACTTCAAACAATGAGTCTGAAGCAGCTTTTAGTCCCCTGAGTGCATCTGCAGGTCACTGCATCATCACACACAGTGTTCACACGCTTACTGTACTTTATCTGCTTTGTTATTACAATTGTGACAGCAAAAGAGAGATCAAATTTAACACATTTTGCAGTTTAAAAACAAAGATTTGCATAAACAGCAGGTGGTTTTTACCTTCAAATCCTTCCACTGTTGTTTAAATATCTCCCAAATTTGATATTCCTTATATAGAAGCTCCTTGAAGCTACTGCAGAATGACAGCTGGCCAACCTGGAGAGCAGTTAAATCCATCCATCATACTAAATCAGCTCAGGAAGTTTGGCTCTCCTTCATCCGGCAGGATGGAGAACTCTGAGAACGGCTGTGGGTGCCTGTTGAATTCCTCAGGTCGCTCAGACAGGCTGCACTAGAGTGCTGCTCTTTTTTGCTCTTATATACAAATTTGCTCTTAGCAACACAGCGAACCACGCCTCTACACCCCCCTCCCTCACTTCTCACACACACAGGGAGAAATCTGTGGTGATTTCTGGGTTAATTTATTTGAAAAGGAATCTGATCCTACAAGAAGTGGCATGAAGGTAAACATGTGGATGTTATGATGGCAGCCCTCACTCGTTACTAATAATGCACATTTAGCTATTTCTAAGTTTTCTGTTTGACAGAAAGACAGCCTACCCATTATTAGATAAAACTAGAATCCAGTCTTATCGGTAACAAGATCATTTATTATTGATAACTTTTCTCACAGGAAGATTTTTAAAAAGTGCAAAAATTCACCCAACGTCCACCTCACGAGCATCTCTTAGTGGTGCGTTTTCATCACTATGTGTGAGAACTGCAGCCAGCAGGGTGGCCAGTATTTCCTCTGCAACACAACCACAAAGCACTGATTCATCTGCTTTAACACACACAAGCACATCTGCAAAAGTGTGTGTGTTTTGTCTCCTGCTGTTTTTACACGCTCTGTTCTGACTGTCCATCTAGAAAGGAAAAGAAATCTTCTGAACTGTGCATCAGCAGGAATGTAACAATCTAAATTTTGTGGATATAGACAAAATTTTAAGTTAAAGAGATTTTAAATAATACCAGAGACTCTAACCTTGACCCTAATCTCCTGATCCTAGATCTGTATGACATTGATGGTAAATAGCCTGAATTTATAGTAAAATAAACCATGACCTCAACCTGACCTTGGAAAAGTGGGTTTAAAATTTAAAGTGTGAAAATTAAACAATGCTTGTTCTCATTTCACTCACATGGTCATTTTTTTTCTCTTTTACTTGCTCTTAGCGCCCTCTTTAGGATCCAGAGGGGATTTCAGTCTTTCTCACATCTGAAAAGTTTGAGCTGAACAAGTCATACCACTAAAACTACAAGCAAGCAAACAGTGTTTGTACACAGTGTCAGATATTTATAGAGGAGCAAAATATAATACAATTTGTTTAAATAAATGTGATTACATTTCTTTAGTTCACAAAAATGTGCACATTTAGGGACAAGAGGGAAGATTTTAAATAAAAATAATCATGCATGCTCAGTTTTAAGTGAAAAGTTTGTGCTCGCTCCCGTTCAAGACTGTAGCTATTCGCAGTGCCAGGCGCGGCGCTCATGAGGCTCGTTTTTCAAATTTTCCCTTTTGTCCCTTTAATTTAATCTCATTAAATGAATGAAAATTGTTTTAACATTTTTCTAGAATTATTAATGGCTCTAAAGATTCTTTATTGTTTTAATGTTTAAAGCTGAGGTCTCATGGAGGATAAAATGTTTTTTTTTCCCCACAAAGCATAGATTTGAGTTTAAATGTCCTTCGAATGTCCTTGAGGAAAAAGACCAAAGCATGAAAATATAAAACAGAAACCTCTTTATTTCTGCACCAGCTTGTTTTAAAGTTTTATATTATCTGCCTGTTAAAAATACATTTTAATTGAAACTGTTACATTTCTGAACATTTTTAGACTGTTACTTTCTTATCAAAAATATCAGCTACTTGACTTTCTAAAGCCTTGTTCTGAAATTGACATGCAGCAGATTTTAAAACCAACACTTTTTCCACACACAATTATAATATTGAGTTTTGAGTAAAACGTCCTTATTTCTCACTCAGAAACACTGAAAACCAACAAGCTTGTCTCTGGGCCAGAAGTTGAAAACATCACTTTCATTGATCGTAATGGGGAACATGAGATCACTCGCCATTAAGATGGATGACCTTGAATAGCTGATGACGACCCAGCTAGGATATCATGTACAGCATTTCACTGAGACATGCTGCTGTAGATGCATCTTTCTGTCTATCCTCCAGATGATGAGCAGAAAAAGCAAAGGAGAGGAATTAGCACTGCCTGGTGTAATCCAGAACAAGCTGCTTTGAAATATTGTAGTCTATCTGCTGTCCAGATATTGAACTAATTCAACAACAGAGGCTTCTTCAAATCCACTGCAACACAAACCACAACCTACCTACAGCTAGAACAGCCTGACATTACTTGATGAATCAACTCACTGGTCTCTACTTAAAAAAACTGAGTCCTAACCCTTACAATCAGATGGTGTCCTCTTGTGGCGAAAAAGTGACATTACAACAAACTTCAAGATATCAAACAGAAAGACTAGATGTCTCATCTGGGGTTCAACAGCATAGCTACATGGCGGCCATATTACCACCAACAGCTGACGTTCTGTTCTCTGCCGTAGCAGATGGAAGGTGAAGGATCCACTTAACTAAAAACACTCATAACTTGATAAAATATTAACGGATTTACATACGGTTACTCTCTTACAAACCTTATTAGGTATAGGCTTGAGATGGGATGCTGTCACGGTTTATGAGTTTCCTGGTCATTACCAATATATTTCACAGCCACATCTCTGACATTTATAACAAAGCAAACCATTTGAAAATTGGTTAATAATTGAATAAGTAAGAGGTATTTAATAGTACATGAACTACCAATGTTAAAGGGGGCAGCTGTCTGTGGTAAGATGGCCGCCGCGTAGCTACATCAGGGTTCATTGGCAAACGCACGGGTAAGATATCTAGCCTTTATACATGATATCTGTTTCTTACAATCAGATTACGCCCTCTTGTGGTGATTTAGTGGCATTACAACAAACTTCAAACAGCTTTTTGTACAATCAGATGTTGCCCTCTTGTGGGGAAATAGTGACATTACAACATACTTTAAAATCAGCTTTACTTACAACCACAGAAAAGTTTTTAAGTGAAGAAATTAAACATGTAACTTCTTCACAAAACACAAATATTGACTTTTATAAATTTTGCAGAAAACTAAAAGCAGTACCTAATACTGTACACCAGTGCAGTGTCTTTAGTTAAAAGAAAAACAATCATATTTATAAAAGAAAAAAAATCCTCTAACCCAATATTATGATTTATTCAAACATTAGACACAATAAATTATCATCTTGTTTTTAAGTTTGTTTTGGATAAAGGTGAAGCTTAAGAACAGGCCAGCTGAGTTCAAACATTTGCATTTCCCACTGGAATTAATAAAGTATATTTGAATGACTTTTTGATCAATGATCAATAATGTCTCAGATGACTCACATGATGGAGGGATGGGTCAGGGACAGCACCCTCCTAGGGAGGCTTCTAAGTCTTAATCTAAAACTCCCACCACCTAAATCAGAACTGATAAAAAACAAAGAAGTCCAGATGCCCTCTTTTTAAAACTTTTAGGATCTTCATGACCTGGACAACAGACCCACACCCAAAAGGTGTTTTAGTGAATTCAGACTTGGTGATTGGTTAAGATGATAACTGGTTGGTTATTAGGTGATGACTGTATGAGAATATTTAGAATGAAGTCATGAGGGTTACCTACCCAAATACATAATAAGAAAATGAGAAAAGAAAGAAAAAACAAGCACGGTTATTGAATTTTTACTGTACTAGTTAAAACTTTTAAGTATTTTTTTTTTCTTAAAATAAAAATCTTAGATTAAAACTCTCCCTAAATGATAAAAACAAGCCTAAGTTGAACTGAATAAAATGTGATGTGCAAGAATAAGAAGTTAAAGACTTCTTTATGGGATGCAGGTGAGGTCCCTGAACAGAGGAAACACCAATCAGCTGGAACAGTTTCAGATGTTTTTATTGCAGATTTTCTGACACCTAGTGGTCATTATTGTGTTGCTGCAATTTGCACAAAAATCTACTCTGCAAAAAAATTGCAACTTTAAAGAGGTTTTGGGGGGGAAATGGTTTTAAATGTTACTTATAAGGTCCTGGGCCCTGAGTTTGCATGTTCTCCCTGTGCTTTGTGTGTTTTCATTGGTTTTCTCACACTGTCCAAAAACACGCACGTTAGGTTAACTGACCATAGGTGGGCATGTCTCAGTTCTACCCTTTGATGGACTGCAGACCAGTCGGTGCTCTGACTTCTTTTCTCCTCAGAGTTTTATTTCATTTTAAATGTGTCTGTGTAACACTCCAGCCAGATTGATGCCACTCCTCCTGTCTGGAAAGAAGTTCATCTGGATCAACCGTCCTTCTCCTTCCTGCTTCCTGGTTTTAGCCTCTTTTAAAGTTCTGCCAGGTCACAGCTGGATTTAAACACTGACATTTAACCAGTTCTCAACCTGTCTGAGTTTATGTGTGGATCCTAACCCTAACCCTATGTTTTATCTATTAGGAGTTTGTAAAAACTATTTTCAAATCTAAAAGGCAACAATGGCTCATGAGGAGATTCAGAAGCACAAAGAGAAACTTCTCTATTTGATCTGTCTGGACCTGCTGATGGATCTGGTGATGATTCCTTATGGGGACAACTACTGCATGGAGTGTATTCAACTCAGCTGAACAGGATCAGAAATTAACCTTCAGCTGTCCTGACTGCAGAAGAAAATACCAACTTGGACTTGGAGAAAAGCAAAATGTTAGCAGAAGCAATAGAGCAGCTTGGAAAACTCGTGACTGCAGGGGATGGAGAACATCTGCTCTTCTCAAGATGAAGCTGTTCTGCTGCACTCACCAGCTGTGTATCTGCTACCTTTGCTATGAAGAGGAGCACAAAGGTCAAGATGTATTTTCAGCTGTGTCAGAGAGATGGAGGGAAAGCTTTGTAAATATCTGAAAATAATCCTGCAGAGAATTCAGGACAGATGAAAGATTCATCTTTAGCAGGAAAAGAAGGCCATCGAATTATTTAAAGTCGATGATAAAGTGAAGGTGACCAAATCTACAACCTATTCAAAGTGAGACCAGCCAAAAGTCTACACATAAAAACAATAAAAGTGGCAAAATGTTAAAGACCAGTATTTCTGACCTAGATCTGATCTAGAAGTGCTGGAGAAACTTCAATTCTAACTTCAGCATACGGTAATAAACCATTAGAGCTCAGAAGCTTTCTGTCAGCTGTTTGTCATTGAAGTTGGATTTTTGGAGGACATTTGTTTTCTTCATTTTATTTTCTCTCCACAGACCACTCCCCTCCAAAAAAAGTTGATGCTTTGTAACTTTTAGTTTGAGAAATTGTGCAATTAAAAAAAGCATCTCTAATTATAAGCTTAGACATTTTGGAGTTCTAAATTATGTTTTATTTATTAAAACACCTTTGAATGTCTTTAACTTGTCTGTTTCATGCAGTATGTGCTTACATCTGTTTTGTAAAAAAAAAACAGAAAATGATGTATGCATTTATTCATGTTCCGTCTTTAAAATGTTCTCTTAGATGTGAGACGAATAATCTAATATGGAAGATTTTCAATAATAAATCCTTCAAAATGCCCTCTAAAGCTAGTGTGGAAGAAGATAAATAAAGCTTCAATAAATAAAAATCCCACCTCAGAATGTTGGAAACGAAGTTTGGCTTTAGTTAAACTGTTTAACTTCAATAAATGAGAAACATAAAAACTATTTAAAAAGTAATTTTTACTGGGATAAAGGAGCACAAGGTCACAAATAATTTAACTATATTTCTTATAGATACATTTGAATTGACAGCAATATTTATTGAACACATAGCAGTCATTCAGCTGTCATACTGAAAAGGCAGCTTGTCTACAATGGATTATTGTAGGAAAAAGTTTTGTACCATAACCTGAGACTGTGTGTGAATGGGCTTTGTGTTTTCTGTGTGTGTGTGTGTGTGTGTGTGTATGTTATTTCTGCATGTTGAGTTGTCGGATCTCGTCCACTCTGTTGTGATGCAGCTGGAAAGCGGGTGTGACCCAGCGTCCACATGAGCACTGATCCCCACACCAGCTGAACGAGCCTAGCTTAGAGCTGCACTTTGGACAGAGGAGCTACACACACACACACACACACACACACACACACACACACACACACACACACACACACACACACACACACACACACACACACACACAAAACAGGGAGAAAATACACAAAGATGCACATTAGTAGATGATCACTATAAATCTAAACAAAAATGTCAGTCAGTTCATTTTAGTTATAAATAAATTAGTTGTCCTGTAGAGTTGAGCTGCAGAATGTTTGTAAATCTTTATTGCTAAAAAGTTAAAGTGAAAATAATCTCAACTGTTAGCATTTGGCTACAATTCAAAGATTTACAAATGTCACAGTTTGACTCACAGATTGTGTTAAAGCATTTGTGAATTCAGGTGTTGAACAGATCAGGAGCTGAGACTCCTGTGTGTGTGTGTGTGTGTGTGTGTGTGTGTGTGTGTGTGTGTGTGTGTTACCTGTCCATTCATGACTCCAAGCAGGGCTGGTTCCATCCACTGCACCGGCTCAATGAAGTACGACGTACACTGAACGTTTCCTAAATAACAACACGTTTTAGAGCGGCTGCTTATGACAAGCTATGAGATCAATCTGTGTTGTTACTGACGCTGGATTGATTTACAAAAACATCCTAAAGACATTTTCTGCTGTCACTTCCATCAGTTACAAAACAAAACATCCTAATCTGTGACTGAAGTCAGAGTTTTGTCTAGTTTTACTAGAACAGTGATTATTGTGAGATACAAATCATGAGAACTAGTTGTGATGAAATGTAGGAACTACTTGAAAATCCTTAATTATTATATCGAATTATTATAAAGCTAATATATTGTTTGGATTTTTTTGTGATGCCATGGTTGTAAATAAGAATGAATCCTCAGTTTGTCTTGCCAGGTTGAATAAAGGTTAAATATAAAAAAAAATAATTATTTTAAAGCAATACTGAGCGACTTTTAACCAGTAGGGGGCACTAGGAGGCTACGGTTGAAAGTTTCAATTTTACTGTCGTAAATCATCTCACACCTGAGCTTTTCAGCTAATAATCTGTCAGACAAGTTGTTGTTGTTACATTTCTTTTGAATGTATAAATATTATAAGTTCATAAACAGTCTATCTTTCTCTCTCTGCCTCTCTCAGCTGTCCGAGCATACAGGTGTGTGTTTCAGGTGTGTATGAGCAGGATAAAGCGAACCATGTAATTCAGTGCGAACCTGACGAGACTTTAGGGTCTGCTGGTGAGCAAAACCCCTGGGTCCCTTGTGAACCAGCGAAGATTTGACGGACTTTCAGTCTCGTTTGGCTGGCGGCTGGAGCAAAACATTGCAGCTAGGATAGCAGCTAGCTCATGGGCGTAGGCTACTCCGGTCCGGTGACGGCGTTTCATGCGGGTCGTGCGTAATCGATTCCACGGATTTATTTACCTGTGAGCAGTGGTTGAAGTGGGCCGGTACGCGGCGGTACGCAGTACCGGCACTTCTAAAAATAGCTCTTTAGCGTTCCGCCACTTCTCGGGATGCTGAGAACGTACTCATAGCGTCCGTTTAAATCAGGGGTGTCATTCATACGGCCCGCTAAGGGGTTCGATCCGGCCCGCTGGATGAGTTTTGAAAATAAAAGAATTAGGGCTGGGACTTTAACACATTAATTATGATGCACGTTAAAAAAAAATAACGCAACTTGCGTTTGAAGCAAGGCTGAGCTCTTGTCAGCATAATTTCCTGCTGTCCAGACTAATCAGACCTTTGACGCACGCAGCCCGTGCCAAGGTCCTCCTTCGGAGGATCCAGCCCGCCCCACTCGCTTCACCTGTCAACGCGGTCGCCGTAAAACTCAGCCCTCCGCTCCGTCCTTTCACCACAAAAACCGAAAAGGATCGGCAGTGAAACTGCACGTCTCCAGCCTTATAGGTTTATTCCAGCCAGTGGAAACGGCGCGTCGCATCCAAAGCGCATTTGTAGGATGCAGCGTGCCACTGAACTTGCCGTCCTGCGCGCTGCGCCTGTCAACATGGCCAGTGATGAATCCTCCACATCTAGTCACAGCTTGAGGCCAGGGCTTCCGATCGTTACGCACAGAGATCAGTGCCCAAACTGGAGCGTTTGCGCTCTGTGCGTCCTGGTCCGCGCGTTTGGTTCGTTTCTGGCTCAACACTCGACACGCACGCCAGCATCGCTGAGCTGAAGCTGATATTTTTAACTAGAGAGCTGGACGTCAGCTGGGCGCACAGATCACCATCCTGCCACTGAGGAACAAAGACCTGAATGGGTTTGGATCCAGATCTGGGTTTCCCCTCAGACCTGGTCTAAATGAAACCATGGTGAAACTGATGGAGTCCAGTCAGCATCACCTGGATTTACTGGTTTTATACAGTTTTAGATGAAACACTGAGTTCCTCAAACCCAGACCCTATTTAAAAAGATAAACCAGTACCAAACCCACACTGGTCTATAAACAATAGAGACCCTCATTGAAAACGAGGCAGAGCCTCCAGACCAGACCGTGGGTCAGTTTGAACACTGCAAAAAATGATTCTCTCATCCAGGTGTTTCCACATGTTGGAAATATTTTATTATTAATTTTTTAAGACAATAAAAGTTTTGTGTACTTCTGCACAATTGTCTTAAGAAATATTTGTTTATCTTGTGTTTTGTAAAATAGTTTTTGAATAAATGTGAAGATTTTCAAATGTACTTGTAATTTTTCTTGCATGAAAACAAGGAGAAAAACATGCACTTGTTATTTATAGGTCATTATTTTAGGATTGTACTGGTCTGGCCCACTTGACATCTAATTTGTCTGCATGTGGCCCCTGAACCATAATGAGTCGGACACCCCTGGTAGTGGTCAGTGAGCTCACGTCCACAACACCTCCATGTTTGGGTTTAACCGGCATAGATATACAAATGTAGACGCCTCATTAAGCGCAGGAACCATTATCGAGGGCGTAAAGAGGCATCTGTGCATACATATGTCTATGTTCTCGTCTGCCGCTCTTCACAATGCGCAGGCGCAGACTGACCAAGTGAACAGTGGTTTCTGTGACAACCGGTCAACTGCGCATGCGTCGTTCTAGCTGCTGTTGCCGTGTTTATTAGCTTAAACAATTGATGAGAGATTGAAGGTTTCATTTTCTGTTTGGCTTTTTTGATCATTAATAAAGCAATGGAAATTAATTTTGAAATTGTAATAATTTTATGTACGTAGACAACATTTAATTTAATTTGATTATATATGGCTGCATGGTGGCGCAGTTGGTTAGCACTGTTGCCTCGCAGCAAGGAGGTCGTGGGTTCGCGTCCCGGCTCTGCGGCCTCTCTGCGTGGAGTTTGCATGTTCTCCCCGTGCGTGCGTGGGTTTTCTCCGGGTACTCCGGTTTCCTCCCACAGTCCAAAGACATGACTGTCAGGCTAATTGGGCTGGTAAATTGTCCTTAGGTGTGAGTGGGTGTGTTGTTGTTTGTCTCGTTCGTCTCTGTGTGGCCCTGCGATGGACTGGCGACCTGTCCAGGGTGTCCCCCGCCTCTCGCCCCTTGACCGCTGGAGATAGGCACCAGCTGCCCCGCGACCCTCTGTGGAGGATTAAGCGGCTACAGAAAATGGATGGATGGATGGATGATTATATATGAGATTTGAGCTGAGCTCCATCCCTTTCAATTTGCATTATGATGCATAGAGAGAGGGGAAAGTCTTTTACTGAGCTATAGTTACACCCAGGAATCTCAACATTTCATGTTCCGACCTCCATTAAAGAGAGTACCACCACTTCTTGTTGTCCACTTCAAGCACTGCCTGTGAGGTGTTGTAGAGGAAGGCTTTGATTATCAGGTCGGTGTAGGAAAGATCAACCCAGGCGTAGCTGCGGGATGACGCCGCCGCTCGGGTCTGCCTGTCAGCCAAGCCGCAGCTGGGAGTCACTGAGCCGGAGGGGAGTGCGTGGAGAGCGGGGAGACTCCGCTGTCCTGTCCGGGGTATGGGAACAACACGGCAGCAGTCTCTGTCGTCACACCATTGGCCGTGGGGGGGTCGACCTGTCCGCTTCATAATCATCCTCCTCTCTCTGGTTTGTTTTTACCATCCGACTTCACCGTGCTCGAGTCAGCTCGTGGAGACATTCAGGTCTTGTCAGGTTCGGGCTGAATTATTTATATATTTATATATCTGTGAGGTGGTGTTGAGGAAATCTTTCAGAACATTATTTTCTACTATATTTCAACATGTGGTTAATAATCTGACTGGTTAAACCTTGAAACGCTTGCTGAAACGATCCCTCCTCGGCAGGAGTCCTCCCTCTAGCGTTATTAGACCTGTTCTGCCGTAAAGCAAAAAGTTACATCATACTTAGAACTCGGGTCGAGCCTCAAAACTGTCTAGTGTGGTATCTGGCCAGTAGAGGGGTGCAGAGTGCCGTCAAACATGAAACTGGTCAATTTTCTAACTAAATAATCATTGAGATCAATTTTAATGCTCTAACTTAAAGTGTTAAAAACTGCTCAGTGCTGCTTTAAAACCAGTCTGATTTTGAGTTTATTTGCTCAGCTCTGAGATCAATACTGACTAAATGAATTACTATTTAAAGTGCCCATGACTCCATATTCAAATCACTTTATATTAAACAGGTGTAATCTTTGATGCCTGTAGATCAGCGTTGCACCATTATAACTCAAAATACGCTGTAATTAGTTCCTAACGAGCAACTCAGAGATCAGAAGAAAGCGCCGCCTTCCGGTTCTGCTGGGTTTCTCCTTATTTGGCAGCCTGACACTTCTGCTGCAGCAGGGGGCAGTGCCGTCGGGTGAAAGAGAAACGAAACTGAAACTAAACACTACACGGTCTATGGTCAATGGCGGCGGCACTGCCTCGCTTCAGGTGTCGTGAACGTGCATGTGGGCAGAGAATTTACCAAATAAGCGAGTCCGGATCACTATGACCTCATAGCGGGCTGGAGTGAAAAAAACAGTTTGAAACCTGGGTCTGAAATCTGGAAGAGCTTCTCACTGGCTGTACTAGGAGACAGATGGACGACGTTTTTTTGCACTTTCTGGCAGGTTTAAGGTGAGAACTCAACGTTGCAACATGATAGATAAGTTAGGAAACATGGAAAACCATGACATGGGCACTTTAATGATTAAACAGACACAAATAAAACAGTCCTGTGTTTGTAGAGGTAGCACTGGCTGCCTTTTGTTCTGACCTGACAGGTTACTGAGCTTCTTGTGGCTGAAGGCTGAAGCTCCTTCTCCTACAGGATGACTGAGAATACTGGAGCCACGAAACAGAGTTCGTCTGAGGAGGAGGAGGAGAAAGAAGAGAGGTTCATCTGAAAGCTTTAATGCTTTTTGACAAAGTTTAATCTCATCTCTCAAAGCTGTAACTACAACTGTGACACCATGAATCCTAAACTCATAAAAAACATTATGCAGGTGGATGACATCTGATAAAGGCAATTTCTTCCTGTTTTTAACAAAACTGTACAAACCTTAAGCAACACAGACCAAGAGCTGATTGAGACGTAGAGAACTATTTAAGACAAATGTAGTTTGCAGTTATAGTAATATTCCCACAGCTCACCTGCACTTCCTGCACCTATAAGACACCTCCGATGAGCTGGAGTGGGCGGGGTCAACAGCAAAAATCTCCCTGGGCAACTCTGAGGCACCCTGTTCTAACTCTGCTCACACACACACACACACACACACACACACACACACACACACACACACACATCCATAATTAGACAATGTAGCACAAAAAACCCACTTAAAATGTGACTTGAGGAGTTGATATTCCTGTGTGTGTGTGTTCACTTCACCTGGGTATTTCTCTGTGATCTTGATGAGTCTGTACTGTTTGTATAAAGGACTGGACGTGTCCACTTCACATTTCATGGCTTCATACAGACGCAACTGGTCCTCAAACCCGCTGTTGACCCTGAAACACACCCTCCTGGTGTTAATGTGTCCATCACACACTCACATCTGTCACAAACCTGCATTAATGTTTTTAAATCACTGGTTAAATGTTTTGTTTGAAAAATTACTTCCTAATATAATAAAAAAGGGAAAATAATACATGTGAATTCTAATCTCCAAACAAGCGTAACACAATATATTTATTTTTCTACTGTGAATTTGATTGTTTGCTTATCCATGTTTTGCAATAAGTTCCAGTTTCCTTTCACTTTCTTGGTATTTGTTACAGTGTAAACATTGTCTACATTCTGATTCCATTATACATTTTTAGTATTTTTTTATAACTCAATTTCTAATAAGAGTAAAAAGCTGAAAATGCCTACTCCTTCATATATTTTAATTTCATCTGAGGTATTTATCAGCTCTCATTTAAAACACACAAAGTGACTTTGAGTCAATCTGTGAAGGAGATAAAGTGATCAAGACACATCATTAGGAGAGCAGTCACACCAGAAAAAGACACACACTTACTGAACATCTTGTTTGATGCTTTTCAGTCTGTTGTAAGCCTCAGTGAAGCCCAGCTGGTGTCTCTTCATTAGATAGGCAGTCACAATGGTGGCACTACGACTCCGACCTGCCTGGCTGACACAATCAAAACAACAAATACACAAGTTAGAATAGGATGACTGCAGGTGATTCAAGGCTTTTTGGTACTAATAAGAACATATAAGATAGCCTGTTAAAAAGTGGAAGGTTAAAAACAAAGATTTGTGTTGACCTCAGACTCTTACCAGTGAACAAGTGCAGCCCCGCCTACTTTCACAGCCGCATCAATGAACAAGAAGCAAGCATCCATGTGACTGAGGAGGTCAGACGTCGGGTCATCTAAAACATCGATCCACCTTCTGATAAAGCTTCCATCAGCAGGAAGCATTGGGCTGGGGTCCACAGAGTCCACAGAGAGGATGTGAGACACAGATGCAGCAGCCAACTCCTGACGGTCATTCAGGTCTGCCGCTGTGCCGATGTACACACCTGAGTCCACCTGCAGCATGACTGGAGAGACACATGAAGGGCTGAAACCCACTGTTTCAGCCTATGTCAAGGGACAATTCTTGCAGCGCATTTTAGGAGAGGAAAAAGAAAACAATAAATGGAAAAAGGTATGGAACAGTACAGAAAAGTCACCAATAAGCACGTTTTTTTTTCATTGGTTCCTAAAAAAATAAAAGGCTTGGTGTTTTTGCATTTTTTGCCAATGTCCTATGAGTGTTATCTATAATATCAAATAGTTATTACATCTAAAAGTATTGAGGAATATATCAAAATCAATATAGAGAAATAAGTAAATAGAATGTACCTGGTAAAATAGAGAATAATAAAAAAAAAGGAAAAAATCTTAACAGAAAAAAAAATTCTGCACAACTGGTTGAAATCTGTCAGGAGAAAAATATCTTTATAATGTTGTCAGTTGTTGAACAAAAACATGTAAATGAATACTTTTGAGTTACTTTAAAAGCTACTCAAAATATTTGTACAAATATAATGCATTAAATAATCGTGAGCTAACTAAACTAATTACTACCAGCTTAAAAAAACATGCAGACTGTGAATTAATAAAGTGATAAATCAGTTTATCTACAAAGGAGAAAACGGATCTGATCTTTAACAGTGTACAGAACTATTCGGAAAAGTCAAACCAAACTAAATTCACCCACTTTTCACAACGTGCCACGAACCCACGCAGCCCTGTTGATCCTCTCAGATGAACTGGTTCGGCAGGAACAACGTTGCAGCTTCAGCTTTAATTTAAAAGATGTAGAAATTATTGTTCATCTGAGAAAAACGACACGTTACAAGCTCAGAATCAAAAAGTGAGCTGCAGTGTTTGGTTCGTCTCCTAATCTGTGCCGTAGGGAAACAACTACATTTTTCAGTTCCGCCTTCCAAAAGATCGAAAGAAAATATCTAAACGTAAACTCTAATCAGTCTATTTAATATAGGAGCGTTCACGTTCATTTCTGAAATGTGTGAAAAAATATTGATAATAATAAATATTGGTTCAATATTTTTCAAAATTATATAAATTGAGTATATCAGTACATAGAATAGTAGTAAATACGTGTTGTGTATTAGTGCACTGGTTACTAATTTTCTTGATTGACGCAATAAAGAAACTAGAAAAACATTCAAAAAGGCAAAACTTTATCGACAAGTTTCATTTAATATATTCATTTTTTTCTTTCAATATATTCAGATTTTTAATTCCGTATATTTAAGTTTCAAGTTCATTCAATATATTCAGTGTTAATTAGTGTTAATCCACATTAAGCATCAAATTCTCATCATCATAATCTTGTCTTTCATGTCATTGTCAACATATTCAGCAGGACACTGCAGGGAGTTGAACCCCACCTCTTTACTGAGAGTGCCATTACCAGTGCCTTTGTATGTTGTTTGTGACATGAATATTTATACAGGCAAACAAACACACTCGATTATAGATTTTTTTTCTTCATAAAAATTTTCGTATATATTTAAATTTATGAATGATGTGCTTATGCATGACTAAATAGGGCTTAGATTGTGTGCCAATGAATAAAACATAACATAAATTAAAAACCAATGTCAACAGAGACGACCTGTCTTAGTGGGAAGCCCACTCACCACGACAAGGTGCAGGCCACGAGTGGGTTTTTTT
>SSNR01000172.1:522076-532218 GCA_006937965.1 Callopanchax toddi | reverse complement strand
CATCACTCAAAGTGGGTGGAGTCTATAGAAACAGGAAGTAGTCCTGCTCGTGGCTAGTCAGATCCAGAGAGATGTTGCTGCAGATCAGTATGGTTAACCTCTTCTATTGAACATGAGAGATTTTATACGTTAGTGTCTGATTGAAACGTTTTAAATGAAATAAAAACGAGTGTTTGGAGACAAGAAGATGGAAGCTCAGAACATCTGTTGATCTAGAATGTGAGCCGGACTCCTCTGAGGAGGGACTTTGTTCTTCATCCTTTATCACCTGCAGATCTCTCTGAGGAGGTTTCCCTCTCAGCCCGTCTGTAATTTGTGATCTAATGAGAGCTAATGGCTCCAGCCAGCTGCTCTTCATTGTTTCACCAACATGTTTGATTCCTTCATCAGAGGCAGAGAAGGAGCAGCTAGCAGGAGAGAGGAGATCACATGTTAGTGGATGGACCTGAGAGACACCGTTAGTACAGAACCACTAACACTAACTGAAGGTGTCAAAAGTGTTAGTGCTTCAGTTTCAGGTAACCCTGAAGACGTGACAACACCAAGCAGGCTAAAGATATCTGGTTTCAGTCACGCTTTAGGACAGAATAGATCTCTGAAAGTGTCCTGTGGTGACAGGAAGCACGATAATAACAGCTGTCTGCTGCAGGAAACTAAAAGAACCTGCTTCTACCCCGCTTGGTTTTAAAGTCAAAGACAGACCTTCATTTGGTCAGAGCTCAACAAAACACACAAAGAAGTTCTGTCCTAATAAAGTTTGTTCAGAATAAAACCTCCTGGTTCAAGTCATGAAAACGATGTCCAGATGAATCCAGTGAAGAGTCCAATCAGGAGTCAGAGGATGTGAAAACATTTTTTATTATTTTGATCTCCCTTGGCCTGTTTAAGCCATCTGGAGGGACTTTATTAACATTAACGTTTAGTCGTCCTAATTCAAGATGGCCGCCCTAACTAACTGACCTGAGGTCAGTCAGTTCTCCAGGTGTGGAGGTAACATTTGATGTGTCAGTAGCTGAGAGTCATTCCCAGGACACTTCAACAGATCATGAGTCAGGTTTCATGATTCAACCTAAACAAACCGAGCTCCATCACTTCTGTAACGGTGTACATTTACTTAGCCTAGTGGTAAACCAGACTATACATGTGCATATACAGTACAGGTTGTTGGCAGGTCAGTATTACACAGCGTTTCAGCGTGAAGGAAAAGAACACAAGCATACTGCTCATTCATGTGTGCGTGAGAGCGCACCGCTGGCGTCTCCACTCCTTTATTGATACACCGGTGTCACATCACCCAATCAACACAGTCACATGATCACGTCTTGTCAGAATGAATAATAAAAGCAAAAACACATCAGGGTCACAGTAGTAAAACAAAAATGAATAAGAGCATACAGTTCACCATAAACCATAAACCAAATATATATATACAAATGTCCAACACCCCCACTTGCTCGCATTCATACAGACCCCAAGAAAAAACATGATCTCCTATCAGATATACATAGGCAGAATGGTACTTTATGTACCAAACAAAAACATCTTAAATCTAAGTAGCTTCAGTACAGAAGCTGGTTTGGTTAGTAGGTCTGCTGCCATATCATTTGTTGGACAGTACTCTAGATCCATCTGGTGGCTGCTCACTAGGGATCTGACAAAATGATATTTGATGTCTACATGTTTACAACGTGGCCTTGTTATAGGGTTCCTGGCTAATGCTATAGCTCCTTGATTATCCTCGTAGACCTTACACATGTAGTCCAAACCATCTAAGTGTTTTAGCATTTGCTGTAAATAGAGGCACTCTTGCATGGTTGNGAACTGGACCTGGTCTCATCCTCCAGGCCCACGCTGCGCCATCCGAACACAGCAGGTGGCTCGTTAGAGTTGAGTTTTAGCAGCTCATCCTGTATGTCGTTGTACGATTTTGGACCGTGAGAAGGTGAAACCACTGGATTTAACAAAAACTGAGATGAAAGAGTCGGAGTTCGTCGTTGCTTGTCGGTTTTTTGGACGTAGCTGTGCTGCTGGTTCTGATAAACCGTGTCACTCTGTTCTGATAGCAGCCTGTGGTCAAAGCTGAGTGGAAACTAAGATCTCCTTCTGAGGAGACTGAACTCATCAGTCATGAGAAAACAGCAGCTCTACTGAATAAAGGTAGGAAGGATCAACATTAAATATATAAGTTGGTTTGAGGACCATCCTGTTGTTTTGATTGAACGTTTTTGTTACAAAAATTTTAGTTTGATGCAACTTGAAATGAGTTAGGAGTGATAACTGTTGAAGTTCTGGTCTATTTGATACCAGGCTGTCAGAAAGAGAATAAAAAAGTAACTGATGTATTGATCAGCTCTGAAAGATCCACCAGTAATTTACATGAAGCCCTCAGCATCAATAAATCAGTCAATTTAGGTGCAATTTATAATATATAATTGTTTTAATTATAACATACTGTAGTTACTTTCCCTAGTAACTAGTTACTTTGAAAGTAACGAGTAACTTAAAGTAACTGAGTTACTTTTGAAAGAAGTAACTAGTAATGTAACTAAGTTACTATTTTAAAGTAACTTACCCAACACTGGTGATCAAATATTGATAATATATATTGGTTCAATATTTTTCAAAATTATATATATTAAGTATATCAGTACATAGAATAGTAGTAAATACGTGTTGTGTATTAGTGCACTGGTTACTAATTTTCTTGATTGATGCAATAGAGAAACTAATAAAATATTCAAAAAGGCAATACTTTATCGACAAGTTTCATTTAATATATTCATTTTTTTCTTTCAATATATTCAGATTTTTAATTCCATATATTTAAGTTTCAAGTTCATTCAATATATTCAGTCTTTATGTAATATATTAAACTCTAGAGTTAGCTTGTTAAAAGTCATCAATAGTCATGACAAAAAGTTGATTTATTTCACTTAGGCTAAGATCATCCAGAGTTGTTTAGGATCATTAATCTGCTGTGATAAAATCTGTTCTAATCTTTAATTGGAAATAAGTTTTTTATGATGACGTCAGAGGTGTAGCCACTTTAACAGAGAGTTTAGAAAAAGAGTGATTTGTAAATGTATCACACAATTATAAACTTTAGTGTTAATCCACATTAAGCATCACATTCTCATCATCATAATCTTGTCTTTCATGTCCGTGTCAACATATTCAGCAGGACACTGCAGGGATTTGAACCCATTTGTTTGTAAAACAAACAATGGCTGTGTATAGGTACTATATCCCCAAACTTCAGTTTGGGTCAATCATTGAATCAGATGATGTTAACAACCCAGAATAATTCAATGATAACTTGACTTTATGAAGTACGGCAAAAGCGTTCACAATTTGAACTTTTATTTACCCTATACATGACTTCCAGGTCAGAACAGGACTCCTAAAAATGTGATTTCTTTTACTCTTTGAATTTCCATCCTGTCTATTTTTAATGACACATCATTGTTTAGTCTGTCATAAAATATAACATTTGTCTTGTTAAGACTCAAACCAGTTTTTAACTTTTATCAACTCATTATTTATCACTTGAATGATTTATTTTATATCTGATCCAGAATAAAACAGTATCAGAAATAAAACAGTGCATCTTTTTAAATTTAGTAGTTAATGGGATCAAAATGTACTGTCATGCTCTGATACAGCAATGTGGTAAAAACTGGAGAGAAAAAAAACACACTAGAGAATTATTGTGTGAAATCAAAAAAAGGCAGTGCACATGTGTTTGTTTTTCATCAATATGATTGATTATAGGGATTGATTTGTTTGCCTTGGGCCCCAAAATGACTAAATCCACCTGCATTTCCTTCAGGGTTTATATGCTCATATCTAGTCCTCATACCAGTCACTTTTCTACAGTTGCACAATGTAATGCTGTCTTAGTTGGTCTTTAGCTGTTTAGTTGAAACATTTAAAGAGCTACTTGAGTTGAGCTTTTTCTGACTTCCATCCAGCTGCAAACACTCAGACTAAACAATGTTAGCTGTTGTTGTTCCAGACCTTTGCTTACAGATGGGGTTTCTTCTTGAAATGTTTTTTTTCTGCTGAAATAGTTAAGATTGCAAAAAATGTCTTATGAATATGTTGCAGAGTATAATCCTGATGCATTTAGTTTTTATTCATGTTAGTTTCATATATTTTGATGATCTGCATTTGCCTGTTTTCCTAATTTTCTCAAATATGTGAAAGACTGAGGCCATTTAAAAAACCTGCATTTACAGTGAATTCACCGTCATTACCTGAAGTGTCCACTAGGGGGACTTTCAAGAGCTTTTCGAGGACTGTCCACTCCAGATGGTCCAGCTCGTCACGTTGGCAATGATTTAACGGATCATATTTATTCAAAACCATTCTTTCACGTCCTCGTCTCATAGAAGTCAATGTTATTGAGCCAAAACCATTTTAGTTTAGATTAAAATCCTCTGATTCACTGAAAGGAGGTTGTTTGAACAGATTCAAATTTTGACAGCAGCTTTTTAAAAGGACATTTCTGCTCCTAAAGACACGAAGGGAGACATTTTGCATTTCTAAATGTATCCAGAGAGCTTTGATACAAAATTATGCCCACAGATGTCCATAATGGTGCATAATGAAGCTGACTGACATGTTTGCATGTGAAATTCAAAGTGTGCTAATTGTTTAGCACCAATCTGAGCTGAAGGCCTGCTTTGTTCCTGAGCACATTTACATCAGACCTGTTTCAGGCATAGACATCATATATTGATAGACCCCGCATTGACCGCTACTGCCTATAGGCGCTGGTGAGCGGTGGGGCCGCCATCTTGGACCGGTCGCCTCAGCTCCACAGTGTAAACTGACAGAGCAATGACGCTTCAGCGCGTTTATTAAATCATAACTCGCTAAATACTAAACGGATTTTCATGCGGTTTTTTTGTTTGCAAACGCGAAACATTTAGCTATAATACAGGACAGATAGTTCGGACTATTTCATATTAATTGTTTGCTTTGTAGTAATAGAATATTCTGCAAAACGCACAATCCTATATGACAGAAGCAGAAAGTACTACTCAGTCATTTTAATACTTATACAGTACATTTCATGTGTCATATACATATTTTACCTAATAAATATTGTTATATATACATATATAATCTATTAGTAATTATATAAAATATATAATACACATATATGTATATTATATATACACATTATATACACATATACAGATATATATATATGTGTATATAATATATATACACATATATACAGATATAATATATATTTAAATTCAGATATAAAGTTTAGTAAGTAAAGTTTATTTCTATAGGAACTTTTACAGAAATGAATCAGTGTTTCACAAAATAAACATCAAAATAAAACATGATTAAATGACAAAGAAGCAAATCAACAATTGACTTTATTGACAGACATCCTGATCCATAAAAAAGAAAAAACACACTAAAATCAGGAATAAAAACACAAATTAAAAGCTGATCAAATAAAACTAAAATACATCAAATAGCAGATAAAAACACATAATGCATACAAAGGCATTTGCCCTCTAAAACTAACAACTATTTAAAACAAATAAAAATAATAAAATAAAGATAAAATAAAAGACTATTTAAAAATAAAACTAATTAAAAATATATTTAAAAACACATAATGATCAAAGTACAAATAATGATGGTTAAATACCAGGATATAAAAGATTTAATTAAACGCAGTTTTAAATGATTGAGTCTTCAGCTGCTTTTTAAAAGTGTCCAGACTGTCGATACTGCGTACAACTAAAGGAAGTTTAGTACAATAGTACATATAAGTACACAGACTGACAGACGAATGTTAGAGAACACAGTGTGGAGAACAGGTAGATGACACAAACTATAAACAATGTTTACACTTGAACAAACTTGTTCCTGACAGTATTACAAGAGCTAAAACTCCTGAAAGAGGAGAGATTTGCTGTTTCCAACGATGCTGGTAGAGACTAACACAGCCACCTGTGAAAAAAATAGAAAATGAACTATTTAACATATTTGCTCCAGTCATTTAGAAACACTGAACTGGACAACATGTGGACTAACTGTGTAGTGGATGTGGACGTGAGAGGGGAACATCTCTGAGGTGTCTGTAGGCCTTAGGATCAGGTCCATGGAGTCTGAGTGAATACTCCCTGGATTCTTGTGTACTCCTGTCCCTGCTTTCACACAGTTTAGTTTAAAATCTTAAGAACAAAAGTTAAAGTTTCATTGTGTGTGAGAGTGCAGGAGTGCATAAGTGTGTATGACTTGCAGCATACAGGTGAGATGTCAATATGTCCATATTTATGGATTTATGGCCGTTATGATCTGATGTAAATAGAAACACTCACATCATCAGGCTGAGGTTGAGGATGTGAGGTTGACGTCTGTTGTCTCTTCAGCTCTTCTGGAGGTAGGTGTAGTCCTGCTCTTTGTGGCTAAAATAAAGAAGCATAATATTTAAAAATCATATATTGTTTTTATTATAAACTTGTGGCTCCCAGTTCAGGTCTGGGGCCACCTGGAGTTAGAAACCTCTTCAGAAGGGCCACCCAGATACGATCCCTATTAGGTTTAATGAAACGTGACATCTGACAGGTTCTGCAGGGATAAGTAGCTCACTCTGCCCTGTTATTGATAATAGGATATTTACAGGATATTAGCATTTATAAATTGTGACAGACAGTCTTAGGAAACACTCACTGTCTGGAGGTGAACTGGAAAGCTGAAGATGGATGGAATAACTCCAACTCTGAGTCTCACCATCTGGTTTAAAATGCTTGAATCTGTTGCTGTGAAGTCTTCTCTCTTTAAGGCCACCTCACTCTTCTTCCTCATGTCTTTATGGAAAACCTTCAAAACAAAAACAGGAGTTTGGGAGAGTCTACACAAAAAAACTACAAACAAGGTCTTCATTCTTCAATTTTATTCCTGTTTTTATCTTATAATTTTATTCACATAACCCATTTTCACTTCTTCCTTCAAATTTCTTTGAACATTTCTTTAACAAAAAACTATTTCTGTTGATGACCCAGTGCTGCTGAAGTTGTCATTAAACTATTCAACGGTCAACTATTGACCCTAAAAAACCAAAAACAGAACAAATCAAAACTAAAATCTCCCCAAATCGTCACACTAGTGGAAACTGAGATACTTCAGTCTAACATTTGCTTCTGATACCAAACATGAAAACACTTTGAGAAAACTGCAGAATTTTATTCGATAATATAATTAAAAAAAACAAGGTTTCTTTAAACTGTTATCTCCTCTGGTATTTTCTGCTGAAGTAAATTTGCTCCACCTGGGATGCTCAGGTTATTCAAACATCTCAAATATAAATATAGTTTATAAAGAAATCCTACAGACTATTTAGAGCATTTCAGATTTCCCATGCAGTACTGTGCAAAAGTTTGAAACTCCATCTCATTCAAAACATTTAGTAGTAATACTTTATCCATTATTTGTCCCTTTAGTCTCCGCTTTCTAACCGGACTACACCGGTGTTGCTAACGTTAGCAGCAAAGATTTCCCCGGTGGACATAAATAAATACGATACAGTAATACTATATTTACAAAATGCAAACAATCAAACTGTTCAATCTGACTTCTGAAAAGTAATCCCTCGAGTCCTGCTCTCAAAAGTCCGCAGATCTGAACAGGAATATACCTCACAATGTTCAGGTATCACTGCAGCTGGAAGTCTGCCGATGGGACGACCGGCCCAAGATGGCTGCCGCATTTCTTGCCTCAGAGCGGCCAATGCGTGTCACTGCCCGATCCGTACCCGGAAGCACGATCGGTTCTGCGCATGCGCGAAGCTTACATCACTTCCTTTTTTCGCCAAATTAGCCACAATGGGCTTGTTCGAGATGAACTGCGCCTCGCCTGGAAAACAGACGAGAGCAGGCGGACGCAGCAGGGGGAGCGGCCAAAAGTCTGCTTTTAAGTCGGACAGATTTTCCTAAATGTAGCTCGTAGGTGATGATATGTCTGAAGATATCGCGTTAATGTCCGTAATTGCAGATGACTTTCCGTTTTTTCCAAAATCTTTATTTGAAGTTCAAAGTATTTCAAAACAAATTCAAGAGTGACCAATATAAAGTAAAGCAAACTAAATAATAGACATATATCTAGATAGATCAGATCAGTCAAAGAAAGTAAACAAGATACTGCTCTGTACTAAATGATATGACTATAAAAGTCAGACAGTTTTATTAGAACTTTATAGAAAATAGAAACAGTTCCTACTGAAAACTCTTTGAAACAAATCACATTTCTCATTGTGGCCTTTATAGTTGACATCATCAACGTGGCATGAATTTACAATATATATTTAAACAAATAACATTTCGCATTTTGCAACAGGATGTTTGGATCAAAACGTGAACCAATCAGATCTGAGATCAGGTGAGAGCCAGGCGTTTCCCATCATGCTCTCGGTTTTGCAGCCGGTGGAGAGCAACTGCAGCGCCTTGCTCCAAAGTCTGCGTCCGCCTTGATCTCACGAGGTTATCGTTGCCTACGTAGGCATGACATCAGAGCAAGTCGGCGCCAAGTCGGACAGAAATCTAACCGGCATGCACTGGGCGCCGATCACCGGTGATCGAATCTGCGCAGAACTGGCTCATCTCGAACGCACCTAATAGTATCTGGCTGCGGCCGCTGTGGAGCTCCACAGTAACCGGAAACACGTGACCTCCACACTAACCGGAAACACGAAACTTCAATTAAATCGACTTTTACACAACCTCCGTATACCGTACCGGAATTGGTTAGGGTTAGGGTTGGGGGAGGGGGAGGGTTGTTGACCCAGGTGCCTCTCTTCTGGCTACTGTGGAGGTCATGTGTTTTCGGTTAGTGTGGAGGTGACGTGTATCCGGTTACTGTGGAGCTCCACAGGGTCCGCAGCCAGACNACTTCTTCTACACAGTAAACATTTGACTGATTGCTGATAAGAACACCCTTTTCTAATTTGAGACTTGTTTCTTCAATGACATCCATGTCATTTGTTGACTCTTTTAGTGCCGGTGTGTCGTCTGAATTAGTCCACATTTCATCATCCTTCATGATGTCTGGGTCCCAGTTTTCACTTGCTGCCACTATTTCATTTGATGTTATCTCATAAGAGCTGCTACTGACATCAGCAAAATGCTCCATCTTGAAAAATCTGTGGTTCAGAGCATCTGCAGGGAGAAATCTTTCCTCTGGATCCAAGGTCAGCACCATTTGAAGTTCTTCAAATGCTTCCACTTCTTCATATTGAGTGGGATCTTCAATTTCATTTGTTAAATTCATTAAATCATTAGGTTGACTCTCAGTAATCATACTGGGCAGAGCCAGTTGCACACCATTAACTTCAGATGTTGGTTTTAAAATGAGATCAGGATATGTGCTGTTGTTTCTGTCACAGTCTGAAGGATCCATGTCTAGAAAGTAACTGAATTGGCTTCCTGACCACATTTTATTTGCTGGTGTCACTTGAGGGCTGTCCCTGTCAAACACTCCCCAGGATACAAATCCTGTCACTGTGTGGTCGACCCCTGATTGGTTACTTATAATACCAGTGACGTCCAATTCTGAAGGTGTTCTTTCAGAGAGATCCATGTAATTTCTTGAGTCCTTCAGTTTGATGATGGAGTCATCAGTGTTCCCAGCTGTAACACTGTCTGGGTCTGCCAGCTGGCATTCTGACATTATTTTATGAGCCGTTGTCACATAAGGGCAGTCAGCGTCACTAGAAAGATGCTCCATGGTGATGAAGGTGTGCTTCAGAGCATCAGCTGGGGAGATCCTCTCATCTGGATTCCAGGTCAGCATCTTTTTAAGCAGGTCAATAAATGCTTTAATGTCCTCCACTTCAGTGGGATCCTTTATTTCTGTTGTCACATTCAATAAGCCATCCAGAGAAGCTAAAGAATCAAAAATTGGATTACTCATTCGAACAGTCTCTCCTGTTGTCCATTCAAATTCCTCCGGTGATTTAAAACTCCAAATTGGTTCAATCCTGCTGAGATCCAGAGTAAAAAAGCGTTGAGCTTTATACCCCCTATTAAGTACATTTTTGTCAGGCTGACCGAGGAGCCTCACCATGATCCTCATGTTTTCATAATCGCTTTGAACTGGAAACAAATTTCCACCTA
>SSNR01000172.1:493056-517317 GCA_006937965.1 Callopanchax toddi | reverse complement strand
GGGGGGGGGGGGGGGGGGGGGGGGGGGGGAATTGGGGGTTGAGGATTTATCAGTAAATGTAAAAACCTGTATATTTTTACATTAAAATGTCCTTTAGCTTTTTACAGCTATGAGAGCAGTATTTTATTTGAAATATAAATCTAATCTGGTTCTTGTATTTTCCTTGAAATACAGTGTTGCTGCTTTTAACTAAATCTTTTATGTTCTCTTATTGGTGTTTAAACATATCGATTTTTAATGATATTTATTTGTTTTATTAATTTTATTTGTTTTATAGTCTTTTATTTTGTCTAAGAAATCTTCATCTGTCCTTTATTATTTCATTTCTTTTAATAGTCTTTTATTGTATCTTGATGATTTTGGTTCATATTTACATGCCCTCAAACACACCACCTGCTCTAGTTGATTTATTCTCCAAACTTTAACTAATAAACAGTTACATGATTACATGATGATTACATGATTTATGGTTCAATCCAAAAACTCTATATTTTCTCATTAAAAATGTCTTTTGCTTTTAGTAATTTCACATAAAGGATTTCTGCCTTCTTTTTTCTGCATCTTAATGATACTGAGAGACAAAACGATCATTAAAAGCTGAACAGAGACCTGGACCTGACTGAGACCTGGACCGGACTGAGACCTGAACCTGACAGAGACCTGGACCTGCTAACAGGTCTAGAACTAGATTAGACTGGACTGAATATCCAGGTAAGGTTCTGTTATTTTGTTTTAAGGTCATAATCGAGATGTTCTCTGATGCTTTTGACCTGATGTGTATAAATACAACCTCTACAGCTGTCTGTCAGCTGGTTGTTATGACAACGGCGCGAGCTGTGAGTCTGGCAAAGCGCGAGACAGAAAAGAGAGTTTCTGCTTCCTCCTTAGCTCTGAGCGCAGAAACAGGAAGTGCAGATTAAACCGTGAAGTCCTGTAGCGCTGGTCCGGTCCAAAGTTAACATCACGACTGGTAAAATGCCCGATGGCCAGTTCAGTCCGCTCCACAGCAGGTCCTGTCAGCAACAGCGGCTCGGCGCGGGCCGCAGGGGCCTCACGTCGGTCGATCAGAGACACACCTCCAAGCCCGCGGAGGCAGAGGAGCATGGCTGACACAGCACCTCGCTCCGCTGGGCTGCACGCAGCGTCATTTCTGCATCCTTGGATCAAATTATTGGTGGGGACATTTCATCCATCCATCCATCCATTTTCTGTAGCCGCTTAATCCTCCACAGAGGGTCGCGGGGCAGCTGGTGCCTATCTCCAGCGGTCAAGGGGCGAGAGGCAGGGGACACCCTGGACGGGTCGCCAGTCCATTGCAGGGCCACACAGAGACGAACGAGACAAACAACCACACACCCACTCACATCGAAGGACAATTTACCAGCCCAATTAGCCTGACAGTCATGTCTTTGGACTGTGGGAGGAAACCGGAGTACCCGGAGGAAACCCACGCACGCACGGGGAGAACATGCAAACTCCACTCAGAGAGGCCGCAGAGCCGGGACGCGAACCCACGACCTCCTTGCTGCGAGGCAACAGTGCTAACCATCTGCGCCACCATGCAGCCCGGGGACGTTTCAGTGATTTCTAAATATTGGTGGGGACACGTCCCCTGCGTCCATGCTAAATTTACGCCCTTGATAATATGTAAATGTTTGTTTATAATGTAGTGTACTGGATAGACGAAAGCATGTGTGATCCAGCTGGTCACACTAGTCTTTCTGACATTAAAACACAAATGATTCTGTAAATTTGACTCAAGGAGTTTTGTATAAAACCTTGTCTTACAGTAAAGTATAAATGAAAAGGGTCCTATTTATGAATCAGCTCCTCAAAGTGTTTGGATTAGGACATTTCTAGTTTTAAAATTTGCACCTCAATGGTCCGTTACATTTTAAAGATCACTGTAGAGCATTTGAAGGTGAGAGACAAAACTTTTTTTTATTATTTCCAGTTATGAAAACTGGAAATAATATATACACTGGTTGTAGTTTATAATTTGCCAGCATTGAACTCCATCTTCAGACTAAACCATTAAAAATAGATCATTTCACATGGTAAACATTTAATTGCTGCCTTAAAATAGATTTTATAATTATTGTTTTTTTTTTTTTTAATGTGCCTCCTTCTGGACCCAAATCCTTAGTGTAGACAGTTGTTGTGTTCAGTTGTATTTAAAAACAAGGACAGTAGTTATTATTGACCAGTGTTGACTGTCTGTGTCACAGTGGGACATAAAGAAATCATTTCAGAATTAAACAGTTTAGACATACCATAGCAAACATGCATGTGTGATGGTTTCTGTTAAAACACTCTTTTTTCCAATTGTTGATTGTGTTTTCTGTGTTCTTTAAAGGTAAAAGCAGCCAGTTTTAATCAGGACTTGGACTTTGCTGCCATCTACTGGGAAACACACACATCTTCATAAAGTCAAGGCAGGTTGCATTTGAACTTTATTTATTTCAGTGAGAAAATGATCAAATTTCATAATATCAGTTCTTTAATAACAGACACAAATTAACCAAAGGGAGAAAATAACAGTGTTCATGATATAAATTTAGGATTATGACCTGGAGATGAAGAACCATGGTGCTAAACTCATCACTTTATCAGGTCCACCTACTAGCACTGGGTTGGACTCATTTTTGGGTCCAAAGTTTTCTTAATTCTTCATGTCATGAATTCAACAAGTTGTTAATTAAATGAATAGATTTAATAGAAAGCTTTGTAGCAAAGGAAGTGATGTCATTTAAAGGCTGAAACTCACTTTTAGTCTCCAAGAAGAAGCCTGAATCACTTGTTTTTATTTAATAGTTGTTTAATATATTACATTCATTACAGCACAGTGTAAGTTTTCTTGTTTTTCCATTTAAAACTAAATTCTGGGCCCATATTGTTCATTTATTCTCAGAAGTAAACACTTCAGTTCCTTTTACACAACACTTTGCCTGAGAGGCCTTCTGGCTGTGATTTCTGAATGGACTAAAGCAACATGTGGGCTTACTGCTGTTACATGACTTTAGCCACCAAGGGAGGTAGCACAGTAATAATCAACATGTGAATAGATGATGGTGGGATTGATATGGACACACCTGGATAATATTGTGTTGTTTTGGGTGGGGCCTGTTGGAGGCAGAGATTGTACTTTTATGAGCCTGTGACCCTGTTTTTATATACAGTAGTGGCTTTAAAGTCCATTTAAAATATGTTTACCTTTTGTATTCTCATTTAGTTTGTTTTTTAAGTTTATTTTTACTTTAAACACAAATCATTTGGTCCTATAAGTTCTCTCCCTACACATCGTTATAAAGAATTGTGACATTTTGTTGCTCATCCTGCCAGTTAGAGCTGATGTTTTTCTACACCTCCAACTTTCTTGCTGATTTTCTTTCTTTCAGTCTGATCAATGTTAAACCTTTAAACGTTGTCGGCATGAAGAAGCTGAGCCGCTGACCTGAAGACATCCCAGCATGCCGAGGGACAACCCTAGATCCAGAGAGGAGATGAGGGAACTGGTGAACCAGTCCACATGTAGACGCTCTTGTCTTCCTACAGAGGAACCTGCAGCCATGGAGGAAGTGTGGCTTCAGGTGTCTGGAGATTCTCCTGCTAACCATGTGGTTCAGACTGGGTTGGGGTCCTGTGCTGGGCCCACATTGCTTCTGTGGTGAAATCTGAGTCCACTGACCTCAACCAGTGCTTTGATTGATGTACATAAGAATCCTGAGTTTCACTTAGAACTGAGTTGTCCCAAAATTTTTGCCTGCCTCATGACGTTTCACCACGGTGGCAATCAGTGGCATTGTATGAATCCAGCAGGGTGATAACATTCTGACACACTGAGTGACATAAAAACAGCTGAGTGCAGATTTGTACTAAAAACCTAAGTAGATTTACTTGCACTGCTGCATAAAATGCAACAATTCATTTCATATAACAAGTCTATTTAGCAAATTATACAACATTTTGAGTTGAAGCAACAAACTTAACATCTCAGATCAAATTTGAACATCCAGATATTTTCAGGGTTGGCTTCTGGGATGATCTGACTTTCACAATCTGATGATACATTTATACACTGTACAGCTTATTGTCTGTATGCAACATTAAAAAAATGCTAAATTTAATGTATGGATATACTGAATGTGAACAGTTTGGCAATGCAAGAGGAAAACAAGAAAGCAAATCCCTTTCCTGATTAACATCTCACACATTGATCAAATCTAATGGCTTTTTTCCCCTTAAAATAAAAGGAGACTAATTATAAAGGATGCATCATTTCTGTACATTTTAATTTGCAGTCTAACACATCCTATAATGATCAATCTTTCACATGAAAACAGAAGAAAAAATACATTTGATCCTCACCCTTGTGAAACATTGTTTTCAGTTACATCCTTTTCATAAACATTCCAACTCAGAACTAAATCATTTTAGAACAAAGTGCCTCAATATACAAAATAAATTAGACATAAATTCATTAAATCCATATCAACAGAAGCTTCAAATATCAGCCTGAATATATTTTCAATTTGAACTCATCTGTGAATGATGAAAAATTAAATGTGGTGACTTCTCGATTTCATCCTTCATCAGGCAGCAGCGGCAATTCAGTGCTATTAATAACATAGCAAAATAGTAGATCCATCTAACCCATGCACACTATAAAGAACTTTAGTTATAGTTTTATCTTTAGCCTCTCAACTTTTATTGAACCTTGTTTGTCCCCAGGAGGTAGCTGGAGCTTAGGCATGGCCGATCGGCAGTTGTGTCAGTGAGTTTGTCAAAAGAGGCTGAAGCAGCAGTGGGTCTGGAGTCTGGACTGCAGGACAGAAACAAATAAAAACTGGGTGAAAAAGTGAAATTTTCCTCATTACGTCATGCAAAACATTTAACTTGGACTCTTTTTACAGAAAATAAAACAAATCCTGATATTTTTACTGCAATTAAAACATGATTCTTCCTTCCATGAGTTGATCCTTTTATCAGCTGATGGTTCACATATCTTACCATCCATGTAGGTCAAAGTGGTGAGAAGGGGTGTGTCAGGGGTAACGTAGGTCGTGTACTGCAGATCCTCCATCAGTGGAGGAGTCAGCTGACCAGGAACAAGTGATGTCATAATGGCTGAAGAGTTTGGATTTGGGGTGATGTGTTTCTTATGACGAGCTCGACAGTTCTGAAACCAAACCTGAACACAACAGATTTGATTTATGACCCGTATGACGGTTGGTTTTTATTTGATGAAGAGTTCACACATAATTCCACACATTTCTCATTTCTAAGATTTACAAAAAAATTAAACAAGTGTTTAACAACATTTTTATTACTTTTTGCAATAATCCTGATTTAGTATCACATTTCAAATCTATACCACCGACTCACTCTAAAACAAAAGCAAAGCTTCTGGGATTTAATTTAATCTCAATTAATAAAGCTCAGGTTTTGGGTTGTTTTTCTATACCTGAATTACTCTGCGACTGAGACCAGTCCTCTCTGCCAGTTTCTGAAGAGTCTGGGCGTCTGGGTTGTTATCTTTGGCAAACTGGGTTTGCATTACCTACAAATGATGCAAAGTTTTATGACATTAAAATTTTTTGCAAAAACTCACTGCATATACTCTCAATCTACTAATCTTTAACTGCAGAAAAACATCTAAACTGGCAATACCAAACAATGCCTCCTTTACACATTCAGTAGCCACAAATATTCAGACTGTGAACATTTACCTTATTGAAATAAAAAAATACAGAGGTAAATTCCTAGAATCGTTAAGCCATTTTCTCACAGGTCTCACCGTCTTGAAATTTTCTAGAGCTGTTTCAGTGGAGTGGAAAGTGAGATGATAAATGTCTGCATCCACTGTGGGGTTCCTGCATACATTTATCATCAAATAGTACAAAACATTTAAAAAGCCCAAGAGTGAAGCAATGTGGGCATTTGGAAACAAAACTCCCAGAGTCAGATGAGAGTTATTAACAAAAAGTTTCTGTTTTATGCCCTTTTCTGATGATCTGGATTCAATGTGTAAAATTGCTAAATTAAAAAAAGTATGCAAAATATCAATTAAAAATAGCAACAGGGATTTATGATATTTCTCAGGCATTTTTTTGCGTGGGTTCCCCCCCCCCCCNTAAGTATATATTTGATCTAGCTTGAATGCAGAAAAACATCACACAGCTCTTTCCTAGTTTTTGGAACATGTTTGGATACGTTTTCTGCAACTGTCAAATTATTTTGTAAGAAAGACAAGGCGTGACTTTAAGTCACATGAATTGTGCTGTCAGTGATGTAACTTCCGGGAATTTGATGCAGTTTGAACGCACATAAATACATTTACTTGTATTCAAAGCTCTTTCTCTGTTTTAGAATATCTTTGAATAAGTTTTTCGTAACTTTAAATAAAGAATTTTCTAAAAAGAAGGCGGCGTGACTCTAAGTCACGTGACTTCCGGGTAAAAAAACCCACTTCCGGTAATTGACGTCATGGAGGTTCATGCGACGTCATGGAGCTCCGTGCGCCATTTTGATGCAGCTGGGTACTCTTGGCTTTTTCCGGAAACTCTGCTGAAATCTCGCGAGAAGACAGTAAAACTGGTCAGATGAAACGTTCCAGAAAATTTTTATAGCTAATGAACATTTTTAATGTGTGAGAAACTGATTGTTTTTGTTTTTAAATTTAAGAGACAAATTACAGATACAGATTACAGAGATGGGCTATAAAATATAATTTTAAAAATGTTCTGTGGTCAATAATGCTAGTCCCGCCTTGTTGGCTTTATTTCATCTTTCTAAACAATTCAACAATTTACTAAAACAAATGTGTTGGTACAAACGGGCAATTAAGGGAAAAATATCAGGTACTTATCATTGGACATGTGATCAGAAGTTTCCATCCTCTCATCATGGGTAAAATATTCATAATGATTGATTTGAACCATTCTTTTCCCATAAATCCTTAGTGTAGACAGTTGTTGTGTTCAGTTGTATTTAAAAACAAGGACAGTAGTTATTATTGACCAGTGTTGACTGTCTGTGTCACAGTGGGACACAAAGAAATCATTTCAGAATTAAACAGTTTAGACATACCATAGCAAACATGCATGTGTGATGGTTTCTGTTAAAACACTCTTTTTTTCCAATTGTTTATTGTGTTTTCTGTGTTCTTTAAAGGTAAAAGCAGCCAGTTTTAATCAGGACTTGGACTTTGCTGCCATCTGCTGGGAAACACACACATCTTCATAAAGTCAAGGCAGGTTGCATTTGAACTTTATTTATTTCAGTGAGAAAATGATCAAATTTCATAATATCAGTTCTTAAATAACAGACACAAATTAACCAAAGGGAGAAAATAACAGTGTTCATGATATAAGTTTAGGATTATGACCTGGAGATGAAGAACCATGGTGCTAAACTCATCACTTTATCAGGTCCACCTACTAGCACTGGGTTGGACTCATTTTTGGATCCAAAGCTTTCTTAATTCTTCATGTCATGAGTTCAACAAGTTGTTAATTAAATGAATAGATTTAATAGAAAGCTTTGTAGCAAAGGAAGTGATGTCATTTAAAGGCTGAAACTCACTTTTAGTCTCCAAGAAGAAGCCTGAATCACTTGTTTTTATTTAATAGTTGTTTAATATATTACATTCATTACAGCACAGTGTAAGTTTTCTTGTTTTTCCATTTAAAACTAAATTCTGGGCCCATATTGTTCATTTATTCTCAGAAGTAAACACTTCAGTTCCTTTTACACAACACTTTGCCTGAGAGGCCTTCTGGCTGTGATTTCTGAATGGACTAAAGCAACATGTGGGCTTACTGCTGTTACATGACTTTAGCCACCAAGGGAGGTAGCACAGTAATAATCAACATGTGAATAGATGATGGTGGGATTGATATGGACACACCTGGATAATATTGTGTTGTTTTGGGTGGGGCCTGTTGGAGGCAGAGATTGTACTTTTATGAGCCTGTGACCCTGTTTTTATATACAGTAGTGGCTTTAAAGTCCATTTAAAATATGTTTACCTTTTGTATTCTCATTTAGTTTGTTTTTTAAGTTTATTTTTACTTTAAACACAAATCATTTGGTCCTATAAGTTCTCTCCCTACACATCGTTATAAAGAATTGTGACATTTTGTTGCTCATCCTGCCAGTTAGAGCTGATGTTTTTCTACACCTCCAACTTTCTTGCTGATTTTCTTTCTTTCAGTCTGATCAATGTTAAACCTTTAAACGTTGTCAGCATGAAGAAGCTGAGCCGCTGACCTGAAGACATCCCAGCATGCCGAGGGACAACCCTAGATCCAGAGAGGAGATGAGGGAACTGGTGAACCAGTCCACATGTAGACGCTCTTGTCTTCCTACAGAGGAACCTGCAGCCATGGAGGAAGTGTGGCTTCAGGTGTCTGGAGATTCTCCTGCTAACCATGTGGTTCAGACTGGGTTGGGGTCCTGTGCTGGGCCCACAGTGCTTCTGTGGTGAAATCTGAGTCCACTGACCTCAACCAGTGCTTTGATTGATGCACATAAGAATCCTGAGTTTCACTTAGAACTGAGTTGTCTGATTTTGTCCCAAAATGTTAGTATTTAGTTTTTATTCTTCTGAATAAAACTTTTGTTTGTCCACAATATTTTTCAGTAAAATGTTTTTGTATTATGTGGCTTCATGTGGTATAATATTGTCATGTTCCTGTCATATACAGTGTGCAAAAGTTTTAGGCAGGTCTAAAATCTCCAGTGACTCTCTAGCTCCTCCTCAGAGATCCCAAAGAATTCCCAGGCCAGAGCGAATATAAACCCTCCAGGAGGTTGAAGTGTCTTCCCTCAATGGGACATGTCCAAAAAGCCTCAAGGGGAGGTGACCAGGAGGATTCCTAGACTCAAACTACCTCCTTTTACTTCTTATGTAGAATAGCAGCTCTACTCTGTGCTGCGTGTAATTACATTTGATCATTTAATATAAGCACACACATTATGTTAACATTCCCCTCATGTTAAGAGGATATAATCAAATGTAGTAGTTCTGCTTCTGGTGATAATCTGCTGTGTGTTAAAGGAACATGTTTTCCGTTCTATTAGTAAGAAAGAAAATCACAATAACCAAGTTTAAAAAACCTGTACTAGAAACAACAAGCAAATGTTTATCAAGAGTAAGAGTATTAATGTAGTGCCCTTAAATAGTCATTACCCAAATAGTCATAGGCATTACCCATCCCACCCCAAATAACACCAAAAGTTTAAGAAGAAACTGCCAACTTTAACTACGGTGTGCCTCATGACGTTTTCACCACGGTGGCAATCAGTGGCATTGTACTGTTTCTCCCTCCCCTCAGGTGAAGAGTCTGGGTGTCATCCTTGACAGCACTCTCTTATTTCAGTCCCACATTAATGATAAACATGAATGATAAAGGGCACACGGTATTTTAAACATAAAACCAGAGTCCAATATCTCCCAGAAATCACTGAAATGTCCCCAGTAATTCTTCTATCAGGGGGCAGCCAAAGAGCTGCATCCCCGCAATAATACGTGCAGCCACAGCTGACCAGTGCTGCCCTGCTGTGCGTGGAGTCCAGCCCGGGTCCCACGAATAATTAATTCGTGGGAACGAAATACTAATTCGTGGGAACGAAAAACTATTTCGTGCGCACGAAATACTAATTCGTGGGAACGAAATACTAATTCTTCCACCATGTCATGAGACGGGCTCCGTAAAAATGAGATCCAAACTTGGAAATAAATAATGACTTGTGTTCATTTTGTTTGCATTGCTCCGTGAAATCAATTATCTCAGTGGCAGTCACAAAAAAACGGGTCCTTTTCCAACAAATGTCCAAGTTGACTTGAAATGATGAGTCTCTCAGAGAACTTGTTTTGTGCCATCAAAAATTACAAGTCTTTTTATACCTGGAGGGTGCACTGAGCTCAGGCAGCACTGCAGCCAGAGCCCTTCCCCTCACAGAAACTTTGCAAACATAAGTGTCTCTCTAGGTAGGAGAAATCTGTCCCACTCTCTCTAAATCCATCACTGGGCTCACACAGTCCACCCAGGTTTTCTTCCAGTAAGAAACAAGGTAAAAAAAAAGAACAACAAAAACCAAAAACAGCTCAAGGTTAAGAGTAGATAGTAATGACCTCCCGACCTCCTCCACGAACCAACAGGACACGGTCTAGGCCTTCCATCAAAACCTCCAGGAACTCCATATCTGAGACACATTACGGTTAAGGCAGGATAAACGTTGAAGATGTTCCCGTCCATTTGAGGGCCAACATGGAAAAACATTAGATGAACCATTATGAACGCAAACTTTTGATTCTAAAGTTAATTTAGCAAAACTAGTTTGGACTGTGTGTCATGGATCCGGCACCTGCTCTCTGCCCCTCCCTCACCTGCTTGCCCTGCTCCTGCTCTCTCTAGCCCTAATTACCTGTCATTGTTTCCACCTGTCCCTCTGACTATATTAACCTCAGTTCTGCAGCCCCTCAGTTTTAGTCTGTTTATGCTAAGCTAACTGCTAGATAGCTGTAGCTTTTGTGGACTGTAAGTATTTTTCTTTATGCTTGAAAAGAAATAAAAACTGTTTTTTTTTTAGTCATGATAATTCCACAAATTAAATTATTTTCAATGGCCAACTAAAATACTGAAAACCTGAACAAACTTAATGATAATGAGCTTTAAATGATGTTACATCAGAGAAGGATACAGTTCTCCTCTCCTTTCTTATTCCTGGGTGGGCCTGGCATGTTGAGCAGCACCAGCTGGGAGTCTTTGGATTTCTTTACCACCACCTCATTCAGCTTCACAGCTGTGTGCATCCTCCGCACGTTCGTCTGGTTTCTGCATTAAAAGAAAACATTAATAAGAGTGCTGACTAGAATAAAATACATACACCGGACAATAATAGAAGAACATTAAAGTTTAGTGCAGTAATTCTTCATGAAGTGCAATAAAGAGATAGACTGATGTGGTATTTTTGCATGCATTGTGGAGTGTTGATGCTGTCTGTTAATTTTATGTCATCAATCATCATGCAGCATAATCTCATGCAAACTAAGCTATACCAACAGGTCAACTGATGATTTTTAAACATGCACCAGGACTTTCTACAGGTACACTTCAAAAGATTTGAATATTGTAAAAAAGTTCTATATTTTTCAGCACAGATTTCAGAGAGTGAAACGGATATATTATAGAGATTTATTACACACAGAGAGAAAAATATCTAGCCATATTATAACTCCATATTACTTGCAGATAATTAAAACCTAAAATTCTGTCTCAGATAATTAAGATCAATAATAAAAGGACATTTTAAACACTTTTATGCACTTATTTCTTGGTTGGGCTCGTTTTGCGTGAATTACCACATCATGTGGCATGGAGAGGATCAGCCTGTGGCTCTTCTGAGGTGTAATGAAAGCCCAGGTTGCTTTGATGGCAGCCTTCAGGTCATCTGCATTGTTGGGTCTGGTGCCTCTCATCTTCTTCTTGACAATACTCCATAGGTTGTCTCTGAGGTTCAGGTTAGTCCAGTTGGCTGGTCAATCAGAGCTCAGTAACACCATGGTCACTGAAGCAGCTTTTGGAACCTTTGGCAGTGTGGGCTGGTACCAAGTCCAGTCCAGAGTGGAGAGGCTCAGAATCCACCTGGGATGAAGTCCAGTGTGAAGTTTCCAGTCAGTGATGATTTGGGTCCATGTCACCTGCTGGTGTTGGTCCACTGTGTTTTCTGAAGTCCACAGTCAACGCAGCCTCTACCAGGACATTTTAGAGACCTTCATGCTTCCTTCTGCTGACACGCTTTATGGAGATGCTGATTTTATTTTGGCTCCTGCTCACACTGACAAAGGTACCAGGAGCTGCTCCTCCTCTGCATCATGTCAACCAACTCTCTAGCTTTTCCTGTCAGAGTCACAACAATCAAAGTCCTTACTCTAATATCTTGCTTTTCCTCATCTTGGACAAACCTTCCTCCTCTCATTCTTGGACCAACAGCAGCCCTATTTCCACCAGTACCCTGTAGGTCGACAGCACCGGTGATGGTTGTTATCCAGGCATCATCTGATCTGGTGTCTTGAGTCTTGTAGTTTGCATATTTGGCATTTTGTGATTTTTTTGGTAATATTGTAATTTTCTGAGACACTGATTTTTATGCTTTCATAATGAAATATTTCACTGTATGTGTAATGAATCTATATAATATTAGTTTCACTTTCTGAAATGAGTGACTGAAAATATTGAACTTTTCGCGATGTACCTGTATACATGAAACCACAAAGAGTGAAACAGAACAACTTACAGATTCTCCCACTCACTGGAGGAAGAGAGAGAGAGAGAGAGAGAGAGAGAGAGAGAGAGAGAGAGAGAGAGAGAAAGGGATATAATCAACATTAACAAAAAAATAAATAAAAAGTATTCCTCATTGTCTCACAATTTTTTATAGGTGAGAGGAAATTAATCATTACATCATATTAGAAACACTGTTTGTATTTGTCAAGTTCATCATTCCACTTAGAAAGAATGGACCTTGAAAAGGGAATGAAAAGAATAGAAACGCCAGTTTTAATGAATCCTGTAGTGGATACTTCACTCTCCTTTTCTCTGCAGTATATTAACATAATATGTTAATATACTGCAGAGAACTAATGTAATATGTCATATTACAGTTAGCTTGATTTGTGCAGTTAACAAAAATTAAATAAATAACTAATCATTCCTAATCACAGTTTAAAAAAGTACTAATATCTCTAAAAATAATGACTAATATGTCAATGCATAAAACGTTTCAGCATTCAGATAGAAAACTGGACCAGATCTGCGTATCGGCCTGGCGTTGGAGAAGAGCTGGATCTACTTACGGTTTCATATTGAACATGTCCTTCACAGCCATGCCTTCTCTGTGTTTGTTCCTTTCGTTGATCAGTTTGTCTTTCGTCCAGGTCATGTGGATATGATTTAATGTGGCTCCTGCTGCTTTGTCGCTCATTGTGGAATGAGAGGCCGTGTTCCTGTCATGGATCAGCTGGGCCTAAACACAAGACAGATCAGGACAGCAGACACACACCAGGTTACAGGGATAGTTCAGTCTGAAGTGTGTTTCTCTGTAACGGTTTTAAATTATTTCTATCTTATCCATCATAAATATCTTCCAGAACAGAAGTAGCATTTATGGACTGATGAGCTAGCGGCTAGTCTGAGTGCAGCCAGGACCAAAGTGGAACAAACGGCTCCAATCTCTGAAGTTTCATAAGGGTTTGTTTTCTGATTATAAACATCCTGTTAATATTCCACGACACTGCTACTTACATAAAATTCTCTTTTTCTTTACATGGCATAGAATTCATTTTTTTATTGAGCTAAAGATGGCTAGTCTGAATGGAGTTTATCACTGCCATCATAAACCACTGATCTAAATTTCACAGTTATTCATGCAGATTTTTAAAAAATTTTAATCACCAAGGTCTTTGTAGTACATGGTTACTTCAGTGAAAATATCAATAAATTCTTTCCAGACCTGACCCTGGATGAGCTACATTTTGCTAACTGCTAACCATATAATTCCTTGTAAATAAAGCAAAACTGACAACAATGTAAATGTTTGTGCAGTAATGTTTTAACAGCTGTAACATTTAAAAAAAGATTTAAAAAGCAATACACATTGGTCTTGGCTGGTTCCAACTAGCTGTTAGCTTATCAGACTCTATTTCACCAAACAGAGGCTGTTCATGAAGTGATCTACAATGACAATAACTTTTATATAGAAGCACTTCAAAATATATTCATTAGGGAATTAGATGATATGCCCTAATATTATATATTGTGGAAATTGGGGACTTGGGAAGGCGACTGACAGGACAGGAAGGGAAAACAGATCCAATGCAGCTTCTGGAGCATCAACTTAAATTGATTAGGATTTAGAATAAATTATCTGTATAATTTAACTAAATGTGAAGAACAAAGGTTTTAGTACTGCTGACAGATTGATACCTCTGACACAATCTCAAAGTTATTTATATTAAAGAAGAAGCAAGGATGTTGAGAATTAACTGATGTCATGATGGGATTCCTGTTACCATTTCAAACCACCCAGTAAGAACTCCATCCTCCTCTAGTGGCGACTTTCCTTCATTTACAGTCAGCCAGTAGCATGGGGATAAAAGGATGAAAGGCAGGAAACCTAACAGGTGGAGATTGGTGCTGAGCTCAGCCTCCACTGATGTTTATCAGACGCATCACAGCAGGGGCAAATGTGTTTATAATGCTGAGGTTCAGAGTGGAGCGATGATTGAATGGGCTCTTCAGTCGTCATGGCTACCTCATCAGGGGTCAAATCTGGGCCACTTCCTCCTTTTTATGGTGCAGTGTGAGCTATCCATGGTGATCTGAATCTGAGCTTGCGGTCAAATAATAGGAGGAGTTCAACAGCAGAACAAAGCAGGAGCAGCAGCACTCGGCTCGTCTTTGCTTTGATCTTGTGGACGAGTGTGATCCTACCTCTCGTTCCCTCTCGGTGCGCGACAGCTGCATCTGTTTCAGCATTTGGGATCTCTGCTCCATCACCAGTGTCTTCTCATATGTGAACGCTGAGATATCACTGTCATGCTACAGGAACATAAAACACATTTAAATGATTATGTTTTGTTATGGCTGAACCGCGACAAGACACAGTAATGCTAACNACTCAGATTTCACCACAAGCACCTCGAGTTTCAGCCTCTGTAAAATTACGCTTCCTAAACCTCTCCGTTGTCACGATTTACTGTAAAAGCCAGAAACCCACCGGCGTATGCATATGCAATTATTCATGAGGTACTTTGCATTGACCGTATATGTCAGAATGTGGGTGTGTAGGAGGAGGGTTCTGACCCAAAAACAGCTGAGCACAGTTCTAGGTCTGAGAGCCATTTATAAAGCAGAATTGCGTGGATCCGAGCGTCCGCAGGGTTTTATAAATTGGAAATGGAATTTGCGTACCTGAAAAATTTTAGCTGAGCTTAAGCAAGTTTTAGTAAGGATTCTACGCAAAGTTTTATAAATGAGCACCCAGATGAAGAGAGATTTGAGACTCTCTTGCTGTGAGGTGATGAAGTGAAGCACTACACAGATTAATGCTTTGACCTTTAGTTTTCAGTTTAGGAAACATTCAGCTCATAATGTACCGGTACTTGGGAACACGTGGTAAAAAGAGGGCTGATGGGAGACATTTCACACATTTCTGAAACTTTATCTTCCTGTTGAAATCTCGGACAAAATGCATGCTGAGAATACTTTTACATGATTGATTCACATGTATGAACAGACAGAAATCAACACAAACTACCAGGAGTCCAATTAAAAACCATGATAGGTTCTAAAACTACATGTCCAGCTTGTGTCAAAGTTGAGATAAAATACCGATAAAGTTTTAGTCTGTTTATGCTAAGCTAACTGCTAGATAGCTGTAGCTTTTGTGGACTGTAAGTATTTTTCTTTATGCTTGAAAAGAAATAAAAACTGTTTTTTTTTTAGTCATGATAATTCCACAAATTAAATTATTTTCAATGGCCAACTAAAATACTGAAAACCTGAACAAACTTAATGATAATGAGCTTTAAATGATGATGTTACATCAGAGAAGGATACAGTTCTCCTCTCCTTTCTTATTCCTGGGTGGGCCTGGCATGTTGAGCAGCACCAGCTGGGAGTCTTTGGATTTCTTTACCACCACCTCATTCAGCTTCACAGCTGTGTGCATCCTCCGCACGTTCGTCTGGTTTCTGCATTAAAAGAAAACATTAATAAGAGTGCTGACTAGAATAAGATACAGACACCGCACAATAAAAGAAGAACATTAAAGTTTAGTGCAGTAATTCTTCATGAAGTGCAATAAAGAGATAGACTGATGTGGTATTTTTGCATGCATTGTGGAGTGTTGATGCTGTCTGTTAATTTTATGTCATCAATCATCATGCAGCATAATCTCATGCAAACTAAGCTATACCAACAGGTCAACTGATGATTTTTAAACATGCACCAGGACTTTCTACAGGTACACTTCAAAAGATTTGAATATTGTAAAAAAAAGTTCTATATTTTTCAGCACAGATTTCAGAGAGTGAAACGGATATATTATAGAGATTTATTACACACAGAGAGAAAAATATCAAGCCATATTATAACTCCATATTACTTGCAGATAATTAAAACCTAAAATTCTGTCTCAGATAATTAAGATCAATAATAAAAGGACATTTTAAACACTTTTATGCACTTATTTCTTGGTTGGGCTCGTTTTGCGTGAATTACCACATCATGTGGCATGGAGAGGATCAGCCTGTGGCTCTTCTGAGGTGTAATGAAAGCCCAGGTTGCTTTGATGGCAGCCTTCAGGTCATCTGCATTGTTGGGTCTGGTGCCTCTCATCTTCTTCTTGACAATACTCCATAGGTTGTCTCTGAGGTTCAGGTTAGTCCAGTTGGCTGGTCAATCAGAGCTCAGTAACACCATGGTCACTGAAGCAGCTTTTGGAACCTTTGGCAGTGTGGGCTGGTGCTAAGTCCAGTCCAGAGTGGAGAGGCTCAGAATCCACCTGGGATGAAGTCCAGTGTGAAGTTTCCAGTCAGTGATGATTTGGGTCCATGTCACCTGCTGGTGTTGGTCCACTGTGTTTTCTGAAGTCCACAGTCAACGCAGCCTCTACCAGGACATTTTAGAGACCTTCATGCTTCCTTCTGCTGACACGCTTTATGGAGATGCTGATTTTATTTTGGCTCCTGCTCACACTGACAAAGGTACCAGGAGCTGCTCCTCCTCTGCATCATGTCAACCAACTCTCTAGCTTTTCCTGTCAGAGTCACAACAATCAAAGTCCTTACTCTAATATCTTGCTTTTCCTCATCTTGGACAAACCTTCCTCCTCTCATTCTTGGACCAACAGCAGCCCTATTTCCACCAGTACCCTGTAGGTCGACAGCACCGGTGATGGTTGTTATCCAGGCATCATCTGATCTGGTATCTTGAGTCTTGTAGTTTGCATATTTGGCATTTTGTGATTTTTTTTGGTAATATTGTAATTTTCTGAGACACTGATTTTTATGCTTTCATGTTGAAATATTTCACTGTATGTGTAATGAATCTATATAATATTAGTTTCACTTTCTGAAATGAGTGACTGAAAATATTGAACTTTTCGCGAATTCTAACTTTTTGAGATGTACCTGTATACATGAAACCACAAAGAGTGAAACAGAACAACTTACAGATTCTCCCACTCACTGGAGGAAGAGAGAGAGAGAGAGAGAGAGAGAGAGAGAGAGAGAGAGAGAGAGAGAGAAAGGGATATAATCAACATTAACAATAAAATAAATAAAAAGTATTCCTCATTGTCTCACAATTTTTTATAGGTGAGAGGAAATTAATCATTACATCATATTAGAAACACTGTTTGTACCGTAATTTCCGGACTATAAAGCGCACCTAATTATAAGCCGCAGCAGCTAAATTTGGGGGAAATTGCAGATTTGTCCACACATAAGCCGCACCGGAATATAAGCCGCGGGTGTTTTAATGCTAATGCAGCAGGGGGGCTGAGGGGGGAGGGAGACGTGTGGAGAGCAGTTGTCTGGCTGCCACTTGGGTGAGGAATCCGTTGGAGGTGTGAATGGCTGTTTTTCAATAGGATGAGTTGAAACATTAAAGATAACAAAAGAAGTCAAACTGCCTTCATTGTCAAAGGTGCAGCTGTGCCAAAGGGCGGGGCCATCAGTTTCGAACAGACCACTTGTCAGTGTTAATTAGTTGCAGAATGTTGCAAAAACAAAGAAAACACGTAGGAAAACGGCTCACCAATGAATGGCTCCCATCAAGGAACCATTAGTCCCATCACTACTCCCGACTCACGTCTGTGTAATCCTGCACGTAGTCAACAGCGCGACCACCACCCCCATACCCCCCTTATACCGCCATTGGGTAATCTTTCGTGAAAAGCACATGATTGCGCAACAAGAGGTCGCGCCAGACTTTTTAGTTGTCAGTCATTTGACTCACAGGGTTAAAAAAAAATCCAGTCATAATCTATTTTTATCCGTCACATTAATTTTACACTTATTACATTTTCAATAGCATTATTACTCTAACACTGGGCCCATTTAGCACACAAATACATAAAATTAGACTCTAAATTAGTCGATAAGCTAGTGATCATATAGAAATTCCCATAAACTCCGTTTGGAGTCGAGCTCAGCGCAGCAGCAGGTGAGGTGATCCTCTGTGCGCTCCGCGGGACTCTGATTACCGTGTAATATTAACGTTCATTATGAGATCATGAGAGAGATGAGGGGTTCACATATTTTCATTGAGATACTCAGGGGAAACCTGGTGCTGATGTTTAATGTGGACCTCCTCGTAGGTTAGTGGGCGTTTGGAGTCCAGTTCCATGTGCGCGCAGCTCGCAGAGCAGATTTTGCGTGTCAACAAGCGTCCACAGCCTATGAACGCTAGTCCGAGAGCGCATTACAACAGAAAGTGTAGTTAGTCTGCATCTGATCGCACGCTGAGCACCGGATTGCAAAGGGGCATTTGAGCGGATCAGGTCTGCGGCTGTGGAGGCTTGTTGACACGCAAAATCTGCTCCGCGAGCCGCGCGCACATAGAACTGGACTCCAANCAGAATGTGGGTGTGTAGGAGGAGGGTTCTGACCCAAAAACAGCTGAGCACAGTTCTAGGTCTGAGAGCCATTTATAAAGCAGAATTGCGTGGATCCGAGCGTCCGCAGGGTTTTATAAATTGGAAATGGAATTTGCGTACCTGAAAAATTTTAGCTGAGCTTAAGCAAGTTTTAGTAAGGATTCTACGCAAAGTTTTATAAATGAGCACCCAGATGAAGAGAGATTTGAGACTCTCTTGCTGTGAGGTGATGAAGTGAAGCACTACACAGATTAATGCTTTGACCTTTAGTTTTCAGTTTAGGAAACATTCAGCTCATAATGTACCGGTACTTGGGAACACGTGGTAAAAAGAGGGCTGATGGGAGACATTTCACACATTTCTGAAACTTTATCTTCCTGTTGAAATCTCGGACAAAATGCATGCTGAGAATACTTTTACATGATTGATTCACATGTATGAACAGACAGAAATCAACACAAACTACCAGGAGTCCAATTAAAAACCATGATAGGTTCTAAAACTACATGTCCAGCTTGTGTCAAAGTTGAGATAAAATACCGATAAAGTTTTAGTCTGTTTATGCTAAGCTAACTGCTAGATAGCTGTAGCTTTTGTGGACTGTAAGTATTTTTCTTTATGCTTGAAAAGAAATAAAAACTGTTTTTTTTTTAGTCATGATAATTCCACAAATTAAATTATTTTCAATGGCCAACTAAAATACTGAAAACCTGAACAAACTTAATGATAATGAGCTTTAAATGATGATGTTACATCAGAGAAGGATACAGTTCTCCTCTCCTTTCTTATTCCTGGGTGGGCCTGGCATGTTGAGCAGCACCAGCTGGGAGTCTTTGGATTTCTTTACCACCACCTCATTCAGCTTCACAGCTGTGTGCATCCTCCGCACGTTCGTCTGGTTTCTGCATTAAAAGAAAACATTAATAAGAGTGCTGACTAGAATAAGATACAGACACCGCACAATAAAAGAAGAACATTAAAGTTTAGTGCAGTAATTCTTCATGAAGTGCAATAAAGAGATAGACTGATGTGGTATTTTTGCATGCATTGTGGAGTGTTGATGCTGTCTGTTAATTTTATGTCATCAATCATCATGCAGCATAATCTCATGCAAACTAAGCTATACCAACAGGTCAACTGATGATTTTTAAACATGCACCAGGACTTTCTACAGGTACACTTCAAAAGATTTGAATATTGTAAAAAAAAGTTCTATATTTTTCAGCACAGATTTCAGAGAGTGAAACGGATATATTATAGAGATTTATTACACACAGAGAGAAAAATATCAAGCCATATTATAACTCCATATTACTTGCAGATAATTAAAACCTAAAATTCTGTCTCAGATAATTAAGATCAATAATAAAAGGACATTTTAAACACTTTTATGCACTTATTTCTTGGTTGGGCTCGTTTTGCGTGAATTACCACATCATGTGGCATGGAGAGGATCAGCCTGTGGCTCTTCTGAGGTGTAATGAAAGCCCAGGTTGCTTTGATGGCAGCCTTCAGGTCATCTGCATTGTTGGGTCTGGTGCCTCTCATCTTCTTCTTGACAATACTCCATAGGTTGTCTCTGAGGTTCAGGTTAGTCCAGTTGGCTGGTCAATCAGAGCTCAGTAACACCATGGTCACTGAAGCAGCTTTTGGAACCTTTGGCAGTGTGGGCTGGTGCTAAGTCCAGTCCAGAGTGGAGAGGCTCAGAATCCACCTGGGATGAAGTCCAGTGTGAAGTTTCCAGTCAGTGATGATTTGGGTCCATGTCACCTGCTGGTGTTGGTCCACTGTGTTTTCTGAAGTCCACAGTCAACGCAGCCTCTACCAGGACATTTTAGAGACCTTCATGCTTCCTTCTGCTGACACGCTTTATGGAGATGCTGATTTTATTTTGGCTCCTGCTCACACTGACAAAGGTACCAGGAGCTGCTCCTCCTCTGCATCATGTCAACCAACTCTCTAGCTTTTCCTGTCAGAGTCACAACAATCAAAGTCCTTACTCTAATATCTTGCTTTTCCTCATCTTGGACAAACCTTCCTCCTCTCATTCTTGGACCAACAGCAGCCCTATTTCCACCAGTACCCTGTAGGTCGACAGCACCGGTGATGGTTGTTATCCAGGCATCATCTGATCTGGTGTCTTGAGTCTTGTAGTTTGCATATTTGGCATTTTGTGATTTTTTTGGTAATATTGTAATTTTCTGAGACACTGATTTTTATGCTTTCATAATGAAATATTTCACTGTATGTGTAATGAATCTATATAATATTAGTTTCACTTTCTGAAATGAGTGACTGAAAATATTGAACTTTTCGCGATGTACCTGTATACATGAAACCACAAAGAGTGAAACAGAACAACTTACAGATTCTCCCACTCACTGGAGGAAGAGAGAGAGAGAGAGAGAGAGAGAGAGAGAGAGAGAGAGAGAGAGAGAGAAAGGGATATAATCAACATTAACAATAAAATAAATAAAAAGTATTCCTCATTGTCTCACAATTTTTTATAGGTGAGAGGAAATTAATCATTACATCATATTAGAAACACTGTTTGTATTTGTCAAGTTCATCATTCCACTTAGAAAGAATGGACCTTGAAAAGGGAATGAAAAGAATAGAAACGCCAGTTTTAATGAATCCTGTAGTGGATACTTCACTCTCCTTTTCTCTGCAGTATATTAACATAATATGTTAATATACTGCAGAGAACTAATGTAATATGTCATATTACAGTTAGCTTGATTTGTGCAGTTAACAAAAATTAAATAAATAACTAATCATTCCTAATCACAGTTTAAAAAAGTACTAATATCTCTAAAAATAATGACTAATATGTCAATGCATAAAACGTTTCAGCATTCAGATAGAAAACTGGACCAGATCTGCGTATCGGCCTGGCGTTGGAGAAGAGCTGGATCTACTTACGGTTTCATATTGAACATGTCCTTCACAGCCATGCCTTCTCTGTGTTTGTTCCTTTCGTTGATCAGTTTGTCTTTCGTCCAGGTCATGTGGATATGATTTAATGTGGCTCCTGCTGCTTTGTCGCTCATTGTGGAATGAGAGGCCGTGTTCCTGTCATGGATCAGCTGGGCCTAAACACAAGACAGATCAGGACAGCAGACACACACCAGGTTACAGGGATAGTTCAGTCTGAAGTGTGTTTCTCTGTAACGGTTTTAAATTATTTCTATCTTATCCATCATAAATATCTTCCAGAACAGAAGTAGCATTTATGGACTGATGAGCTAGCGGCTAGTCTGAGTGCAGCCAGGACCAAAGTGGAACAAACGGCTCCAATCTCTGAAGTTTCATAAGGGTTTGTTTTCTGATTATAAACATCCTGTTAATATTCCACGACACTGTTACTTACATAAAATTCTCTTTTTCTTTACATGGCATAGAATTCATTTTTTTACTAAGCTAAAGATGGCTAGTCTGAATGGAGTTTATCACTGCCATCATAAACCACTGATCTAAATTTCACAGTTATTCATGCAGATTTTTTAAAAATTTTAATCACCAAGGTCTTTGTAGTACATGGTTACTTCAGTGAAAATATCAATAAATTCTCTCCAGATCTGCGATGAGATTATAGTGATCATCGACTAATGTGCATCTTTGTGTATTTTCTCCCTGTTTTGTGTCCTGTCTGGTCGTGTGTGTGTGTGTGTGTAGCTCCTCTGTCCAAAGTGCAGCTCTAAGCTAGGCTCGTTCAGCTGGTGTGGGGATCAGTGCTCGTGTGGACGCTGGGTCACACTCGCTTTCCAGCTGCATCACAACAGAGTGGACGTGATCCGACAACTCAACATGCAGAAAACACACTCACACACACACACACACACACACACACACACACACACACACACACACACACACACACACACACACACACACACACACACAGAAAACACAAAGCCCATTCACACACAGTCTCAGGTTATGGTACAAAACTTTTTCCTACAATAATCCATTTTAGACAAGCTGCCTTTTCAGTATGACAGCTGACAGATTTTTAGGGGGAGTGATGTGTGGAAATAAAGTAAAATAAAGTGAAGCCAAAATCTTTAAATAGCCTCTAACTTAAGCTTTAATAGGAAAACTTAACAAATGTTTTCCAAAAATCCAACTTCAATGACAAACAGCTGACAGAAAGCTTCTGAGCTTTAATGGTTTATTATGCTGAAGTTAGAATTGAAGTTTCTCCAGCACTTCTAGATAACTTTTATAAGAATGTTGAGGTCAGAAATACTGGTCTTTAACATTTTGCCATTTGTATTGTTTTTATGTGTAGACTTTTGGCTGGTCTCACTCTGAATAGGTTGTAGATTTGGTCACTTTATCTCCTTGTAGGTTCTATTTGTGACGTCACCTGAAGAAAACAAAACACAGATATGTATTTACACTCGGATACAGCAGCACTACATGCTGTTCAGCTTTTTGAAGTTAAATCTGCTCTTCATCTTAAATACCTGACATGTTTCACATTCAGAGCTGTGAAGCTTCATGCTTCTGATTCAGTTTTAAAGTAGCTTCCAATTTTAGGTGTTTAAAGTTCACCAAAACCATGAAAAATTAAAATCATCTTTCAGTTCAACCCACTCTCAGCCTCAGAAGCATTTATTATTATTACATTATTTATTTATTTATTTAATGACACTTATTAGAATCCAGTTCTATTGATCACTGGATTTACAGCTGATTCCTTTTCTTCCTAATTGACTCTATTTGGACGATTTTAGTGACTACATTTCTCTTTGCTGAACCCGAGTGTTGAAACATCCTTAGATCTGAAGCCTCTTGTCAGACAAACAGCAGAAAATAGACAAAAACATGCAGCAAAAACCATGCTGTCCCTCTCCAAGACGTCGTCATCTCTCCACTAGAAGAACAAACGATTCCTGTCTGGGCTCAAACCTCTACAGAGTCATCACGTCTAAGAAGAACATTTTGATGACATTTCCTCCTGGTTTTGTTCTTATTACTGAGCTCAAAACCTCTAAAAAATCAAACACCAAATGGACTGTAACTAAATGAGTGACACTAATAAAAAGTCTGGCGGTCGAGTCGATGAGGTCACTTCCTGTCCCGACTTCTGCTGTTTGTATTTTTCCAGCTGTTTGGAGTGACCTTCTAGTGTCATTGACTGGTCAGAAACAACACCAGATTCCTCAGCTTTGACGACCAACTAGAAATCAGAGCCTCATTCCAGTTCTGATCTACATGCAGGGGATGCAGACGTCATTTTTCCTGACACTTCTCACAAAACTCCGTTTTCCTTCCTGTCAGTATCAACACAATGAGCAGGGCACTGCAGGGAATCAACCCCCCTCTCATACCAGTGCCTTTTGCTTTTTGCTGTGACCTGAGGAGGGAAATCAAATATGAGAAGCTAAAACCTCTACAAGTAGCTCCAGAAGGTCCAGCCTGTGTCCACATTACAGGTGTGGTCCTCCAGGTGTCTGATGGCTCTTAGTCTGACCCTCCCCTGAGGCCATGTTGGTTCCAGTTTGGTTTACATTGATTTCATCTTCATAACAGGATTTTGTCAACTAACAATTGTAAAATACTCTGTTGTTGCCAATAACTAAA